>CM075498.1:405000-1005000 GCA_037950675.1 Hypophthalmichthys molitrix
TTGTAGAAGGGTCAAAATGACCATTTTCACCTGAGATTTGGAGCAAATTAGAGGAGTGTAAAAATGACTTTATAAAGATAGCAGCATCGTTATTTTATTTTTACACAGAGATTGGTAGATCTATTTGATGACTTTATCAATCTTTGTTTCATTATATGCCAACAGTGACAGTTCAAAAATGGCAAAAACATAAAGAAGATATCTTAATATTCTCTTAGATTCTGGTTCTTAACAAACTGTTCTTCTGGTATCTTCATTTTAAAGGCCCTTGATGGTTCAATCTCATAGATATTGGGATCCCAATTTGATTTCATGTCCAAATTGTTGAATTTTACCCATTTTCAATGGTCAAGACCCAAATGTAGGTAGCTGATAGTTATTGTGTTTTAAAGAAGAATGTCTGAAGAACAAATAACACTGAAACTAGAAATGAATCTTGTTTCCCTCTATCAAAACAACTGAACACAACACACCTCTCTGAGAGCCACAAACAAACATTGTTCTGAAGTTCTTCTGAAGTCTTTCATTCAAGAAGTGTTTAAGATATCTTTAAAGATATTTTAGATTCTTTTTCTTATGAAACATTTCTTCTGGTATCTTCATTTTTAAGGCCCTCGATGGTTCAATCTCATAGATATAGGGATGTCTTTGACTTTATAAAGTCATTTTTACACTCCTCTAATTTGCTCCAAATCTCAGGTGAAAATGGTCATTTTGACCCTTCTACAAAATAATGGATCACTCAGAAAATATACATCTGTGATGTTTAATATTTTGACTTTCATCACTTTTGAATTTCATCTTTTTACAAAAAAAAAAAAATTAACAAAATCAAAAATTTGAGACAGGGAAGTTTCTGAAATTTGGCTGATTTGACACAGAATGATCCTACTGTGATTATTTTGTCATATATTGGTTGTGATTTGAACATTTCATTTTAAATGTTGCTTCTGCTGAGACAAAGAACAAAGACTCAACTGTTAATGGAAATAGTTCAAGTTAAGTAAAGTGCCCCATTATGCTTTTAATATTGTTTTGAGAGTCTCCTACAACAGGTTTACATGCATGCAAGGTCAAAAAAACACTAATTTTCTCATAATATACATTTAATTTAACCTCAGTTCGTAAACAATTCATTAGAAGCAGTTCAATGAATCAGTCTCTCTAAACCCCTCCTTTCTGTGAGCCTACACTGCTCTGATTGGTCAGATGGCCCAGTCCTTTGTGATTGGTCTACTGCGCGCACCCATTGCCATAACTGAATGACAGCTATCAATTCGCAAGACATTGTATACAATGTATGGACAGAAAAGATATCATCGATTTTACCGTATCAATTTGAGACCGAGTCCGATGATGAAACGTCTGAAGTAGTCGATCAACCAGAAACTGATTCGCAATCACGACTGGAGCAGGACGTTTCTCTATGGTAAGTGTCACTTTAGTTATGTATAAGACGTGATATCAGCGTCACTGTTACACTTTATGTAGGTGCACCTGTGGGAACTGTATCAGAATGCCAAGAGAAGCTGAACACCTCTAACATAAGATAAACATTTAGGCCAGATGTGTACAGACTTTTTCGTCATAACTATTAACAAAGTAAAAAATGGCTATATCATTGTTTGACATTACAACAAGTGTTTACTGTTTACAGAGAGAATACTTCAACTAGTTAGCGCGGACTAGCATCTTAACATCCTATTACAACACAGATAGAGCTCCACTCTACTGTAATAATAAAAACACAGAGCAGAGGAAAAAACTGTTTGTTTTACAGTTATGTAAGTGAACCGGGCCCACAGCTATGTTGTAAACATTAGCCGAGCACAAACGTGAACAGCTGATAATGCTTTACACTTGTAAACAAAAGTCGCGCTTCATTGTTGATCATTACTCAAGTAATAAGACAGGCAAGCTGCATTAATCCACACATTTTTAGACAATATTGGACCCACATCTGAATAGCAGAACTACAGAAACGTGAGTTAGGGTATAGGGTGTTACACAACATAACATACAAAACTGCGAATTTTGAACGATCGCTAGAAAATATAAACATCAATAATTAAATATACTTACAGGTTGAGAGTCAGAGGAGCAAGCTGGTCCAAATAAACTGGGCATTGATCCATATTTTAAGACGTTTTGTGAATCCTGCGTTAAACTCCCTGAGGTTTGAGACGCAGTCGTCAGTAAAATGACGGGAACACAACAAAAGATTGTGCTGCTGTGGTATTGTTGAAAAAATGAATTTTCCCTGGTGTCTGCACACACAGTAAGTGGACAGGCAATATGCTAATGATTCGTTGTGACGTCACAATGAAACAGCTTGGGATTCGTTTTACAAACGACTCGTTTAATTGATTCAGAGTCGACTTTTACTTTTGAGAGACAATAACTTTATATACAGTGCACTTTCAGATTTAAAACTTTGCAGGAAACTTTGCTTTCATTCACTTACAGCTATGTTACACACTACATGAAAGGTACAAAAATCCATAATGGGGCACTTTAAAATCAACCTATGTAACATCATAGTCACCAGTGCACATCATTATTGTGTAAATTCATGTTCCTCATAATCTTGAATCAGAATATCTTCTCCTCCCTCTGTCAGCATCTCTTCTCTGATGATGAGGGCGGGGCAACCTGTCACTCACATGAGATCCACCAATAGCAAACCACAACCATCCAATCAATTCCCCACAGACAAAATCAAGCCCCGCCCTACATTTGTTCTTGTTTGAGAAGCGTTTCACTCAGATAGACGACACTATAGAGAAGAAAAGACAAGCATGTGGCAACTTTATCAGCACATGTTACAATGCATTATTATTTTAATGGTTAGATTTGATTTAATCAATAATTAGCTTTTTATCAACTCACAAACCTCTGTTTGGAAAAATATCTTCTAATATATTGTAATATTTCCATGTGTTTGAGAGCAATGTAAGAACATCTACTGATCTGAAATGAGATCCAAATCACTGGAAGAAAAATATGAGTTTAACATTGTGTGTGTGTGTGTGTGTGTGTGTGTGTAATGATGTGGGTGTCTGGAGTGAGTATGATTTGTGTTGCCAGTTCTCCTAAGTGAAGCTGCCAGTAGCGTTATGACACACACACACACTCACACACACACACACACACACACACACACACACACACTGTCAGCAGCAAAACTGTGTTTGTAAATTGCTTTGGATAAAAGCGTCTGCTAAATAAATGAATGTAAATGTAACTGGTTCAAAGCTTCAGTTTCAGCTCCACTACTGTAATTCTATACGGCCATATTAAAAATATTTCTCTGCCTTTATGACGCCTGTAAAATATTTTAATTGGTGTGACAGCAATAAAACACCTCAGTTTAATGTTTCCTAAGTTTCCCACCAAGGATTAATAAAGTACCATCCTGTCCTCTTCTAGGGCCTTCAACACGGCACATTTCAACCTAAATAATATTACCAATATTAACAAAATTAATTTTTATGCCTTGAATTGGGTAGAAATAGCTCTTTAAGGTGCAGCATCATTACTGCAGTCACATGATCCTTCAGAAATGGGATCATTTTATGGACTTAGTTTTAATTAACTATTGAATTAATTATTTAACTATACCATTAATTACATCACAGTTCATTTCTATATGATGTTTAGCGGCAGATCAATTTTAAAATGACCTCACCAGACGGTTGTCATAATATTTCAGTATATAAGTGAGGACGTTTGTCCCTGACAGGTATAGATAAACCCACACACACACACACACACACACACTTGACTTGATATACTGTACGTCTTCATTCACTACATGATTCATATCAGACCATGTTTACTTTGTTCTTGATTAATTAGTGTAAAACAATCCAGGATTTATCAAACAGAAGAGATTCTGAAAAATGTGAAAAGAACAGGTCAAATCATTCATCATGCTACAAAACTAAATATTACATTTTTCATCAAGTCTATTATCTATCCATTAACAAGCATAATTTTCTGAGAGATTCTTATCAGTATTTGCAATTAGACTGAATTCATTCGTCACACGTACATTAATAACGACGACGCTGAAGCAAAATATTCCCACTTCATCTCAGATCTGAGCTCAGACTCTCCATGACAAGTACATGCTATTTATGATCATAAATCATGATATATTTCACACTAATTATTCATGTACAGCTTAAACATGATCGTACATAAGTTGAAGTGATAATGAGACTGAGACAGACAAACATGATAATATAACATGACTGAACTGCAGAGCTCAGGAGATCCAGATGCAGTGGTTCTCCACAGAGACTCCAGTTCAGTAAGAGTTTCTCCGTTAGCAGGTTCAGTAGCTGTTATGACCTCATTCATTTCTCCAGCGGTGCGTCTGAACACAGAAACACACACCGACCCGTTAAATTGAGTGAATAATCTCTGTACTTCAGCCATTAAAGGAACAATTATACGTGTGAACCGAGACGTTTCCCTGCAAACGTGAGACGGCTGCTTACGCCAACACTTCACAAAACTGTTAGAGCTGGCGTTTGTTTCAATCTCGTCTTTTGTCTCGCGCTCGTCTCTGAAAAATAAAGGTGTGTTTAACTAATGAGGCACATAAAAGCTCGTCAACAGAGCGGCTGAATTAATCATGAGGTCTTGAGCGAGTGTTTGTGGTTGTTCTTCAGGAAGATGGAGGTGTTTTGGCGCTCGCCGGAGCGTGTGTGCGGTTTAATGGAGCGAGCCGATGCCATTAGACCGGCGTTTGAACCGCCGCTCGCTCAGGTGAGGTTTAATGAGAGACGCCGTCAAATGCCACCGTCACACGGCAAATATCACAGCTGCTCCAGATCTGATGGCAGAGACCAGTGGGAAATGATGGTCTTCATATGGAATCTGAGCCTGAGATGGTCAGCCCGATCAAACGGGTCTGCTTTGGTGGTTTAGAGTGGTTTGGGGCAGTTGTTAGGCTGGGAGAACATCTAAATCATGTCCTTCCAAACCCACATGGCTTTCATCCTTCAGTGGAACAAAAGATCCACATTTGTGCGTCTAATGTTGTTTGGTTCAAAACATTCTACAAAATATCTTCTTTTACAAAAGAAAGTAAGCCATCCAGGTTTGGAACAACAAGAAATGATGAAATGATGACAGAATGATCTTTTTTTTGCCTGAACGATTGCTTTAAACCAGCTAAAGACCAGTGAGGCTGTGTTTATCTTTTTTCTCGCAGGGAAAGAAAGAGACAGTTCAGCGGTCAAATATAAATCACATCAACAGAACTAAATCCTTTAAGTGTTTGTGCAGAACATCACAATGCTGAGGTGTTGCTGTGTGGTTGCCAGGGTGATGTAAGTTGTTATCAAGGTGTTGCTATGCACTAACTCAGCGGTTCTGAGTAGTTTCTAACGTGTTGCTATCTGGTTGCCAGGGTGATGTAGGTTGTTGCCAGGGTGTTGCTATGCATTAACTCAGTGTTTCTAATATTTTGCTATCTGGTTGCCAGGGTGATGTAGGTTGTTGTCACGGTGTTGCTATGCACTAACTCAGTGGTTCTGAGTAGTTTCTAACGTGTTGCTATGTGGTTGCCAGGGTGATGTAGGCTGTTGTCAGGGTGTTGCTATGCACTAACTCAGCGGTTCTGAGTAGTTTTTAACATGTTTTTATGTGGTTTCCAGGGTGATGTAGGTTGTTGTCAGGGTGTTTCTATACACTAACTCAGCGGTTCTGAATTGTTTCCAATGTGTTGCTATGTGGCTGCCAGGGTGATGTAGGTTGTTGCCAGGGTGTTGCTATGCACTAACTCAGCGGTTCTGAGTAGTTTCTAATGTGTTGCTATGTGGTTGCCAGGGTGATGTAGGCTGTTGTGAGGGTGTTGCTATGCACTAACTCAGCGGTTCTGAGTAGTTTCTAACGTGTTGCTATGTGGTTGCCAGGGTGATGTAGGTTGTTGCCAGGGTGTTGCTATGCGCTATTATTTCATATGTCAAGCTTCACAGGGGTTATACAGGTGTCACTGTAACGTCAGACATCTGATGGAGCAAACAGATAAACAAGCCGTATTTGACTGAAATATTTGTGTGTTATTATCATGAATATTTCATTGTGTGTTTCTGTAGCCTGAGTGTTAATCTCTTAATTGGCATCAGTGAAATGGTGGTAATTAGAAAACATCTCAGTGTTTATTTGCTCTCGACTGTCTTGAATGAAGAGATGTTCTTCTTCACATTGATCCTCCAGCAAATGTGTTTCTTTTTAAAACAGCTGCTTTTGGAGACAGAAGGCTTAAATTGAAATAATAATAATGAAGATGTGAGAGGAGAGCACAAACCAAGCCTCTCAGACGTCCAGCTGTCATAATAATATGGTCATGTGAGGGGTGGTTTGGCTGCAGAAAAATGACATCATCTTGCAGACAGATGACATTGATTTGCTCACTGTTTTAAACTAAATAGATTGACGCTGCTGATTATAAGCTGTTATAGCTCAGTAACAGTTCTTCATGTTAAATCTAGTTATGATGTTCTTCTCAATCTAATGGTTGAGCAGCAGGACACAGAGCAGATACAGTCACTCCTGTGAATGTTTGCGTCGCACCTGTGACAGAGTGACACTAAAGAGCAAAGCCATCACAGTCCTGTCTCCACGTCTGTCATGTGTTCAGCATCGACAGGTGTGATCACATGTCTCTATGCGGTTGGCGTCATACAAACCTAAAAGGTGTTTGGACACTTTTATACACTACACTGTAAAAAAAAAAATCTGCTTAAATAGTGCCTTAAATGGTGTTGCATTTCAGTTGCTAGGGTATTCTGGCTGGTTGCTAGGCAGTTGCTAGGTGATTGCTAGGGTTTCTATGCAATTGTTGTTAGCTTGTTCGTTAGATCAAGTCCTTGAAGGTTTTGACTAGAGCCTGACCGATTTATCGGTCTGCCGATTTTATCTGCCAATAACAGCCTGTCACAGATATATCTGCATCAGCATATATGCCGCAGATATGCCACCAGTATGAACATTTTCAGCAAAAAGCGTGGACAAAACAGTCACTGTTTGAGAACTTGGTTCACCGAACCTCTCAGACGGCGTACAAATACTGAGTTCTCTTTGAAGTCTTGCGCTTGAACGGAAAAATTCACACAACACTCATGTCAACATGACCATTTTGGCGAGTATCCTAGCAAACATAGTTGGTTATGTCTTAAGTGAACGTATAACAGTCGAGAAATACAGCACATGAAACAGTATATGTACTGGATCATGCTTTATGCCTTAAAGTGACAGCAGCCTAATATTCCTGTGTTTTTAATGTTAATCAAGCAACAAATGACAAAGAAATCACTCACGCAGTGTTGTTAGATAGCTGAAATACCTGTTGTTGCATGTAGTTTGATTATTTGTTCTTATTTTCTTTATTTTTATTTGACAGTTGTCCTATTTTCCCTGAACATAGCACATACTGAGTCCTACCGAAACCGTGACACTAAAACCATGATAAAAACTGAACGGTGAGTAATTTAAACCGTTCCACCCTTACTAATATACACATAAAGAATATCAGCCGATATATCAATCTCAGACTTTTTTTACTCCTTAATATCGGTATCGGCATCAGCCCCCAAAAATCGGTCGTGTGTATGTGTGTGTTATTCTCTGTCTGTCCAGGCCTGTCTCTCTCTCTCAGTCTGTCTGTCGGCCTGTAATTAGCCAGACCTGTCTGTCTCTCATCTCTCCAGGCATCTTTCAGCATCACTGCGGAGTTTGATTAGCTCAATCACGCCGTGTCTTCGCTCAAATTGCCGTCCGTATCCGAGCGGCTGCATTATAACCAGCAGAGCAAATGATTAGATCTGTATTTCTGCGCATTAATAACGGCCCTCAAATTAGATGCTCAGGCAACATCCGTGCAGAGAACGGAGAAATCTGCTTTCCTCTGAGTATCCTGATATCTCCGGCCTGACGTGAAGAAAATGAGGAAAGAGAAACGTAGAGTTGTAATTCTAATGACTGTCTTTCTGTAGGGTGAATGAATGAATGTTATAAACAGAGTAGATGAGCATTAATTTACCCCAAACACATCAACATATAACCAGCAGCTTGTGATTATCGATTAATCGTCTGATCATGGTTATTCAATCTAATTGCAATTATTTGAGATAACCACAGTAATTGTGCAGTTTAATTTTCAATCACATCCCAGCACATAATTCCTGATCCTGACAGGCTTAACTAGTAGGTTAGTTAAACTGAGAGGAGAAGCCTCACTGATGCGTGTGTTAAAGCCGTTAGTGTTGGAGCTGATAGTTTTACAGCGTTGAGCGTCTGACAGATAATCACACTCTGACACGACGCCGCCGTCACCCGCCTCCATTTTCTCAAGCGCAAATTGCTTTCTGATCTGAAATTGAAAAGCATTTTCTCACATTCGCACGGAAAGCGAAACGTTTAATGAAACGGCGGACGGACGGGCGGCTCGCCGCTGACCAGAGATTCAGAAAATATCTGTGAGCGAGACGCGTGACATTTATCTGCATTCTGACACTTGACCAGAAATATAAAATAGTCTGTAAACAACCTGTCCGTCCTGCGGGAACAATGACTTCTGTTCCAGAAATTCCCCAGAAAATAATGAGATCACTGTGAGACGGACGGACGGACGGACGAGAGGAAGTGGTGTGTTGTTGTGTTAAGGGGATTATGGGAATTAAGCGTCGGCACTCTCAGCATCCAGAGGCGGGATTAACACCCGGAGCGGATCAGGAAAAGCAGGAGGACCTGCGGTCAGTCACACATTAAAGGGCATCAGGGTGAATCTCACACACACCGTGAGCGTGTCCACGAATGTGTGTTTGAGCTGACAGATTCTCACAAACATTGTTAACATGAACACAAACACACTCTGTTGAAATAAGCTTGGAATACTGATCATGTGACACTGAAGACTGGAGTAATGATGCCGAAAATTCAGCTTTGATCACTGGAATAAATTACACTTTACTATATATTCACATAGAAAACAGCTGATTTACTTTGGAATAATATTTCACTGTGTTTACTGTATTTTTGATCATAAGTGCAACTTTGGTGGGCAGAAGAGATAGTAAGAAATATATACATGAGAAACAGAGGCAGGATTATGTTCTCTCTCTCTGCTGTAAGGTACATCTTTTCTTACCCAGTGTTGCCGTGGTGATGGTACCCGTGCCATCATTCCTCCAGCCTGCCTGTCACGGTTACCAGGCAACAGGCTCTTCTCTCCCGGCAACAGCCTGTGACGCTTAACAGCTGTAGAGTTACACGCATGCTGGATCTCAGCAGAGCACCTGCTCTCTCTCTCTCTCTGTGTTTATTAGTAACTAGTACTATGTTAGTGAGCTTGCAGAGGTTAAACTCTGATGAAGTCGTTCAGGTGTGTGTTCGTGTAACCCTTCCTGTTTGAACCACTCACTCTAAGCAGGACTCGAACCCAGGTCCACCGGTACGGGAGGCGGGCGCTCTAACAAGGAAGCTAAAGAGCGCAGTTTCTAGTGTCAGTCGCTAGAGCGCCTCTTGAGGTTTACACACACAGCTCTTACTGGCCTACGTCTGTTACATTCGGAGGGAAAGATCTCGTGTGTGTCACGTGTTGCTCATGGGTTTGATCCTTTAGATTCAGAACAGAAGAGTCAGACGTGTGAATCAGCTGACAGGTGTGTCGTTCCATCAGTGCTTTAATGAAGCATCATCAGGTGTTTCGCCTAGAGCTGTGATTTCATCTGTTGTGTGTAATGACCATATTCCTGTTATTTCAGCTCGTGTCAGTACGATGTGATTTTACCCAGCAGTCATTGCAGTCTGTCATTCTCTCTCACCTGTTGAAAGTGACGCATGTTGATCTGTGAACCCACGTCTCATGTTATACTGTGATGTAGTGAATGTCATTTATGAGGTTTGTCTCGTTAAAATCACAGACAGTGTGTCCTTTCTTTAGCTGTGAAGAAATACAGATCATGAGAGCCGCTGTGTCTCGATTCTTCCTCTGCACACTAAACTAAACGTGCTGATGGGAAACACGTTTAATCTGTTCTGCTGTGTTCATCTTTCTTCAGAGTAATCAAAATGAATCACTACTTTTCTAAAAATGAATCGCTACTTTTCTAAAAATGAATTGCTACTTTTTTCAAAAAGAATCACTACTTTTCAAAAACAACCAATACATTTATTCAAAATGCATCAATATTTTTATTAAAGAACATTTGATAGTCATTAAAAAAAAACTACATCTATTCAGAAACAAACGATATATTTAAAACACATCGATACATTCAAAAAAATCTACATTTATCTCAGAGCCAATCGATACACTTCCCAAAAAGAATCACTACATATAATACTTTCAACAGCAGTTAATACATTTATTCAAAACACATCAATACTTTTATTAAAGAACATTTGATATTCATTCAAAACAATCGATACATTGAAAAACAATCCAGTTATTCAAAGCCAATTGATACACTTCCCAAAAAGAATTGCTACTTTTCAAAAAAAAAGAATCACTACTTTTCAAAAAAGAATCACTACATATTTAAAATGCATTGTTATATTCAATTCAAAAACAATCAATACATTTAAAACGCATCAATGCATTCAAAAACAATCAATACATTTATTAAAGAACATCTGATAGTCATTCAAAAACAATCAATTAAACAATTGATACATTTAAAACACATCGATACATTCAAAAACAGTCTACAGTTATCTACAGAACCATCTTCTCTATATCAGTGTCAGTGTTTCTGAACTCCCTGAAACGCCTCCATCTTCACAATATTCCTCATTTAAATAATTCATACCCAGAATAAAGGGGCGGGGCCTGGTTGAGTTAGTTAGTAGTGTGTTGAAACTGGCGGTTATGGTAAGGGGCGGGACATTTCTCTTGACCAGTCACAACACACTGCTCCAGCCGACCAATCAGAGCACATTGTATTTTTCAGAAGGAGGGGCTTCATAGAGACAGGAACTAAACAGAGCGTTACTGACAGACTGGGAAGAGAGGAGCTGAACAATGGAGAATATGAGGAAAATAATCAACCTGTTCTAGTAGAGCACAAAAACAAGACTTTGTAACAGGTCCTCTTTAAGTGTTTAGTATTGGGTCATAAAATGGCATGTTTCCGCAGACCCTTTATCACATTCACTGCAAAACTGATTTTCTTGTCTAGTGTTTCTGTCTTGTTTTCCAGTACAAATATCTAAACATTCTTAAAACAAGATACATTTACTTTAGAAGCAAAAAAACAAAAGATATAAAGTTTTGACAAAAATGAAATAAACAATAATAATAATGTTCTCCGTCATCATCATCATCATCATCTCAGGTCACTAGTTTAAATCTGAAAGTGTTGTCTGTCTGTTTCAGCTCGTGTTTCATTGAATGTTGTTTGGCAGACGTTTGTTTGTCTCAGTGAATATATTTCAGCAGTGATGGATTCCTCTGCATTAATTCACCTTCTTAGATTTGCCCTGATTAAACCGATAGATAACGATTGTTAATTAAACGCTGTTATGATTAAAGCTGTTCATCTTTAGGTTCAATTTAGATCTGTGGATGTTTCTCGTCTTATAACAGGAGCGCATCAGTATTCACTGCCGTCTCTCACGATCTGTCCGTTCCTCTCGTCTTCTCCTTCAGAGAGGGAATTTCCCGACGCTCCCATCAGATCCACTTCCTGTTGACGGATTCCCTCATGTGTGTCGAGGGATGAAGCTCGCTTGTTCAGTGTCTTTGTAAAAGGCCAGTGCCGTTTATTTTCAGGGGTTCTGTTTTGTCTTTCTGACAGGATCGACGCTGTCGAGAGTTTATATACCTGCAGCAGATTCTCTTCAGCTCTTCATTTCCTTCTTCCGCTGCTCATTTAAACGTCCCTGTGATATTAACATTATTATTTATATACACTACTGTTCACGTGTGTTTCTCTTCTGCTCACCAAGGCTGTATTTATTTGATCAAAATTACAGTAAAAACAGTGAAATATTATTCCAATGTAAATCAGCTGTTTTCTATGTGAATATATAGTAAAGTGTAATTTATTCCTGTGATCAAAGCTGAATTTTCAGCATCATTACTCCAGTCTTCAGTGTCACATGATCCTTCAGAAATCATTCTAATATGATGATCTGCTGCTCAAGAAACATTTATTGTGTACAATTTTTTTTTTCAGGATTCTTTGATGAATAGAAAACAGCATTTATTTTAAATATAATATTTGTAACATTATAAATGTCTTTACTGTCACTTTTGATCGATTTAATGCATCCTTGCTGAATAAAAGTATTAATTTATTTTAAAAAAATAAAAATAAAAATTCTTACTGACCCCAAACTTTTGAACGGTAGTGTATAATGTTACAAAAGCTTTGTATTTCAGATAAATGCTGTTCTTTTGAACTTTCTATTCATCAAGGAATCCTGAAAAAACTGTTTTCAACATTGATGATAATAATAAATGTTTCTTGAGCAGCAGATCATCATATTAGAATGATTTCTGAAGGATCATGTGACACTGAAGACTGGAGTAATGATGCTGAAAATTCAGCTTTGATCACAGGAATAAATTACTTTATAAAATATATTCAAACAGAAAACAGTCATTTTAAATTGTAATAATATTTCACAATATTACTGTTTTTACTGTATTTTTAATTAAATAAATGCAGCCTTGGTGAGCAGACCAAACTTCTTTTAAAAACATTAAAAATCTTACCGTGTCCAAACTTTTGACTGCTAGTGTATTAAATAATGCAGGAAAAATAAGAGGCTGATTTCATAATGACTGTTATAGTTAAAGTCTGATAATCTGATCAAATATCAATAAGATGTCTGATATAAGCAGTGAATGTTTTCTATGGAAACTTGTTTCCACCACAGAATTAAAAATAAAAATAGCAACAATTTATCTCACAATTCTGACTTTTTTCTTCTTGCGATTCAGAGTTTATAACTCACAATTACCATCAGTACGTTTTCATCCTGTGGCTTCCATAGACTTCAGATGAGCTGCTGTTAGTGTTTGTAACTCTGATGAATGAACATGAGCACTAACCCTCTCTCTCTCTCTCTCTCTCTCTCTCTCTCTGTCTGTAGGTGACTCGTCTCAAGCGGGTGAGTTCTGCATGTTTCTTCTCTTCTGCTGATCTTTATAAAGATGTCATGAACCGCTGAAGGTCACGAGCGTGACATTCATGTCAAACTGCATTATTTTTTTTCTTTCTGTTGATGATGCAGAATAAAAACAGGGAGTGTGTGTGAGAGAGAGAGTGAGTGAGATTATGTGTGTGTGTGTGTACAGCAGTGAAACGTGTTCTCTCTCTCTCTATTCATAATGGCGTCTGTTTAAGACTGTATTGGTTTCAATCAATCACTCTGGTTAGAGCTGAATGTGTTGACAGCTCGAGTTCACTGAAGACATATGAGACAGAAATGAAATGACTGGAGACTTTTGACTTTCACACACTCTTATTGACCACGTTTAACTGAATATCTTCACACACACTCACACACACACACACACACACACTCATGCACACACACAGGCACACACACACTCACGCACACGCACACACACACACGTCACATGATTCCAGTGCCATTTGCTGCTGCTGTTTTATCAGATCCTGAGGTGTTTTTGAAGATGTGATTCCAGTATTTATTGTATTGAGTTACAGTGACTTTAAAGACATCATCGAATCAGAATTTTCTTTTTATGTCACATGAGGCTTGAAGATCTGGTCAATTGTGCACTGCATTTACATTTGAGTCACACTACTGTACATCCAGATCATGTTGTTTTAATTGGGTTCATTTATCACCTTATTTTATATATATATATATTTCATCAAATGAAGGTATTGGTGTTGTATAGTGTTGTAAATGAGCTGGAAGCACTGCTGTCTGCGGAGGGTCGCGACTCATTCGCTCTTGATCTGTTGGTTTTGTGGGAGGAAAATCCAGTGCGATGAGAAAAGATGGAGGCTTGTTCAGCAAATCCTTCCCGCAGCCACCACCTCCTCGTGTGGGATTTCAGAGGCACTCCAGAGGAATTATGGGAGATGTAGTTCATGGAAGTAAAGCGGCTTATCCACCGTACTCCTGACCAAACGCGTTAAGCCTGAGAGATAAAGAGACAGAGAGAGAGTTCGCCGGTCCTGCGGATGCTATCTGCAAAAGTGAAGCGTGAGAATTGGCTGAAATGCTGCTCTTCACGCTGTCAGGAAGAGTGTGTAAATGTTGTGTGTTTATCTTGAGACTGAGGCTGAGGCACATTTTAGCTTATTTTAAAGCTTGTTTGGTCTTATCTTAAATCATTTAGAGTTCCCTTGTAAGTCTGCTGAGGCTCCTAGTGACCACATTCAACATTCACAGTCTTTCTCTTCTGACACTGTAGATATTGTGTGCTCAGAGATGGTTTGTGTGTAAAGCCACACTGAGAGACTCACGTCTGTCCTTCATCTGCTGTGTCACGCGTCCTGAACTCATCAAGTGTGTCTGATTCACAATATGATTCAGAATCAAGCATCATTAAATCGGCCCCTGCGGTGTGTTCACAGAGACCCGCATCAGCGCCGCATCCAGTGTGTGTTTGTAGTCTGAACTGAATCTCTCTGTGGGGACGTTCTGCACTGGAGAAAAGCTCTTAAATGATCTATGTAGTTACAGTAGACGTGTGTGATGTGTTCTCATTCATATAGCGGAGTAAATGTGTGTGTGTGTGTGTGTGTGGTAGCCAATTGCTTTGAGCAGTTTAGCTTACTAGTAATAGCCTAGTCATGAGTTTTACCAACAGGCAAACAACTCAGAAGACATGGCAGGGTGTGTGTGTGTGTGTGTGTGTGTTTGTGTGTGTGCGCATCTGCATGTGTGTTTCTGGCATCTTTGCCTTCAGAAATCCTCCCTCACAGAATCGAATTAAGAGTTAGAGTCGTGTTGGTATACAACACACACACATGTTAGTGAGGATGTTACATAGACTTCCACTGATTTTATTCTGTGGAATTAGATGCAGAGAGCATGAAGGCAGGTGTTATTTCAGGTCTGCCTCTTTCACTGGCCCACACAATAGCAGCGCTCTGTGGTGGCGATCTCTGGAACCGACAGGAGGCGGTTTTCACTCTAGTTTCTAACACTTCCTGGTTGTATGCACTTTTGTGAGTGATGGAGTCTAGGAGCCTGTATTTTCCTCGGGTTTGACTGAAGAGCAGAACCCTCCGCCTGAGTTGGGTCTTGAAGCAGGGTCCAGTCCCTGAACTCTTTCAATCTCTGGAAACCGACAGGAAGCATTTTTCACCTTAGTTGCTAACCCTTCCTGGCAAGGAAGACTCTGAGCTCTTCTGGTCTCTGGGCTCCAACAGGAAGTGGTCTGTTTGCCTTGAGTGAACCCCTCCTGTTGTACAGCACCTCTGCTGGAGCCTTGAGACCAAATCTTATTACAGGTTTGTAGCTGGCCTTAGCTTGTAGCTCCCTTTGGTCATTTAGGATGGAGTAGAACATTGCTGGATATGGGCAAGGTCCTCCACTTTCTGTAATGAGCTCGTTTTAACTTCAGCATCATTCCACTATAGACAGTGACATTGAGTGGTATGGATCTCTGTGAGCCTCCTTGGTGGAACTTTCTTTAAGGTGTAGTGTTGTTAGGCCTCCTGCTGAGGCCTTCGCTCCCCAGAATTCTGCTTGAATAGTAGTATCAAGTTGTTGAGAGCTCCGTAGAGGCAGTGGACTGGGTTGTTGGCTCCTTTCGAGCCTCCCTGGTTAACTGTCTTCAAGGTGGGCGTTGCTAGGTCTCCTCTCACTTTAGAGAGTTGTCCCGCTGAGGCCTCCGTCGCCAGAGCTCTGCCTGGATTGCAGTATAGAGTTGTCTAGCACCTTTCGAGCCTCCTTGGTAAGCAGTCCTTGGCGTAAAATGTGGCTAGGTCTCCTCTCACTTTAATAAGTCGTCTTGCTGAGGCCTCCATTCTTAGAGCTCAGGGTGGCTATGTCGGGTTGTATGGCTCTCTTGAGCCTCCCTGTGGAACCACCCTTAGGGAAGCATTGTTAGATTTCCTCGATTTAGAGAGTCATCATGCTGAGACCTCCGCTCCCCAGAGCTCCGCATTAGATAACCGGTCGAAGTTGTGTGGCTCTCTGTGAGCATCCTTGATGATGTGGTGTCTTTTTGTGATTTGTGAGGATCTTCATGACACACAAAAGGAAATTGGTTGTTGCAAGAGATGTCCATAGAGTGTAGTTAGGAGTGTAGTTAGGTTTTCTCCCGCTATAGCGGGTTGTTATGCTCCAGCCTTCTCTCTGAGAGCTCCATGAAGGCAGGGGATTGGACTGTAGGCTCTTCTGGTGCCTCCCTGGTTAACTGTCTTCAAGGTGGTGTTGCATCTTCCTACCCTAGAGCTCCGCCTGGATAGCAGTAGCGACTGTTAGGCTCTTTTGAGCCTCCTTGATAAGGAGACTCCTTGCTTTAGAGAGTCATATTACTAAGGCTTCCATTCTTAGCGCTCCCCTATATGTTGCTAGGTCTCCCCTCGTGAGATCTCCACTCATCAGGGGTGTGTCCCCTGTGGTGACTGGCAGGGTATATTTTTATCCTTAGCTATATTCCCTTTAAGGTATCCTTGAATACCAGGCCCTGAGCTAAGCTTATGTAGCCAGGGTTTCTGGCCCTAGGGAATAGAGTCACGATGACCGCTGGGGCATACTGTTAGGACCAGGAACTGTGACTCCAGATCTGTTCCGTTGAAGTCACTGGCTTATGTCAGCCATACGGCACTCATTCCTTTAGCATTCATTAATTAGCTTTTTTAACCAGGAGAAAAGACTCTGAGATTAAAATCTCTTTTGCAGGAGTGTCCTGGCCAAGACAGGCAGCCGAGTAACATACAATACAATGTACAAAACTACATGACAGAGTAGGCATTTGTTTCCCATTAGCATCCTAGGATGCAGTGTGAGTTAATTAACCCTCTGGGGTCTGAGGATTTTTGGGGCCCTGGAGAAGTTTTGACATGCCCTGACATTTGTTCTTTTTTCAGTTGTTCATAAACATATTAATGGAAAAGGTGTCATTACACTGTATTCAGCACAAACTAGGCTACCATAATATGTGAGGAACATGTATGTACATGTTTGTATTTTTGAAGGAATAACGTTTATGCGTGGTTATTGAAAAAAAAAAAAAAACTTAAGTCACTGAAATAAGGCCAAAAAATAAATACAAAATTTGTGTTCACAAGACTTCTGGGTATTGGAGGTTGTAGACTAGTGTTTTGCTTCAAAATGTAAAAATTATCCTGCCTACTCGTTCATATAAAACAATATATTGATTTAAATTTTGTAATTACACTTTTTGTCAAGACACACAGTATGCATGGAGGCGTGAATCTTCATGAATAATGCTGTGATTCACACCCGAGAAAACAAAGACCCGCATAATGACCTGCATAATGACCCGCATAATGAGCCCGTTCAGTCAGGTAGGCTATGTGAAAAAATCCTCTGTGATCATGCTGATAACAGTATTAATGTCCACTCTTGACAAAAAAACATGATTTTTGTGATCTCATGCATGCACGTATTATTGCACATCATGTGAAGAAAATTTTGTATAGGCCTATTTTAAATTACAGTACCAGTCAAAAGATTGGACACATTACTATTATAATGTTTTTAAAAGAAGTCTCAAACCAAATAATGGTTTCCTATTTTAATATACTTTAAAATATAATGTATTTCTGTGATGCAAAGCATCTGAACATTCATGTTACCTCTATGGCGTTTCATATAGGCTACTATATTTGTTATATTATATAGCCTAAATGTTAATGTGCAGTTGACAAACTATACATCATTAAAAAGATCTAAGACTCAAGCTTAACATTTCGACCTCTGTTTTACTCTTATAGTGACCGTAATTTGTTAATAGCCCATGCGTCAGGAGTTATGAATATGAAAAAGTCGTTACCTTTGACAAAACAACATCCATTAGGGCTTTTAGCTTAAAAGCATGCACATTTGGAGAAATATTGATGGATTCTCATATGTTTATGTCAATTTTCTATACAGAGGAGTAATATTTATTCAGTATTTATTGTCAACACTATGAGCACTGGATACTCTGTTTTCAATTCATACTTGCAGCTGGAGGGCGCTCTGTGCACATTTAGTCCACAAATGCCTCCTAAAGAAGAACAGGCATACCATGTGACATTCCAGGAACTAACAGAGGCTTCCAGAGATCGCTAACCATGGCTATAACATGCAGATAGCCACTTTTGAAGATAATAAATACACGATTGCGACGATGTATACATGTATTGCCTCAGAATTTGCGTCTGAATAGCGCTCGCTCCATGGGTGTGGCCGAATTAGCGGATAATGAGCTGACTCACGGACGTCTGACATGGCTCTGTTTTCATTAAGATTACATAAACAGAGAATTTTTGTTTTCGATTTGACTTACACGATTTAAAACCTGACATTTCAATGTTTCTTTAGACATAAGTCTCATTTTTTTGTGATTAGTATTCACTAAGTTACAGTTCATTTTCTGAGAACTATCAGATTGGACTTAGATAGATCACGCATCATGTTAGTTTTCTTTATTTTGCAAAAAGCACAACATTTTGTTTTTACTCTGAGTGTACACAAATAAAAGAAGATATTTCACAGATTAAAATGGTGTATAACTCTTAATTGTATGTGCAAAATTGATGGAGTATTTTGAGTCTCTTTCATACTGATAAGAAAAAAAGCAAGGTAGTATCGCCGGCGCGACCGCCGACTCGAGGGAGTTAAAAGGGAACATCTTTGGTTAAGAATGTAACCATGGTTACCTGAGAAGGGGAACGAGACACTGCGTCCAGTTGCCATGCTTCAGGCGTACCTGTCCACGTCTATGAAGGGATGACATGTACTTCAGGTGCCCTATTTGTACTCGGATCGCACCAGTAGTGCCTCATGGGCTGTCGCCGGCCAATGCTATTGTCGTGTTTTTACATGTACTTCAGACACCGTACATGCCAGAGGCATTCCCCATTAGTGTTCTAGGAAGCAGTGTCTCATTCCTCTTCTCAGGGAAATGACAATTTAAACACAAATATGTTTTGGCCAATTTAATAGCCTGGCCCTCACATGTACAAATACACACACACACACACACACACTGATGCGGATGTTCGCCAAGTAAACCTGAGTGGGAAATTCTAACTATGTTGAGCAGATTAAATGTGTCCGCTCTCGCTGTGGCTGTTTAGCAGCTTGTAAACGTGTGTCGAATCATGAGAGATGAGCTGCACACAGTCTGACACTGGCAGAATATTATTCTCTTAAAGATCCCTAAACTCTGAAGTCACCTTGACAGACAGACAGACGGACGAACAGACAGATAGACAGACAATATTTAATCTTGAAATATTACTAAGAATATCCAAGTTATTCTTACGTTTACTTGCTGAAAATCAGTGCAGATTTCACAGCAGAAAGACGCGTGAAGCGTGAGCTGAAGGTTTGTACAATTATTCTACAAGACTTTAACTTGATAAATGTCTAAATGATCAGAGACAGAAGGACTGTAGGAGACTGAGTGAGAGATAAGATGTTGATCATTTAAAAATTCATGTTTCAAATATGATACAGTAGGCTTTATATGGTTCAATTTAATGTTCTGTTTGGTTCTGTCTGTCTGTCTGTTCATGATGGTGTAATTGTGTTTGAATTAGTGTCAATGGAGGCGATGAGCAACAGGACTCGATTTTCTCTGTTCTGTGTGTCGGAGCGTTTGCTTTTCTCTCTCTCTCTCTCTCTCTGTTTCTATTTCATCTGTGAGGAGCAATTATGAGACAGAAAAAAATTCATTACAGACAGAAATGAAGAATCCATTTCATTTCAGTTCATGAGTGTGAGTTCACTGGATATTATATATTCAGACATTTTAGACTCAATATCAAGATCAAAATATCAATCTGTGCATTAAACACTGATGATCAGGAGGAGTTTGTGCTTCACGAAACGCTTGTGAGGGAACCGTGTAAAAACACAAACAGTGCCACAATGTAAAATTCAGTGTAACATTTGACCTGATCAGATGCTTCATCGTGTTCATTTGGTTCTGAGGAAGCCCTGAACTAGAGCATTCTGGGAAATGAAAGGCCATTGTCAGACAGGCAGAGAGACAGACGGACAGACAGACATGAGTGTGTGTAGTGATTGTGTTTGTGAGCAGCTGCTGTGATTGTGTCTCACACACAAAGAGCCTCCGTTTTCCCTTGAGGAATTGCGTTCTTCAGCTGAGAGGCAATTTTCACTGTCATTTTCCCCTCGTGTGCGGCTCTCCATCTCACACATTCAGCCTTCCCAGAATTCTCCATTCTCATCTGTCTGTCTCTCTCTCACAGGGGCTTGTGTGGAGTTTTGCGGCTCTCTGGAGTGAGTTTAAGGAACTGCTGTGGGAGTTTCACCCGGTTAAGAGCTTTAGAAATGGGCTTTTGCATGATAATGTGTCTCATACAGACAGACGGCTGTCTGACATCATGTGATGTGTGTTTGAAGGGGTTTTCATTAGAGCTGGAGTTAATATACATGATGCTTTAGTGTAAAAGCCCTTACAGTTCAGATGACAGTGTTTCATTTCATTTACTCACTTTTGTTGGGTTTCCACTCCATAAAGCCTTTACAGTTTCAGTGAATGTTAAGAAAACTTACTTCCAATTTCAGCCAGTGAATTAATTGATTCAGTGCATCACTGTAAAATGTGATTTATTAAAGTTGGACTTGAAATACTCTTTCAGTCTACATATAAATTCCATGTTTAATTCTTTGTAATTATTTGTTAAACTTACCAGTAATTTCTGAATTATTTTTTTTAGTGTAGTTAACCTCTTTAACCTCTTTAACACCAACAACACTAGTAACAAACATACTGAGTTAAAGGGATCATTCACCCAGAAATCATCTTTCTTTTATTTAACTTAAAAGAAGATATTTTGATGAACATATAAGTGTTTTTTGTCCATGCGGTGAAAGTCAGTGGGGTCCCAGCGTTCTTCTAAAAATATCATCTTTTATGAAAGTCCTACAGGTTTGAATGGCGAGAGGAGTAAATGATGACAGAATGAAGATGTTTGGGTGAACTGTCCCTTCAAGAGCACACAGATGCATTTCTGATGTAATTCTGTTACTCTCACAGGTCTTGAATGCAAAATAGAGGGTTAAAATGTATGTTAAATGGTTGACAGATCAATAAAATAAAAATAAAGCTGTAGAGTAAAATGAGGAGGCGAGGCAGTGCAGTACATTAATTCAGGTGTGTTTGTGAGTGTGTGTCTGTCGTCTCACAGCCCAATGAAAATGGCGTCTCAGAAACGAGCGCTGGTGTAACGAGATTCCTGCCGGAGATAATGAGCTCCAGCGGCGCTCTCTGTCTGTGGAGTCACTTTCCTCCCGCCATTAAAATCCCTCTCGTTCACAGACGCGTTCATCAGGAGCGGCACCTAATTCAGCCCCGGCTGCTGACGGGACACGACCTCCAGACTCCTCTGGAAACCTGAATGTGGATAAATAACTGTCCGAATGTGTTTATTGACAGTCTGAGGAATTCACTGAGCGCTGATGGAGACGGACATTATCAAGACAGACGGACAGACTGTACGGAGTGTGTCAGTAAGACAGAAGCTTGTGTAAACTAGATCATGTAGAGGTCAGAGGTCACAGCGGTGATACTGTGTGTGTGTGTGTGTGTTGTTCCTGTTTGTCCTGGATTTGTTGATCGATTCCAATCCAATGAGAGAAATGACGCCAATTAATCATGTTGCCATGGCAGCGGCTGCCGAGGGGTTTCCTCAGGAGCGCAGAGAGAGGAAGAATAAATGAAGGCGGGGAGAAGAGAAACAGCTGAACGCAGCTGCAGTGAAGTGTGTAGTGTGTAAAAAGACAAAGTGCACTTCAAATGTCTGGATGTTGCTCACAGTGAGTACTAGTGTATATATGCTTTGGACCAGGGACCAGGGAGTAATGGACACAGTATGATAATAACACAATAAAATGGTTTCACTTTTCAATAATGCAGCATTTTCTAGAAAAAGACGTTGAGTCGTCGCACCACATCCAACGTACGTTATTGAGAGAGGAAAATAAACATAAATCGCTTCGGTGTATCAGTCGCATTTTATTATTACATTGAAAAATACTGTTATATGTAAAATATGTAAAATACCATTAAATAAAACAAAACGTTTACAAACATTATAAACATTTATTCATACTACTAAATCTAACGGTATTCAGAACAAAACAAGAATGAAAAATATAAGTAGCCTATAAACATAAATAATAGTGGCATTCATTACAAACAGCCTAAACAAATTTATTCAAAGCGAAACTGAAACTGGTGTTGGACTCCTCTCGTTCGGCACAAAATCCAAATGTTTCCATATTTGCATGTATTTGGATGCTAAACTCCGCCTTCGTCACACGTGACCTTTCCAACGTGATTACGTCATGCGTGGAGCATCACAGAGCAGTGCAAGACGAGCATTTGTGGTTAAAAAATATATAATTTTTATTTTTTTAGAAAATGTCCGATGGTTTCTCTAGATAAGACTCTTATTCCTCGTCTGGGATCATGTAGAGCTCTTTGAAGCTGCACTGAAACTGACATTTGGACCTTCAACCCGTTGAACCCCAGTGAAGTCCACTATATGGAGAAAAATCCTGGAATGTTTTACTTAATTTCTTTTTGACTAAAGAAAGAAAGACATGAACATCTTGGATGACATGGAGGTGAGTGTGTGTGTAGTGTGTGTAGTGTGTGTGTAGTGTGTGTAGTGTGTATGTAGTGTGTGTAGTGTGTGTGTAGTGTGTGTGTAGTGTGTATGTAGTGTGTGTAGTGTGTGTGTAGTGTGTGTGTGGTGTGTATGTGGTGTGTGTGTGTAGTGTGTATGTAGTGTGTGTGTAGTGTGTGTGTAGTGTGTATGTAGTGTGTGTAGTGTGTGTGTAGTGTGTGTAGTGTGTATGTAGTGTGTGTAGTGTATGTAGTGTGTGTGTGTAGTGTGTGTGTAGTGTGTATGTGGTGTGTGTGTAGTGTGTGTGTAGTGTGTGTGTAGTGTGTGTAGTGTGTATGTAGTGTGTGTGTAGTGTGTATGTGGTGTGTGTGTGGTGTGTATGTAGTGTGTGTGTAGTGTGTGTGTAGTGTGTATGTAGTGTGTGTAGTGTGTGTGTAGTGTGTGTGTAGTGTGTGTAGTGTGTATGTAGTGTGTGTGTAGTGTGTGTAGTGTGTATGTAGTGTGTGTGTAGTGTGTATGTAGTGTGTGTAGTGTGTGTGTAGTGTGTGTGTAGTGTGTGTAGTGTGTGTGTAGTGTGTATGTAGTGTGTAGTGTGTGTGTAGTGTGTGTGTAGTGTGTGTAGTGTGTATGTAGTGTGTGTAGTGTGTATGTAGTGTGTATGTAGTGTGTGTAGTGTGTATGTAGTGTGTGTAGTGTGTATGTAGTGTGTATGTAGTGTGTGTAGTGTGTATGTAGTGTAGGGTGTGTGAGTGTCAGTCCTGTTCTGCTGTTTCACACACTCTTCAGTTTCACCTCATCTAATGTTTCAGATTATTATTATTATTATTATTATTATGGTAACACTTTATTTTAGGGTCTTTTAACTAGTTGCTTATTAGCATAAATATCACTAGAATATTGGCTGTTTATTAGTACTTATTAATGCCTTATTCTGCATGACCTTATTCTTAATTCTATCCAACAAACTTACTAACTATTAATAAGCAGTAAATTAGGAGTTTATTGAGGGAAAAGTCGTAGTTAATGGTGTATATGTGTTCCCTATACTACAGTGTTACCTTTATTACTTGTTTATTTGATAAATGTGTAGTTTTCTAATTGTTCATTTGAGAGTTTGTTTTCCTTCATTCATGAGTGAATTATTCTGTGTGTGGTTCATCTGAGCATCTGTGGCTGTTCAAACGGTGTGTTTGTGTTCACAGTCACTTGTGTGAGCGCAGCGAATGAAATGATGGAGTTAATCAGCACCTGCAGTGGTTTTCTGTTAGACGTCATTGAATGCGTCTGTTTGGGGGATTGAATCATGAGTCTCAGAAACTCTGTGAATCATAGTGTGTGTTAATACTGAGATAAAGCTGGAAATACAGGACGTCGTGGTCAGTTGTCATTTTCTCAAGTCCATTGTATAGAACTTTTTTTAATTTTAAAACTGCAGAAAGTTTTCTGTGTGGTTTAGGTTGTAGTATTAATGACTAGCTCAATATAAAAATAACTGAAGTCTATGCAGTGTCCACATTTACAGCGTTTTATGTACTACTAGACAGTAAAAGATCAGAGTCTGTGTAGATATTGATTATTCATTGAAAGCATGAAGAGAGATAATGTGCTTGTGCTTTGAGCTTGAACTGTCTGAACCCCTCCTGACCGGTTTGCTCAAATGTATTATAGTCAAACGAATAATTAATACTGTTTGTAGCAGCGCTCGAGTCCGACAAGGTCATATTAGCAAACAAGCTGAAGAACTAGTCACAGGGTAAAAATGCTTTAAAAGAAAATGACAATAGAAATGTATAGAATATAAGTGATATTATTAACAGTAGTGATTCTGTACAATGAAACACTGACAGTGAGAAGATTCACAGTGTGATATGAGTCACAGCAGCTGCTCTGAGTGTGAAACTGCCTTCAAACCTGTGTGTGTGTGTGTGTGTGTGTGTGTGCGCGCTGTAATTAGCAGTTATTTCATTTGGTTCAGTCATTAGTGTTGCACCAAGACAGTTTGCTGTGAAATCTGAGTTTCCCTTCAGCCAGAGAATTAACAAGACCATTAGTGCATTAGAAAAACCCCTGAACTTCATCAGAGAGAGAGAGAGATGTTCCCTCCGTCTGATTGAGTACTACAGCACACTGCACACTGCGCACTACTAATGGTGTCCACATGACCCTGTTTAATTCAGCTACAGTACTTATCATCTCACAAACATGTATATTTTGCATTTTAATCCACTTTAATTCAAAAACTCTTAAAACTCTGATCGAATAACAAGTCAAGAGAAATTGAGTTCATTGCATTATGGGAAACAGTATCTCACGCTCATTTTTATAAATGTTCATGCTCCGAGTGTGCATCTAGACGATTGTACGTCCTGATCTGTTCAGTGTAGTAGGTAGTGTGCGGTTGTGATATTGAATTCACGAGCGGCTGCTATATTTCATCTGTGCAGTCAACTAAACGGCAGACTTCACTCTGGGACGGTGTTTCAATTACAGTTTCTGGGGAAGCATCATAATGTCGTGATCTTACAAGCCCTGGAGGAAGCGGCAGATCCGCGGCCTGCTGTTCCACGAGGTCTAACAAGCTCCAGGGAAGATCAGGAATCACGGACTGACTGTGTCCCAGACATGAAAGACTCCGGCTGGGTATAAATCACTGCGCTCCCCGGGTCTTTATGGAGCTGTTTTACAGCTTCTCTGTAGGAGATAGAGACCGGCCAAGACATCATAAATTAGATTCTCTGCAGTTGGTCGCATTTACCCCGAGGGGACGACAGTTTCACTGCAGGATCTGACAGACCTTGTGTAGGTTCTTCACCACACAAACCATGTACTGAGCGACGGTGACCTTCACAACTAACTACCTGCCTGTCTGTCTGTCTGTCTGTCTAGTTACTGGTGTGCAAAATAGACAATTATTATTCGAATACAAGAATTATGAATTCAGATATTTTTGTTTCAGGCACACTTTGTTTCACGGAAGTCCCTCTGATTGTTTTCTTGCAGTAATGCTGTACGACAGTGGCGTGTCCTTCATGTCTCTGAGGAGCAGACAGCAGGCTGCAGATGTCTTGTTATTTGTGTTTTTCTGTGAGCAGCAGGCTCTGGCAGGGGTCACGTCTGCGCGGCCTCTTCTAATGCGTCACGCTGAGCGGCGAGGCCTCAGGTAAATGAAGGGCGAACGCGGCGCCCGGGGCTTATGCATTAATGAATTCAGGGTTTGCTGTTTCATTCCGTCGATTTCACAAACGAACATGTGCACATTTTAATGACTTCGACCTTTGCGTTTTGAAGATTGGGGCTGAATTTATTTAATGAGTGACCGCAGAGTCTCAGAACGACTCACGGTCAAACTAACCAGCGGTCTGAGAAACAACAGCAGTGTGTTCAAATGAAGCGTAATCTGCCCGAGTCTGTGATTTACTGCAGGTCAGAGCTGTGCGAACGGATCATCGGGTGCGAACGGAAGCTCGTTTCCGCTACGGAATTAAAAATAAACATGTAATTCTGAGTTTATATCTCATAATTCTGAGTTTTTTCTTGGAATTCTGAGTTTACTGTTTTTTTTTTTGGTCAGAAAATGTGTAAAAAGTCACAATTAAAAAGAGTTTATTTCTCAAACTGAGAATTGTGAGTTTATATCTTGCAATATCTTGCATTTCTTGCAAATCTTTCTCAGAATTGTGAGAAAAAAAGTCGGAATTGTGAGATAAATAAGTTGTAATGACCTTTTTGAGTTTTTTATTCCATGGCGGAAACAAGCTTCCATAGTTGTGAGCAACATGATAGAAGGTGAAATAATATGTTTATCTGCATTCCGCGCCGATTTCAGAAGTGTCTGATCCGATCCGGATCTCAGGCACAAGCGATGGAAGGCGAGGGATTTCCCGTCATTGAGTGGCAGCTGTGGCGTGATCTGGCTCTATTTCCCAGAGTGCTCCACTGCAGCGCTGCGAATGGATCTGAATTAAAGTGGATTTAATAGAGTCGGGCAACAGAGGAGACGGCTTTATAACGCTTATTATCAATCCTGCTTTATAATGAGATGAATTACTACCCTGATGGTGAAAGATTAGAGAGATTTAGAATCAGCTGCACAGAGAGAGAGAGACAGGCAGATCTGAGGGGGCGTCACATGGACGGCTGAGAGGCAGAGGAAGTCTAATGCCATCCTAGAAACGACATGTTCAGACAACGACATACTGCAGAAAGAAAATGGGAAAGAGGAAAGATTGTTTATCAGACTGATTCAGAGAATGTCTGTTTGATTTTTTAACTGAAAGACGCTCTAATGATGCTCAGGTTGAAATAAACCATCATTTCTATGGTGAAATAAGGTTTCATTTGTTTACATCAGTGAACGTGAACTAGCAATGATAAATACTTCTAAAGCATCTAATGTTAATCTCCACATTTACTAATACATTATTAAAATCAATGGACCCGAGCTAACATGAACTAATACTATTTTTATTAACTAACAAACAATAACAAATATTAATAATAACAAATGTTTTGCTTTATGTTAAATGGAAATTGGCCTTATTGTAGACTGTGTAGATCACTGCTGTTTTTAATCATTGGATGTTTCAGTGGTATTTCGTTTGGCTCTGGTTTTTAGTTGTTCCTGAATTTGTTTGTTTGTTTGTATGATGTCAGTCACAGACAGAGCTTAGCATTAGCAGAGCTAGCCTGCGGTCTCTGGCATGACAGCTGTGTGAAGAACGAGTCCAGACGTCCTTCCAGAACTCCATGTTATATCAGGCCTGACAGAGCTGTGATGTTTCGCAGTGACATTTTGCAAGGATCGATTATATTACTAATACATGTTCTCCTCTCTCTGCTTCTCAGCTTCATTATGTGTCATTAACACATTTCTTTACCATTTTAATTCTGAAAATATCCAATTCAGAGACATCATTACTATCACTTTATTAACGAACACATGATGTTTTAGGTAGATAAAGCAGTTTTTCAGATTTCAAACGTTCTTTTAAAAGAAGAATCGCCTCATCTGATGTGCTTTCACTTCTTAGATAGTCTCATATATATTTTTCTCATATCTATCTATCGGTCTGTCTGTCTCTCTATCTTTCTATCTATCTGTCTTTCATCATCTCCAGCTGTTCTCATCAGTATCATCCTCTTGTTAATTGATCTCAGCTCCGTCTGATCAGTGTCAGACTCTTCTTCTGCCGCTCCTCACGTTCATTCATCTTCCTGTTCGTCAGTAAATGAGGCACACGCCACTTCTGTTTATCCCACATCTTGTCTTTTGCTGCAGTGCATCTCCCGTCATGCGCCGGCTCTTCCGCGGCCGTTAATTGTAGATCCCGTGAAGAAAGAGTCCAACAAAAGCCGTGTAGCACAAGAGCCGCGTGATTGTGAAGGATGGACACAATAGCTGGTGATTTCAGTGTAGCCAACTCTCGCTGTGATTGCTCCAGTCTGCAGAGTCCAGACGGCTGAACCAACAGCTCCAAGCCAAATGACGTCTATTCAGACACAGATGTGTGATTGAACGAGAAGTCAAGAGGTCAGGGAAGCGTTTTATACACACAAACCACAGGAAAAACTCCACTGTTTAAACAACCATGAGATTCAAGTAGAAAATGAAAAGGATGGACAATGAATCGGTTATCACTGTGTTGCACACTCAAAATGTGAGGCTGATCCGCATGGAGAACGACTGCATGTACCAAGAGCAGGTTATTCTCTGACATCACTTTAAAACCTTTTAGCATCTCAATGTTTGTGTTATCAACTTTAAACCTGAGCACAACCTGGTTAGACATACGGCTTTGATTTTAGAGTCCAAATTATTCACAACAGATTCAGACGCAGCTCGTCCAATCAGAATGTAGAGTCTGAACTCAGTGTCATGTATGTGAAATGCTGCCGTGTGATTGGACAGGTGTGGACATGTTAATTGAGCGTGACGTGCTTCAGATGTGCCTGAGAGCAGGTGTGGCTTTAGCTCGTGTGCAGTGATCCGATTGGCTGGATCTAGGAGTGTAATCAGCCGATTGGCTGGCTCGCAGACGCCACTGATGGCCTTTTCCCAGAATGCTTCAGTTCGAGCGCTTGCCCGTGACTCAACTTCTGCTAATGATCCCTGGATACTGGATGAGAGCGCGACAGACAGAGATGTATGACAGATGTCTACAGACTCTTACGTCTGCCGTCGCTCTTGACAGCTCAGTGACACCTGCCACCACACTGCTGTATTTGACACAAAGAGCACACACACACACACACACACACACACACACACACACACACACATTCTGAAAGGAACTGAGATCTTTTAAATTCCAGAATTTCAGTGGAAATGAATGAATCAACTTCAATTCTACAAACTTTATCTGAGAAGTATTTTATAAATTTTTGTTTTTATGGATATTTATTTTAAAACACATCAGGGATATTGGATGGTTTTTAGCATGTAATGTGTATGGAACAAATGGCATTTATAGTCCGTATCCAATATTTTCCAGTGTCTTGACGGTGTTAATGGTGTCATGTGGATGGGAATATGCATGGAAATCATATGCAGATGAGGTTATGCATAGTAAAACTAGGCGTTGTAAGATCCATATATGGTGATTTGGGGGAGGAGACAGGGTGGAGATGCTCGTACACACAATCTTCGGCTGACTGGGATTTATTTTTGCACAGGTTCTGGCGTACACATGGTTTTATAAATCTGAAAACTTTTGTGTGTACACAGAATCTAGCTTTGTGCGTACGTACACTTTTAGGATGAAATTTACGGAAAGTTTTATAAATGAGGTTTGAAATGACAACTATAGATATTCAATTGTGATTTCTATACATTTAATTATATTTAAATAACAGGTAAGCATTTCATATGTGTTAATCATTAGTCTACTCAGGAGGTCATAATATATTGTATAGTACATTCTCAATATAGTTCCCGTCTGTCCCGGACTCCATCTCCCATGATCCTCCCTGTCCCACACCTGAACTCACTCCGTCATCATCTCTCCCGCTCTCATTTAGCACTCCCTTTATATTGGACTCACTCCCGGTCCGTTCTTGATGTTAATGTTGTTCTTGTGTGCTAGTGTGTTTGGTTGCTGTTCTGTTCCTTTGCTCAATAAATACCTCGTTTTTGTAGAAGTTGGACATTGCTTCATCTTTGCATCAACCAGACGGTAACAAATGTTTTTTTTTTTTTTTTAATAAAATCAGTTCGAAGGCAAGACACTACAGGCAAAACCATTGTGATTTTGGTCTATTTTGTGCCCATAACATGTCTTATTTCAGACTAGTGGAAAGAAAACATCCAACATAGACATTAAGTGTTTATTTTATTATACTTTATCTATTTGCGTCTGTAGATTTAAATTAGAGTACAAAAAATTAAAAAGTTTTTTTCTCCACTTCAGTAACACTTACATACACCAAAATTTACAGTTTTATTCATATCTATATTCTGAAGGTTTTTACTGTGGGGTTTGTTCATATATCATTCACCTGATTATAAATTACATTTTATTCCTTAAACATGATGAAAATGTTTCTTTTGACAGTATTTTCTTATTTATCAGGTGATAAAAAGAGAAATCCAACATCCCCTCAGTAAAAACCTTTAACTTTAATGTGTCAACAAAATCAAACAAGAATTTTGAACCTGGCTTTATCCATTGTTCAGATTTATGTTCTGGAAATGTGTGTGAATTATTGCATATTTAACCAGATAATGTCTAATTTCAGAAAACTGTCTTGTTCTGTGATTAACTGTGTAAGTATATGGTGGTCTATTAGTTACAGTTTTTACTCTACTCACCTGTAGTGTCTTGCCTTAAAGGCTGTTCATTGTTTTGCCAGTGTTGAAAAGATGCGTCTAATCAGTCAAAGATTTATTCTGCAGATCAGGGAGTCAATAGACATGAACTGTAATTCAGATCAGATTTACACTTATGAAATAAAACAAGTGAGGGACTAGGTGACGTGACTTTCTGTGCTAATCGACATTACGTGTGTTACTGCTGCAGATAGTGTGTTTCCATTGAGCCGTGACTGAAACTGTGTATGAAAATGAGCATTTACTCGCCCTCATGTCATTCTAAACCCATACGACTTCTGTGAAACACAAAAGAAGATATTTTGAAGAACATTGGGATCCAAACATTGGACACCATTTTATTTACAGTATATAGACGAAAAAAAAAAAAAAAGAAAAAACCCTGAGGCATATCTTCTGTTGTGTTCCACTGAAGAAATAAAGGTTTGAATGACACGAGTTAAGGCCGTTACTCTCTCTCTAGTCCTGCTGAATGTGATGAACGACATGATGAATCACTTCACTGTTCATTACACCCAAATGCACAACTTTAATTAAACTGTGTCTCTGACTTAATTACACACACACACACACACACACTCTCTCTAGCTGATGAGCTCATGAGAAAATACACACTAGCTATGGTTCCATCCACCTATTTTTATGTTAATTTTGGGATATCACATAAAAATACGCTGGAAATGGAAATGCCAAGATTAAAAAAAAACAAAAAAACAATGAGGGAGATATGTATGTTTTTTTTTATCCGATAAGAAGACTTGTGCATAAACTACGATGGAAACACATTTACTGAATAAATCCGTCATGTGACTTTGCCTCAGCAGAGGCTGTGATTGGATAACTGGACTAACCAGCAGACCAATCACATCGCAGCATCTCAAATGTTGGTTTGGTGGTTCTGAAACGTCTGACTCAAAGTCTGCCATCAGAACGATTTGGTTTAATTCCCTCCAGCAGCGTCTCACATGATTGTGTTCCCAAACACCAGCATCCAAACGCAAGCCCAGCCAGATATTTTTCATGTTCTGGGAATGTTTTCAGCTGCAAGTTTTATTTTTGTTCCCAGATTGTCCTGCTAAAAGGTAGGACAATATTCTCTAAAAACATTCTACAATGTTTAGTGATAACATTACAACATTATCTCCTAACATTCTTATAAAGTTTTCAGCAGAAAGCTTCCTATTGGGCACTGGATGTGGACTTAAATGTTTCTCAGACATCAAATTTAGGTTGAAAGTGAAAACCCAAACTTTGTCTGAAGTCAAGCTCCAACATCATTAAATAACTCCAAAAATAACATTTGTCTCTACAGCTTGAGATCCAGCAGTATTTTAATCAGATAATCTGTAGAACTATGAAAACTCATTGTGCACTAAACATTTTGAACTACTGAACCACTCAGACACTCACAGACATCAAGAATCAACATATGAATCTCAACAACGGTGACAAGTTTTGTATGATGCACCCAGAATGCATTGCAGCATGAAACATGTCACTGTTACTGTTACATGATGATAATATCTTTATCACCAATAGCTAACATCATCTGATCACATTTTCTTTTGCAGTACTTGCCATAACAAACAGTTACAGCAGCCTAAGAAAAACTAACAATAAAAAGTCAAGAGTCAAACTGCCGAAATAAAGCAAACACTGATCACCATAATGGGGACATCAAGCCAAACTATTACTTTCAAACAGACATCTAAACCTCTGTTCATCTCAATAAGAACTTTTATACACGTATGACAGAAATAATATCAATCTGGTTTGTAATAAGTGAAGCTGGTAATGCTGTTTTTTTTTAGTTGTTTAATGACGTTGGAGCTTGACGTCAAAGAAATGTTGGGTTTAGACGTTAACCTGATTTTCATTTTCAACCAAAATTTGATGTCTGAATGACGTTGGAGTCCACATCCAGTGCCAGATGGGAAACTTCCCGCTAAAAACGTATAATGATCTAATGTAATCACTAAACTTTTTAGAATGTTTTTAGAGAATGTTATCCTACCTTTTAGGAGAATATTCTGGGAACAAAAATAAAACTTGGTGCTGAAAACATTATCAGAACATTCTTAGAACAATACAGTTACTATCTGGGAAAGAGCATGACAGTGTTTATTGCATTTCGTCTGCCCCTCGGAGACACAACTCATTTATTATGGAGATCCCAATTGCAACACATGGGATGGAAACAGTGCTTGTGGAAACATGTGGAACCTCATGGAAACAGTGCTTTCACAAATGTTTTATGCCATATTCCAATTTTGCACATACGTTACATTCACAGCTTTGGTTGTAAACATAGCTACACACGCTCAATTCTTACTAGAATTAACGCGAAACCTGTGTGTGTATAAAACTGTATCATTCACAAATTCAGGCTGTTTTTTTAAAGATCAGTGTTTCAGCTCTTATGATGGAAGTAAAGCAGCACAGATGGTATGAAATCTGAAGCCTGTGTTGAAGTTGAAGCACCTGCATGAATCAGTCAGTGTAAATGTGTGTGATTTGAGCTGTGAAGTGTCTGAATGGGTGGATGAGCGTCTGGTCATGCGTTACTGATGTCCTGCAGGTTAGTTAAGGCTGGTAAACAGTGTTCTGCTGTCTGCTGTTCTTGTATACAGCATTCTGAGGAAGCTGTAATTAAAACAAAGACCATTGGAGTACTTTTTACAAAAAAAAATTGAGTTTTTCCAATGACAAATTTCATTTCAAAATTTCAAATAAAATAAAATTCAAAATTTACTAGCAATTTCTGAGTGAAAAAGTTTCTACACCATTTTTTTTTAACACATGTTTGAGTCTAGTAGCTAGACCTTTGTACATTGTACAGTACGTTCTGTACTTTAACCATTATGTTTTGATTGATTTATTGTAATTGAGCGACTAGTTGTATTGATTTTCTGGGCTAATGGACAGATGATAGCAACTAAACCTGGAACATTCCTTTAATGGCGAGTGAAGAAAAGTAAAATACAGCAGATACAGCGAGATGGAAGTGAACGCTAGAAACCAGAGAGACAGGAAGAGTGTGGGAGGACAGAAAGGTGGAGATGAACAGTTAGAGGACAAGATGTCACGATGCGGCAATGAATGTGGGCGGATAATAAACCTGAGAAAGAGAGAGAGTGATATAATTGTGTTCAAGTCGCTCAGATGATGCTGACGCTCCTGGGGTTCGCATCTACTGCTGCATTTGCATTTCAAAATCAAGATGTAAATGTAAGCTCAGGCATATTGTTCCCTCATGATGCTTCATCCAGGACACACGCCTGCGTTCAGAAGTGTACCTCGACAGCAGCATCACGCCTTCTGATAAGATCCTGCATTTTGGCCAAATTCTAAAGCTGTATCTGTCACAAACTGAATTCAAAATAGACCCTTTTACTCAAGAGTTGTGTGTGTGCACTTCTCTGGAACACGATGAAAGTGAAATGTGCTCCATTGTTTGATTCCCAACGTTCTATAAAAAAGGTTCAGAGCGACATGAGGTACTCTCCTGATGACAGAATGATCATTCTTGGATGAATTATCATTACAAGATCAATTTTTAGATGCTCCCTATGTAGACCGCACACACACACTATCAGTGATATTGAATACGTGACGGTCACATTGGCCCAACGATTGTGACGTGTTTGCGTCGTTTCGCAGCGATACCTTCACGCAGGTCAGATGCGCTTCATCAATGCGAGACATTAAAATGGCAGAATGAGAAATCAATCCTAATATTGAGCACTGAGAGCGAGAGAGCAGAAGTAGTTCCTTTGCACGCTCCTATTTTGAGGTCTGAGATGATAGTTGTGTAACGTGTTCATCTGAAACACGCCGCGGGCCTCGAGCACACGCAGCACACTCAAACACGAGAGAGACAGGAGAGTTATTTCAGTTCTTAGACAGCTCTCAAACCTGCTAATGTGATCGTTCTGATGAATGTTTGAGCAATTTCACATATAAAGACTGTTTGAGGCTGCTTTTATCTGACAAATTGTGACCTTGTAGTTGTTGGTTGAGAGAATGTCGTCTGATGTTTGTCCAGAACGATCCGTCGTGTTTGCGCTGTACTGATGTTAGACACGCCGCATAATTCATGTCCTCTGGGCTTTCCGTGAGATCGGTCTTGGGTAATGTGAACGTAAACACACACACACACACACACACACACACACACTCCCCTCCTGCTGAGTCAAGTCCTCTCGAGGATTTTTTGTTTTGCCGTCATGGGTGGGTGAATTAGAGATTAGCTCGATTTAGTTCAGAGGATCGTCCTCAGGAGGAGAGCCATCTCTCTCTCTCTCTCTCTCTCTCTCTCTCTCTCTGTTTGTCTTAGTTAAAGTGAGACAGGAGGATCGTGTCTCACTCCAGATATCCAAGTGTGCTAATGTCATCTTCACACAACACAGACACACGCAATGATAGAACAATAGTTCAATATCTATCTCTAAACACACACTGCAGGTGTTTCCTCTTCTCTCTCTAAACATGAATGGAATGTGAGGTTGTTTCCCGCAGAAGTTCAGATGGAGATGAATGTGAAGGATTTCTCTGTAGTCTTCATGTGATCAGTAACCCTATCCTCGCTGCCTGCCGCCCGGCTCCACTGGAAACCCGAGCCGAGTTCACAGCAGCGCTGCAGTATCGGAAATCGAAGGCGAGATCTGTCCGGCCTGCTCTAATTGTTTGGGGAGTTGAAGATGGCAGAGGACCAGGGTAATGGGAAAGATGATCCGCTCGGACACACGAGAAACAGACGCCGATAGTGCTCTCCTCCTGCGGCGCTAACGGTGGACGGTCAGAACCTGGAATTAGTCTAGTTTAACCGAGCGACCCGAGAGGCTTCTGCGCTTCTACCAGCTCAAGCCTTCAGACATTCGTCTAGCACATATATTAATAACACACTTGTCCTTTTAATGGGGAAAAATATAATGGCAGCTGTGGTTGCAAGAATGATTAGGTAAAAAACTGTAAAAATGTAAACATGTTTACAGAAACATGCATTAAAATAATGCAATAAACATTCCTTTACAACATAAGATCATAGCATAAAACCCTAATGTACATAACTGATAAAAAAACCAAGAAATATAATTATTAAAATTAAAATGTGAAGAATTATAAGAGATTTTCACTGTAAATTATAAGATTTAGTTCCAAAAATGTTACATTTAATAATATTTTACTGTAAATTTACATGAAATATATGGTTAGATCTATTGCAGTTTTTCCCCATATATAGTAAGGAAACTTACTGTTAACCAATTAACAGTTTTTACAGTATCGTTTTGCAGTCTTTAACAGTGAGAAAGTTAAGTTTGGTGTGTCGCCCCTGAGGACACGGGAGGTTCGGGTGAGTTGAACTGGCCTCCAGTGAGATGATTAGTGACGGATGTCCAGAGACTCTCTGCTGCCCCCTTTAGGTCAGAAAACGTCAGATTCACATGCATTAGACTGACTAATCAGAGCTGGACAGACCGGACTGAACACACCCTGCGGGAATATTGAAGCCGGTTTAACGGACATCACTCATCTCGTGATCATCTTTTCAGTCACCCGTCTGTAAATGTGTTTTGAATAAGACAATGATGTTTTCCCTGTGGAGACGGACGCACTTTCAGAGGTTTGCATCATTTGTAAACTGTCACAGATAACAGCAAACACAGAGCAAAGAAATAAATGGAAATGGAAGAAATATGTGACATCTTGACACTTGATGAGATGCTGTGTGTGTGTGTGTGTGTGTGCTATCAGACTCTGTTGCACAGGTGACTTTATCCAGATGTTGATAAGCTAAGCTGCTGAAGTCAGTGAGTTAGTGAGCAGGTAACTTCAGTCCAGTTGATGTTTAGCAGCTGCTTTAATCCAGAGCGACTCTCGTTCAGTGAATCTCCTGCTTAAGTGCTTCATCCCAACAAACAAAAACAAGTTTCCCAGAAAAAACATAAATAATGACATTTTGAGAACATTATTAAAGACCAGATAACTTTGAACAAACGTTATATTGACGTTACTGGAAGAACGTTCAAAGCTTTGAGAGAACCTTGGCAGAACGTTCCCTGTGAGCTGAGCTGATGATGATGATGATGATGATGATGATGGTGATGATGGTGATGATGATGGTGATGATGGTGATGATGGTGACGGTCACATGCAGCAGCTTCTCGAAGCTTTAACCAGCAGGAGAAGCACTGGTGAAGAGCTCCGTCTGTCCACTGCTGTTGGGTTCAGTGTGGGACGGTTCAAGGTTGGACTGCTTAAAGTCTTCAAATGAAATATTTCATCAGTTCTAGAGCGCTTCATTATTATTAAAAGATCAGACGAAGTGCCGGTTTTGAAGCTGTTTGAGCGCTCTGTCATACAACAGTACATTTTTACATTCAACTGTCCACGATATTAACTTAAAACGGATGAGATCATTTCGACTCTGTCGTCTGTTAAGCGGCTTGATCTTGCAGACTGGTATTTCTTACCATATTATTTGAATGCATTGTCATAATTATAAAGACACGGGTTTGTAGCGCAGATAGTTTTACTGCACTTTGTTATTCTGATGAATCAGACGTCTGGCACATTCACAGAAAACAGCTTTACTCACACGCTGCAAAATAAGCCGGATATTGTTGGGAGTCTGATCATCATCCCGGAGAAAATATACACAGTTTAAACTCTCAGTTTAAGAGTGTTTTTGCATTTGTTTTTTGATCTACCAACACTGTCATGTAAACAGAAGCTCAACTGTGGTATTTAAAAGCAGCTGACGGTCAAATAATGGAAACGTGATGCTTTAAAGGTCTGGAGTGGTTCCAGTAGTAGTGTTCATTCTGCTCTGTCAGGATTCTCTTGCATTTCACGGTTTGTTTTTAATCACAGTTGTGAGTCTTTAAGAACATAACATTCCTCAGGTGGCGTTGTGTCTGTTGTGTTGAGCTTGTGTTTGTGTTGGTTGATCAGCGTGTGCATTGCAGCTGCGATGTGTTCATGGCAGGTTAGTCTCGTTCAGAAGCTCACAGCACCTCTGCAGTATTAATGGGGTCATACGCGATATTTCCCAGCGTCTTGCTCCGGCAGCGATGTTCGTACCCGTGGAAGGGCGTCCGGCGCTGAATGTAGGCCGCGCTCTCCCTGTGGAAAACGCTGCTTTAGTGCCCTACACAAGACGTGACACTGATGAATCGGGCCGGTTCTGCTGGTCACAGTGTTAATGAGCTGCTTTTGTAAGCTATTCAGATTCAGATGTGTGTCGGCCACGTGTACGGTTTGATCCGTCAGTCTGTCTGTCTCTGAAGAGACGCTCTGGACACACGTCTCCTTTCATCCTCCTTTGAATCCTGCCAGAGATTGGTGTGCTGTAAGGCTGCAGAACTGAGGTGAAATCACTGGAAACCAGTCAAAGACGGCCGACCGCTGACCTGATCGCACCGTCTGATAGAGAAGAATAAGAGAAGCTTTAATAGGATTCTGAGTCTCACTGATGTTGCTGAGGAAGTTCACTTTTAGCATTAAAAGTTTTCATTCGAATTATTAACAAAAACTATAATAGTATGTCAGTGATAAAATAATAATGCTGATTAGAAGTCTGAGAGTTCATATCTGGGAAAGTCTGAGATTGACTTTTAGGTTTTAGGACTTAAAAATTTATATATGCAGTGTACACACACACACACACACACACACACACACACACAGACATACATACATATATATGTCAGCATTCTCAAACAAGTGTCATGGCGGACGAGAAACCCACCATACTTTTACAAATACTACTGTTATTTTGTAACGGAATGTATTATTAAGAGTTTTTAGGTGAGAATGCTGTTGTTTAGACCTCAAATCATGTGACTCATATTTAATCATAGCGCCTATTTTACAATTTGTTTCGGGGATGAGAGCTCCAGGCCGTCAGCGAGCGTTCAGCGCTCATGTACCCGCAGAGAACAGCTTCATCTCGGCCAGTGCTTCGGGAATCTGCCGCTGGCTCTTATGTAGATAGTGTTTAAACATGAGGTATAATTCGTTTTGTGTATCAAACAGGCAATCTCTGGTCTTATTAATATATTACTTGCTCCAGAGCTAATAGATTTGGCTTAAGAACTATATTCAGTTTCATAACTTTATATTTACAATGAAATTAAATCCTGTACTAACTAGAGCGCTGCTTTTGTACGTTTGACTGAACTGTTTGCTTGTTTATTTCCTATTTTGCTTCTTATACTGTTATAATGGCTATTGCTGTTAATTTACATATTATTGTTTAATAAATAATATTTTATATAAATAACATGCTGTATTTTTTGGTATTGAGAAAGAGTCCGTTAGTGATTTCGACTTCAGTGAAAGTTACATTAATACACCATTAGATGGCAGCAAAGACTGTCTTTATGAGTGAGTCAGTCAGTCAGTCACAAAGACTTTTATATTGAAATGGACTGAAACAAGGAAACAAGATGTTGTTTTTACTTTAAACATCATCTTACGAGACGCAACTGACAAATGCATTGACTAGAGCTGTCATGGGAAATCCTCTTAAATGTTAAAAGGATAAAGGCAAAGATATCTCTTTCCTCAGCAGACCTTCATACTGATTTTGTGATTATGAATATAAGATTGACCTGAAGAATATCAGCTAGATGCTGATAATACACTCGCTCGGGCGATCTCTCTCTCATAATACTCTACATATTACAGTGAGTTTCAATGAAGAGACTCGATGTTCCTTCATTACTAGTTCTGAAGTGACGTTTTAGATTTAGTAACGGAGGCTGTTAAACTGTCAACTTGAGATTTGAATCTGAAGTTGAAGAAAGTAGTTCCTCACAGAAAGAGTGTTGTTCTTGTTTTGTATAAACACAATATCACACTCGTAGCCATGCAATATGACTATACATGTCATATTGTATGTATATATAATATACGGCCTCATGCTGTAGGTAATCACAGCTTGCTGATACACACACACACACACACACACACATACATATATATATATATATATATATATATATATATATATATATATATATATATATAATAAATGTTCACATTCATATATACACTCCACATGAGGAAATCAACTGCAGTATGCTCTATTTCTATGTGACTAATCAAAAGTCAGTCGTTGATCATGTGACTGTACAGACGATCAGATTTTCTTCTTCCACTGAAGCACAAGAAGCTCTTTGAAAGCAAAACTCATGTTCTGATTACAATTTTACACTCAAGTTCTTAAGATGATCACTTGTAATCTAGATAATTAATCTTTGTGCATTTAAAAAAAGATGGTACCTTTTTCTTCAAGGAAAAATGGAACATATTAAACTTGCATTCAGGGCTGTTTTCACTTTTGTGATTCATTGAAATGCAGTCGTCGAGTTTATTTATGTAGTGCTTGTTGTAACAGATTCAGTTTTAATGCAACAGTGAATCACAAATGATGCTTCTTATCTGTGACTGAACATGAGAATTTATCATCAAATAACCAATCAGATCACTGCCTTTCTTTCTTTCTTTCTTTCTTTCTTTCTTTCTTTCTTTCTTTCTTTGTGTTTGTAATTAATTTCTGTCAGTAACAGAATTTGCCGTCTCGGGTCAATAAGAGCTGACCCGGCTATGGATTTATGCTTTATCGTGACTGGATCTTCTCCACGTTCACTTTAGCAGGCGTGAAAGTGCTGCGTTTGCATCTGCCTCTCCTCACGGCGTTCAGTCTAGAAGCGCAGCTAATCGATACCTATAGCAGAACCTGCGCTGCTGGTTTGAATTAGCTCTGTTCAATACTTTCACGTTGGCACTCATTTGCATTTAAGCCTGAGAGCGTCTCATTAGCTTCCCGCGCGCTTCTGCTCCGCTGCAGGCCGCTAATGCTCGGCTAAGCGCGTAGCTCGGCTTTCACCCGTCACGTGCGCACTATCAGGGGAAGCGCCAGCCATCTGAACTGATCAGCAATCAGCATTAATGTTGATGTAGTGCTGTTTATGAGCATTAATCATTTAGGACAGGCCCCATGCTAGCAGCACCCGATTAATCTGTGTAGCGCTAGCACGGAAATTGATGATGATGAATTACAGCGTTTATCAAGTCCGTCTCCATTAGCAGAGGCGTTGAGGAGTCATCAGCGATCAGACATGCTTCCTGTGAGGAGCCAGAGAGCGTCTGTAATAAAATCAGCTCTGACGTTATCACGCTTCTCGGCCCGTTTCAGTTTGGGGTGTTGAACGTCTGATGTTGAGGATTGTTGAGGAATCTACCATTCAAAAAGATTTTTTTTAAAGAAAGATATTAACACTTTTTTTTTAGTAATAATGCATTTAATTGATCGAAAAAAAGACATTTATAATGTTACAAAAGATTCTATTTCAAATAAATGCTGTTCTTTTGAACTTTCTATTCATCAAAGAATCCTGAAAAATAAAATACATCAGTTTCCACAAAAATATGAAGCAGCACAACTGTCTTCAACACTGATAATAATCAGAAATGTTTCTTGAGCAGCAAATTAGCATATTAGAATGATTTCTAAAAGATCATTTGATGCCCCTTTCACAAGATGTAATATCAGTCTCTGGTGTCTCCAGAATGTGTCTGTGAAGTTTCAGCTCAAAATACCCCACAGATCATTTATTATAGCTTGTCAAATTTGACCCTATTTGGGTATGAGCAAAAACACGCCGTTTTTGTGTGTGTCCCTTTAAATGCAAATGAGCCGCTGCTCCCGCCCCCTTTCCAGAAGAGGGCGGAGCTTTAACAGCTTAACAACAACAAAGCTGGAGAATCTCACGCAGCCAAAATGAGGATTGTCAGTAACGGTGTTCATCCTTACATTGTTCAAACCGGAGTCGACACTGATGGAGAGACTCAGGAAGAAGTTACAACTTTTTAGAAGTTTCTGAATGGTTAGTGGATGAATTTATGTAGTTGCTGTGGAGTTGATTCAACTCATCCACTAGCATGTGCCGTCATGTTCATCTTTTGTGTTGAATTGACCCTCGTTTGTGAAGCAGTCCGGCGTAAAATGACGGCATGTCAACAACACTCTACTACAACAACTCTTCCTCTTCTCTAAAGCAGCCCAACATGGCCCCGCCCCCTTTGTTGTGTGTTCTCGGGGGCGGGGTTTATGCAAATTTTAGTGTTAGTGATGTCACCGACCCAGGAAGAAGCTCGTTGTAGTCCCTACCAGCCGTTTGTTGTGGTCCTTAAACAAGAAAATATCTCACTTTGCATTGAACTTTGAGTGTCGTAACTTTGCAGATGTTGTATAAAGAGTTATCATAGTATTTTCTTGTTAAACGAACCCCAATAATCTTTGTGTTGTTTACAGTGTTCAGTGTGCATCACAATTTGTGTGAGAACTGAAGAATACCTTGGGCTTTAGTTTACTGGACAGAACTGGAGGAAATCAAAAGAAGCATTTTACTGCTAAACAGAGAGAGAGAGAGGAGTAGAAACAGAAGATGATGTGAAGGAGCCGGTCATCTGTCATGACGGACTCTGAGGGAATGAGAGCGAGTGATGAAGCGTCGCTCTCGCTGTGACGGACGACTCTTAACCTGGGCACGAGCACCAGACATCTGTCACACACACAGCATTACTGATACGCTGTATAAATGTTTGATAAGCCATTTACAAACACCTCTAAATTATTCATAGAGGTCGAGTAACGGCTGTGGAAGGACGTCCAGGAGCAGGTTCAGTGGAAACACGAAAATCTGGGGCTCGAAATCTGACTTACACTTGGAAATGAGCGAAAAAAAAATGCAGAAACTTGAAACATGTAAAGACAAATATGATGTGAAAAGAGACTGTGCTCAATTTGTGTTTGATTAATCGTGTGACGGCTGATTCAGATGAAGCAAGTGTTATTAGAGCCTTTATTTGTCCATTTATTTTAGTAGTTTTGTTGTTTTGTAGTTAATGTGCCTGTTAACGAGGAGACGAATGGATGGTGGAACTCGGCTGGCTAAGATGGATTAGTGGACTAATTGTTGATTCGGAGAGTATGTAGTTCTGCACATCTCTACACATGTAGAGAACAAGAAAGAAATGCTCATTTTAAAGATGTCAGAATGAATTCAGATAGAGTTCAACACATGACATTTCAATTTTGTGAGCGTTCTGGAGAAAGACGAGAGTTTGATTTGAGGCGACAGCGGCACAGAAGATCCGATGTGACCTCCAATACTGAGAAACATTTATACTGCACTGCGCTTCAGTCTAACACACGTGATTCACTGTCCTTAGAGTTTGCTCCAATCTGACCTTCAGAGAATTGTCCAGTGTGTGTGTGTGTGTGTGCAGCTTGTGAATCAATGATTCCGTCTGATGATTCAGTGATTTGGTCTTATAATTCAGTAAATCTGTCAGATGATTCAGTGATTCTGTGAAAATTGTCTGATGATTTGATTCAGTGATTCAGTCTTATGATTCTGTGTGACTATCTGATGATTCAGTGACTCTATACAATGATTCAGTGATTCTTACGATTCCATGATTGTCTGATGATTATGTGACTCTGTGTGATGATTTAGTGATTCTGTTGATGATTCATTGATTCTGATCTAACACAAAATCCATCTATTTAACATACAGTGTTGAATTTCCAGCAAAAATTAGTGTATTGTGAGATATCAGTCTGGATGATATGATTCGTTCTGTGATTCAGTGCTCTAGAAGTCAGTATAGAGTGAATGATTCTGAACACAGAAACAGGAGTGTTAGTGAACATGCGTGTGTGTGTGTGAGCGTCAGAGGTCACGTCAATGTCGTCTCTCAGCTGTAATTACGTGGCGATCGCTGGCGTTCACAGATCAGCGCGGTGGATTTATGAGCGTCCTCCCGCTCAAGGCCCGGCCGCGCTGACGGATGATGGATGTCTCAGGCTGCCGTGGGATCACGGCTTTACGCCTTGACGATTCTCTCGGAGGTCGTTAGAGTTCATATTCCTCCATCAGTTCAGACTGCAGGTGTCAAACATGCTGGAGAAGATACACGAGACACGAGGAGATGCTCTGTGTGTGTGTGTGTGTGTGTGTGACACTGAGACTTTAACCCTATAGACAATATCACACACAATCTACTACAGTCCTTCTGTCGTCTGATTGATAGTTCAGACTCTTTGATCATAAAGCATTTAAATATCGTCTTACTAAGGCATATTATTGGCAGATATAGAGTGACGACTGATATTAATATGCATTTTATGTAAGTATCTGCGATCTGTTTTTCACTATATCATACTATATAAAAGCCTGACGCATCAAATATGATTCAAAACAAAAACGAATGTTTTATGTAAAGATTTAATGCCGCTCTAATGAAGCTCTTGGCAGAAATCAGAAGAGCTGGAGCAGTTGTGTTTTTGTGTCTCGTGTCATGATGAGGAATCACATCTCCCTTCATCTTCCCAGATAAAAGAACTCAAAGCTTCCTCTCGGTGCAGAAGGAGCAGAATCCCACGCCGCCGTCAACAACACACTGGTATTTTTAGCACAGGGCCGCGTGACGCTGCCTGTTGGTCAATATAAGCGAATGGAAACAGATGGAGCGTCAGTGGACGTCGATCCCGCAGGCCTCGCTGCTTATACTGCTTCACAATCACACGCTCTCTCCTGCATTCTAATTGCTAATTAGTGCTTATTGGCTTCTTTTAAAATACTGCCTGACCTCTTTAATAGCAATTGAAGGGGAAATTTGTTTTTAATGAGACCGTGAGTAGTTTAATGCCACTAGTTAGAGTCCGGACACTAGTGAGAAACTACTTAGTCATTCAGAATTAAACAGGGTTAAGAGCTGGAAATCAACCTGCAGCTCAAAGAGTCTCATTCTCTTCTATCTATCCTCAAAGTTGATGTGTTAGAAGCAGGAGAAATGGGCAAGCGTAAGGATTTGGTTTGAGGAGCACAACAACGAGTTTGAGGTGTTGACTTGACCTCCAAATTCCCCAGATCTCAATCCAATCGAGCATCTGTGGGATGTGCTGAACAAACAAGTCCGATCCATGGAGGATCCACCTCACAACTTACAGCACTTAAAGGATCTGCTGCTAACATCTTGGTCCAGATACCACAGCACACCTTCAGGAGTCTAGTGGAGTCCATGCCTCGACGGGTCAGAGCTGTTCTGGCACCAACACAATATTAGGAAGGTGGTCATAATGTTATGCCTGATCAGTGTATGCTATATCATACTGTCTAGATGTGGATGTAGAACTGAACCCTGAAGTGTTTCTGTCGCTCAGTGAGTCGAGTGTGACGCTGGCAACGGAAGGTCGTGGGTTTGATTCATGAAGTGATGCTGTAAATGTAAATATGTAAATGTGACACACCGTATGAAAAACAGATTCTGCTTTCAGAAGTGAAATTGTGTGAAAGTGAACTCTTGTCTTGGGTAGAGAAACATGACAAAGATTAAAGTAATTGGGTTTCTTACAAAAGAGTAAAAAATTCAGATGAAAGAAAAGAATAAAACCCAGTGTTCTCAGAACATTCTGTTCCCAGAAAATTACTGTCATTACAGCAGATGGAAAACAGATACACAGACAGATAGATAGATAGATAGATAGATAGATAGATAGATGTTCAGACTGTAGGGGAATCCTCTGTGTTGAACATGGATGTTTGTGCTTCATGATGAGTCTCACGCAGTGAATCAATCACAGATTCTCTGTCACTCATAAATATTCATGAGCGTCGTTCTTCTCTTTCATCATCAGGACCGTCTCTCTGTGCTTCTGTCTGGATCTTTTTCTTCCTTGTGGTGTCGTCTGTCAAGCGTCGCTCTCATGAGGAGCATCAGACAGACTAACTAAACCAGACGCGCCGCTGGGACACAACGTGTGTTCGCAGAAATCATGTGCTGCTGATTCAACTGAACGATTCAGAAACGAGTTAAAGAGCACCTATTCTGCTGTTTTCCATATTCATCTTCAGAATGTTTAGATGTTTTCCTGGAAAACAAGACAAAAATACTGAGGAAGAGCATCGTTTTTTTGCAGTGTATGAATTGGACTTGATGTAATTGGAATGATTAACAGCCCACTGGAGATGAATATATTATATAACTATAATGTTCCTCATACAAAACTTTCATATTAGTGAACTGTAGTGTGCAAAGACTTGAAATGACTGCATGACCTGCATGGATGACGTTCATGCTGCTTCTGCGACCTTTTAGAAAGTCTTAAAGTTGTTAATTTTTATTGTATGAAAAGCGATACCAGTAACACAATCTCATCTTTCATCTTCCACTGAAGAAAGACAGTCATACAGGTTTGAACAACACTGGAGAGTGCATGATTTTTGGGTGAACTGTCCCTTTAAGAGTGAATCATTTCGGTCACTGGAGAGTTTCCCTCAAAACTCCACGTGATAAAAGCAGAAACTGGCAGAGAATGAGACGTCTCTCCTGGACGTTTGCCTTGGACAGATGGAACAATTATAGAACAACTATGTATTAGAGATGATTTACTTAAGATGGGACACTTTCAAGATGCTTCTGAGCCAAAATATATACAATATTTAATACACAAGGCAGTTATTACACAGTCAGTTCTGGTCCTGAACTCTGAATATAACAGTCCGGCAGCACTGTCAGTCTGTTCATTAGGATTTTACAGTGTCTTTTCTTTATTCATGAGTAAGTCATTTGAATCATTCTCTGAGCTGATTTGATCAAAAACAGTGATTCATTCAAGAACAAATAAGTTACTACATTTATGAGTGAGCCATTTGAATCATTCAACTGAGCCGATTCGTTCAAAAGCATTGATTAATTCAAAACCAAAAGAAGTGACTGTCTTTATGAAGGAGTCATTGAATTATTCACTAAGCCAATTCATTCAAAAACAGTGATTCAGTCCAGAATGAAACAGGCGACTGTTTTTATGTGTCACTGAATCATTCTCTGATCTGATTCAAATATAAAACTCTGATTCATTCAAGAACAAAGCAAAAGACTAACTTTGAGTGAGTCGTTGAATCATTCTGTGAGTCAGTTTGTACAAAAACATTGATTCATGCAAAAACAAAACTAGTGACTGTCTGTTTGAATTAATGATTCAATGACTCACTCAAACGATTTGTTCATAAACACACGATTCCTTCAGGAAGCTCTATTACAGTGTGTTGAAATTCTGTTGATTAATGTGGTAAATTCTGCGGTCGCTTCATTTATAAGGGTCAGTTGTGTCATGGTTTTTACTTCAGAACACCTAAAGTTTCTCTGAGATCTGCACTGAAGGGCTGTTGTTGTTTCTCATCTTCTGTTTCTCTAGGCAGAATTATAGGGTGTGAGTGTGTGTACTGCAAGTTTTTATGATCACCTCAGCTCTGTCTTAAACCTTACCTTCTAAATAGGCAGTTCCCTACGAAGGCGACGTCTTCACTGAAGTGTAGCTCATACGTGCCTGATCTGAAGCGCTCGACATGCACACTGCGTTTGATGATATTTCACATTAAGGCTGTATTATTATTTCTCTTTCTCATGATACATCAACCCTGAATCTGTGTAGAGCTGTATTTTGCTGTAACAGCCGTTGCAGTAAAACACACACACACAAACACACACAGAAGCACATAAACACATGCATAAAGGCACACTCGACAGAAGTAGCGTCACATTAGTCTTCAGTGTGCGGGTGTTTTGCTCAGTGAGGGGTAAAATTGAAAAGCTGTCTTCGTTGTTAAATAAACAGCACACGGCCGTCGTGTCCAGCAGAGCTCAGAGCCGCACTCTCATATTCTGGAATATTCCACAGTAGTTAAACACACATCACAGTTCTGTACGTGTTTCATTGGAGTGCATTAGCTCACATGAACTTATGAACATGTAATGACATCACACACTGAAAAACATCTGCTGTAGGATTTACTTTGCCACTTAAAATACTAAAATAAGTAGCTCAGGTTGGATGTTAAACTGATGTTCAGGAACAGAACTTCAACAGGTTTGAGCATCACTGACACTGAGATAAACGTGTTGCATGATGAACAGCGTCTGACTTTTTAATGATCTCATCTCATTAAAGTTAAAGACAAAAATACAAACATGCACAGAAGGAGCGAAAGATGAAACGTGGGAATGGAGAAATCAAGAGAAGGGAAAACGAAGCAGGTGCATTAGTGACACGAGGAGGCGGAGCAGAACGCAGCGTTACCGCGGCAACAAGCAATTAAACCCTCCTTCAGAGAGCGACCGGCGCATGTGAAGAGCTCGACCTTCAGCGACCTGAACACTGCAGACCAGAGCAAATGATGACGAATAGTTAGTTGCATTAACTAAAGTTAACTGATACAACTTCTGATTTTAATAATGGAGAATGTAGAAATTTACATTAAATGAGTTCAATCAAGTATTGTTCATTGTTAGTTCATGTTGACTAATGTAGTTAACCAATGTTGACAAATGAAACGTTAGCATTATTTTCTAATTTTTGTTAGATATACACTTTGCCAGTGGAGTGAGACAAATGAACTTAATTCATCATGTATTCTCTGAAAACAAGGCTTGATCTCATACAGAGCTTCTCAGGGGGATTCGTCTTGTTTCAGGGATGTTTAGACACTCATCCAGACAGAATATGATTAGTTTGCTGATGTTTCAGTGACATCAGTCTTGTCTCAGCACACGTACACGTGTAGACGGTCTCTGTTCATTATAGTTGAGTGACCCGTCGTGACCCGTCTGAGGGTCGCACATCTCTTCAGTTCTCCTTAATAAAGCCATCGAGCGTCGAGTGGATCATTTGCTTTAATGTTCCTCTCAGGTCGTGTTCAGCTCTGTGGCTCCATGTGAGCCTCACAGATTCAGACCTTTTAGAGTGTGTCTGTGAAGTTTCAGCTCAAAATACCCCACAGATCATTTTTATAGCATGTTAAAATTGCCACTTGTTGGGGGTGAGCAAAAACACGCCGCTTTTCTGTGTCACTTGAAATGCAAATTAGTTTTTTCAAGAAGAGGCGGAAATCAAGAGCTCAAGCAACAACAAAACAGGACAATCTCACGCACTGAAAATGTCAGAAACTGTCAGTAACGGTGTTCAGTTCGAACCGGAGTCAGACAATGATGCCTATAGAGCCAGAGAATACATGCTGTATGGAGATAGAACAGGTATAGTTTAGTTTAATTACGGTTATAACTCATGTTGTCATCTTGCTTTTATCCACTATTAGTACAAGCCTGTTGTAGCGGACCCCGTCCGAATGATGGCCAAAACTTTACTGATGAGTTTTATGACGTTTATTGTACTTCACACTAAAGATGAAGCATCCGTTTTCACTCCAGAAAATCACAGTAAGAACTGAATAAAACACAGTAGAAGAAGTGTGCATTAAAGTCTCTCTCTCGCATTATCATCAACATACACAGGAATTACACAGAAACACTCGTTACAACTAACAGTGTAAGCTGGATCACGAACAATTGGTACTGATCCATCCCTGAGTAACAACTTTTTAGCAAAACCTGTTTTGTATTGTCTCTTTGGATTGATATTCGTTCACAAAGCAGCCTGGTGTAAAATGATTTCCCTTCAAAAAAATGATAAATAAACAAAACTAATCCACTGCGTCTTCAGCAGCTCAGGAGTCAGGAGTACATGGAGACTGTTATGTTCACTCTTACATCCAACAACAAACACCTCAATCGCTTATTCTTGTCACTACAGCTGCTCCAGCCTGGAGAAAATGGTGGATCGTGTACGACTCACTCAGGGCGGGGTCTATGCTAATATGGCAGAGTCCGTCAGCCATTGTGGGCGGGGCCTGTGCAAACTGATGTCACATTGTACAGAATCTGCAAACGGCTTGTTCTGAACATCTATCATCCATCTATCTATCTTACTGTCTGTCTATCTATCTATCATCTATCTATCTAAAGTAAATACGCATTGTTTTATTTGAAAGAAATGGATGTACAGTATACATTTATACACACAGAGGATACAAACATATGGGCAAAAGTGGCAAAAAATATATAGAAGATATATAGAAGATTGTCAATTTCAGAGCCACAACAAAAAGAGAGATGAGTCAAAGAGATGTGATTCGTTTCAGAGTAAAAGAGAATGAAAGAGAGATATGGAGCATTTTATGAGTTTTCTCTAAAAGCTGAAACACTGATCAATCAAACTGTCAGCACCATTTTTCAGTCTTTCCTCCTTTAAGAAAGAAACGCTTTGTCATTTAAACACATCAGTGTGTGTGTGTGTCTTTAGAATTGCTTTTTCCACACAGTATACAGTGAGTGTTTGTGTGAACAGGTTGGTGCTTCAGTTGTGCGTGACATCATCACTGCAGTAATTAGTTGGGTTTAATTAGCAGCCATAGATGGGATATCAGCCACGATAATGACACAGCAGTCACCCAATCACATCACTGACTCTCACCACTCCAGCCAATCAGATTGGACCACTGAGAGTGCAGGTTCCGCCCTCTCTTCCTCTGCCTGATTCTGACGGCAGAGAGACGGAAACAGGCAGGAGGTTCCCGTTTTCAGATCAGTTCTGAATAGGATTCAAGCTGTGTGCCTGTGCGGAGAGACGGACAGCATGAAGGACAGATGTGGGCTGAAAACAAGTCTTAATATCTTCAGTCATTTTGCTTCTCCAGTAAATATATCTTGATTTAAGAATGTTTAGATATTTATACTGGAAAGAAAGACAGAAATACTGAGGAAGAGCATTATTTTTAGCAGTGTGAGGTACATCAGAACACACAAGAAGAGCTTTAGAGCGACAGACAGGAGGGTTTAGCCGAGGCTCGCTGGAGCGACGGGGATCAGGCTGTATTAAAGCTCACAGGCCAGTAAAAGGTGCAGCGGGAGAGGGACAGATTACACACGGATCGAGAGGCGAGCGCACAGCGCTTCACCAGATCCTGACACTTTCCTTCAGTACAGCACAACACAGGCCACTTCTGTTGATCCTGCGCCCTGATTGGTCTCCTCGTTTACCTCATTTGCATGCGGAATCATGATTGGTCTGTTCTTTCTCACATTTATGGAACCATACAGAAATCGGTCTTCATTGATCCGAATAATGACTCTATTGTCTTCTGTAGAGCTGCTTATAGCTGAACTCGTTTCATAATTGATGAACTTTACGCAGTCATTGAACTGAACTGAATTGATCTGAATAATGACTCTGTTGTCTTCTGTAGAGCTGAATTTGTCTCATATTAGATGAAGTTTGATTCTGTTATTTTCCTGTTTATCACTGTGAAACGATCTGTCCTGTATAAAGCGCTGTAGAAATTCTCACAAACACTGATGTTTACAGCACATACACATTGAGTTTCAGTCTGAATGTGCTTCATGGACATCAGAAATAACTTATTGGATAAAAGAACATTTATTTTTCCAAAGCATCTGTAGTTTAGCTGCATCCAGAGAAAATACTGCAAAATAATGTACGCAAAGCGGCAATAATAATAGCTGTACTTCCAGTTTTATTGGTGTTATTCTGTGTGTGTGTGTGTGTTGGAATTGCTTCAGGCATTGTCTGTATTCATTATATATATATATATATATATATATATATATATATACACATAGATTTGTAAGGATGGATCTGTGTGTGTGTGTGTGTGTGTGTGTGTAGTTTAGATGTTCTCTGCATCTTAAGGAAACACTCCGGGGCAAATTAATTAAAAAACTGAAACAAATCACTTCCACATTAAAATATCTGCACGGTTCTCGGAGTCAGTGGCATGAAAACACAATTCACTGATCTTTTACAGAAAAGCAGCAGCATCTTCACCTGAATAAAATGAAACATTAATGAACCTGTGGTTTAGTGGTTAAAGATCTGGGCTGAAATCCAAAAGGCTGTAGGTTTGAGCTCTTCAGAGTCGTATAAAACGCTGTTTCGTGCCCTTGAGCGAAGCACTTGACCTCAGGTCGCTCTAGGAAGACTGATCCTGCAGGAAAACCTAATGTATGTCACTTCGGATGAAAACGTTTGGAAATGAATGAATGTATGTACAGATTTACTTTTTTATAGCAGACTTCAGTTTGTCTGCTCTTTCTCATGAGGATTCTTAGATTCGCTGAAAGCGCTCATGAATACGGGAATCCCGTCGTATCCTACTGATACATGACATAATCTTCAGGATGCTCCAGTCAGGAAATACAGCAGCAGCGAAACTTAAAGAAAACACTGTTTATTCTGGAGAAGAGCGCGTCTCCCCAGAGAACGTCTGCGGTTGGGAATACGACCATAAGATTTGCTTTGAACCTTAATCTCACCAGTATTTTACATGTTTAGAACTAATTACACTGCAAAGAATGAATGTCCTGCTCAGTACAAACATCTAAACATTATTAAATCAAGATACGTTTTCTGGAGAAGCAAAATAACTGAAAAAAAAAAAAATGTATCAAAATGAAGTGAGTTTGTGCTTAAAACAAGAACAACTATGTAACAATGGGGTCAGAAAAAAAAAAAAAACTATAATGTTCTTTAAGGAACATTAAAGGATTAGTTCACTTTCAAATGAAAATTAGCCCATGATTTACTCACCCTCACGCCATCCTAGGTGTATGTGACTTCTTTCTTTCTGATGAACACAGTCGGAGTTATGTTAATAAATATCCTGACAGTGAGTGATACCAACGAATATGAGCTGAAGAAAGTGTCTCCATCCACATCCATCCATCATAAACGTACTCCACACGGCTCTGGTGGGTTAATAAAGGCCTTCTGAAGCGAAGCGATGCGTTTGTGTAAAACAATATCCATATTTAAAAAATTATAAAGTAAAATATCTAGCGTCTGCCAGAACGCCTTCCGTATTCAAGTTACGAAGAAAGTGTAAACTGGCGTCACATCAGTTTCCGTAAGTTGAATATGGGAGTGTAGGACATAAGCTTTTTGAACTACGAGAGTCGTTACACTTTCTTCGTTAGTTGAATATGGATATATTATTAATATAACTCTGATTGTGTTCATCAGAAAGAGGAAAGTCTCATACACCTAGGATGGCTTGAGGGTGAGTGAAGTTGGGGATAATTTTCATTTGAAAGTGAACTAATCCTTTAAAGGTCTCCGTCAGGGACTTCATATATAGAACCTTACAGGGGTTCCCACCATTTTATGGATTTAGTTTTAATTCATTTTTTTATAGATTAAATTGTATGACTTACACAGCTCTAAACATTCTTAATCACTAGAAAAAAAATAACATGAAAGTATTATGCATTAATTTAAGACATGTCTCTTTATATAGAACCTTTCTGGCACAAAGGCTTCTTTAAAGGGCACCTATTATGCAAAATTCACATTTACTTGGTGTTTGAACGTGTGTGTTGGCAGTGTGTGAACACAACCACTCTATAATGATAAAAATCCACCCACTCCTTTTTTAATCCCCATAAAACCTCAACAGAACAAGCCACAGATCTAATATACACAAGCGGTTTCTGTCCCTGCTGTTTACCTTCACAGACATAACCGACTGTGTTTGTAAACTTTGTGTGTTTTTGACTCAACCTTGTGTGTATTTGACAGTTTAAACACAATAAGATATGAAAGAGAAGTTAGTTTAATACTCACGAGACGCTCCGCCTGACAGCCAGCTTTCTATGCGTGTGCTTCGGATGTGTGCGCTCAGAAAACCATAAACTGATATAGCTTTAAAACACATTCAGATAATAAACTTTCATGATGAAGAACTGCAATGTCCGTGAGCATGACCGCGAAATAGATGATAATCGAAACCAAGCAGATGTTTTGTTAGTATTTGGCTATCCGAGGCAGGCGGGAGCTGTGATTGTGGAAAGGGGGCGGGGAGCAGCAGCTCATTTGCATTTAAAGGCACATGCACGAAAACTATGGAACTCTAGGGGAGTTCCACACAGAACCCCACTGAACCTTTCTTTCTAAGAGTGCGATAGATGTAGGTGTTTAAAGAGTGTTGATTTGCTTGATCACTTCACCACTGATTCAGTGAAAAAGCTAATTTTGTTTCCTCCTCTCTGCAGGAAAAGAAGAATCGGTCGCCACCTTCAAGGGAAACGAGTTTTTCTGCTACGATCTGTCCATGACGCCCATCCAGAGCAGCACGGACGAGATCACGCTGTCTTTCCGAACTCTCCAGCGTAACGGTCTGATGCTCCACACCGGGAAATCCGCAGACTACGTCAACCTGTCGCTGAAGAGCGGCGCCGTGTGGCTCGTCATCAACCTGGGCTCCGGCGCGTTCGAGGCTCTGGTGGAACCCGTCAACGGGAAGTTTAACGACAACGCTTGGCACGATGTTAAAGTCACCCGAAACCTGCGACAGGTAAGACGGAACGCTCATTTTTTACAGTGTGAATTGTGTGGATATTGATCACCTAACAAAAATGATGTCCTTCCTCAGTATTTCTGTCTTGCTTTCCAGTACAAATATCTAAACATTCTTAAATCAAGAAACATTTACTGGAGAAGCAAAACACCTGAGGATATGAAATACTGAGGAAGAACATCATTTTCTGCAGTGATTGAGCTGAAGTCGGGAATCACTTGGGAAAGGGTGTAATCACAGTGAATTCTCATTGGCTGGAGGTGTTTCAGTCGACGCCCACAGTCCCCGGTGCTTCCCGACAGCCGCTGTGTGATTCCTGACAGGTCTGAGAACAGCGCTGTGTGCTTTCTTCTCGTTAGACCCGATCCAGACAGAATCAGACCCATGCCTTCTGCTTCAGGACTTCATTATGTGCACCTTAACTTAATGTTCTGTTCGGAGAAGAGTTGTCCATCTAAAATTGACTCAAACCTAATGAAGTCGGCAGTCCTTAGGGGATGGAAGATGCCTGTCTTGTTCTACAGGATAAAATCAAGGAGTCAATGATTGGACTGGAAAAGAACAGAAATGAGTAATAATAGAACAAATAACAACACAATATGGAGAAACGCTCACCGAACACTGATCAGCCGTATTCAACACTTAATCTCCACTCTGATGACTCAGTGAGTCGTTCCTTCAGGACACAAAGTGATTCACACACACCGAATCTTCATGGACGGAAACAGAAATGAGCTTCACGTGTTTCTTCATACGGCCACTTTTGTCCTTGTGGACCTTTAGAAAAGCAAAAAAACTTGATTTTTTCCAGCTAGCATTTGATGCGTCCGAAATGTAATCCTAAAAAATTATTTTAATATTTTCCGCATACTTCCACCAATTTACAGCTTGATTCTAAATAGCACACAATAAAAAAATTCTGTTCAAGTGATATTTATCTTGAATTTTTCTTCATATTTCATCTCAATCTCTTCACTGGCGCTGTCGTCTCTTTGCTAAACTAATAAATGGGTAATCTGAGGGGAAAAACAAAGATTACTGAGTAAGTTTTACAAGAAAATATTATTACAGTTTTTCTACTTCAAAATGTCACATTTAATTCAATGTTATTTTCTGTTTCTTTGTAATTAATTGTGAATTCGTGAGTGAAAATTGTTTCTACGTTATTTTTTCAAGTGTAGCATTAAAAACAACATAATAGGGCAAAATTGTTGCTTGTGATGAAATGTTGGTTTATATATATATATATATATATATATATATATATATATATATATGTATAAACCATAATTTCTATATGGGACGAAAGAATTGAAATCAACATTAGAGTGTAAACGTGTGTATTATATAGAAACCCTTACGCTCTCTGTTTCTTTCCATACGTCTGACACACACACACACACACACACACACACACACACACACACAGACTGAATAAAAGTGAAGAATGGTTCAATACGGCTGCTGTAACTGGCAGTTGCAGATAGCGGCGCGGAGATGCGATCGATTTCACTTACGCTCTCTCGCTCATTCTGTCTCTGCTCTGGTAATTGTAATTGGAACGAATGTCTTGTCACCCGTAATAAGAGCGATTGTAATTGGCTGCTGTGGCACGAGGGCGTGTCCGCTGTGATAATGCCTATTGCTATTGGCTGATGGTGTGAATCCACAGAGGAAACAAAGAGGGAAAATCTTTTGTCCGGGACTGAATTCAATTACACACTCGAGGCTTTATTCTCCTCCAAGAACAAGTGAGAGAGAGTTTGGGTTCAGAATCACTCCTTTGTTGGTTTATGCCGGTTTAGTTACCCAAAACTCCTTAAAAACCATCCAATCAGAAACCAGCGGACCATTTTTTGTTTCCAGGGATTTAAAGGTGGATTGAAGCCGATCAGACCGTCAGACAGCAGAGATGAGTGATCACAAAATCAGTAATGACTCCATCTGTAGTGTGTTTGAGAGGCACATTTAACTCTTGACGAGGCTGTAGAGATGCAGAAAGGTTTATTTGAGGATTTATGGGATAGAAAATATCATTCGCTGAGTATGAAAACAATGAACGTCATTGGAAAGACCCACCATGATAAAAAAACAAGAGGTGGCTGGTTTATTGATCTGATTCAGACAAACACTGACCTCACATTTACTCAAAGCTGAACTCCAGATAATCAATAGAGTAACTGTGACATTCACACACACTAAAGCGTGTGTGTGTGTGTGTGTGTGTGTGTGTGCCTGCCATTGTTTGTTCTGTGTGTAATATATAACAGTCAGAATGAGGGAAATAAATAAATGGAAATCAATGTAATAAATAATTAAATGTAGAGATACAGCACAACATCGCCACCCAGTGTTGAGCAGTAAATGTGCACAGATGTTTTTCCAATCCAAGAGTGAAAACAAACACATCCAAGATGGCGTACAGATATTGTAAATATACTTTTGCTAAATAATTCAGTAGTGAAAAGCTTTGATCAAACAATACATTATAATATTTTACTCAATATTTACAGTGGATACAAAAGTCTACACGTCTGTTAAAACAGATTGCTTCTGTGATGTAAAAAAGATAAAATCATATCTGAACTTTTGCAATTATATCCAATTATAAAAGAGGGTGTAGACTTATGCAGTAAGTTTTTATGGATCTTTTACATGTGTGTCTGTGTTTCAGATCAGCTTCAGGTTTGAACACCCTGATGATGATTTTTGATGTTGACTGGAGTGTGTGAGTGTGAAACTGCTGTATTCTGATGCAGCTCTTCTCTTAACGGACAGTATACGTGTCTGGTAACTTTATAGGGAACAGTGTGAGGGTTCGATTCTCGCTGCCGTTTCTTGGAAGAGGTCGTGACTGTTTCCCTTCAGCGTTTCTATTATAGACACACAGCGAGACGTTACTGAGAATCAACATCAGGTCAATATTCCAGCACAGGTGAGAGAGAAACACAGCGCTCAGTGTCACGAATGACACAACACCGCCTGAAACATGAGCTATAGATACATGTGTATATATAACAGAGCAAACATCACTTCCTGCTGTCTTTAGTTACTTAACCAAGGTCTGATGTGTGTGTGTGTGTGTGTGAGAGAGACTACAGTCAACAGTGAACTACACTCTGCCGTGATTGGCTGGGAATGTTAATGCGTGCAGTGCTGATTGGTGGAGGTGATGTTTTGAGGCGGAGTTTACAGTCATTTCTCCTTTTCTTCTCATCAGTGTCTCCCTGCCGTCTGTCCGTCTCTCCGGTCGCTCCATCTGTAATTCCCATTATTCTCGTCTCGTGTAATTCGTCACCTAGCAACGCTGTGGACGTGCTGTGGTTTGTGGTTGGAGGATTTGAGAGTTTTTCTTCTCTGTCTGTCGTTTGGCGAGCTGAAAGAGTCTCAAACGCTCTGCATTTCAATCTCAAATGAGCCTGTAACAGCAGAATTATGACTGGAGAAACAAGCAATCCTCATTCAGTCAGTGAGATGATGCCGCCGTGAAATATGATCCTGTCCTCACATAAAACACGTTTTCATATATTAATACTGTGAATAATTAACATCATACATATGTCTAAATATTATTTGGAAAATATTTCATTTCACACTATAAAAAATTATTTTCCTGATTTGTTATCACAACATTTTTTCTTTTGTCAGATCAACTTAATTATTAATGTGGTTCAGATAACATAATATTTTGAGATTCTATTGATTAAACCAATCACCTTCATTGTATTAACTCAAACTTTTAATTTCAATGAACTCAAAATCAAGGCAATCAGGTTACTTACTTTTTTAAGTTAAACCAACAATTCTTTTTTTTACAGTGACATTACATCATTACTTTTTAACACAATGTAGTTCTGCACTGTACTGATGTATTATTTCTGTATTTAAATCAAATTTTACTTATATTATTTAATTAATACATTAATTTAAATTACATTTTTATTTTTATTTTAATCCAGTATATTAAGTTAAAATGTAATCATTTATTTTTTTAATTTAAATCAAATTTATTCATTTATTTATTTAAATCAAACTTTACTTATATTATTTTAATCAGTTAATTCATTTAAATTATATTTATTATTTTTATTATAATCCAATGTATTTATTAATTATTTAAATCAAATTTCATTTATTTATTATTTGAATCAATTATGTATTTATTTAAATAATCTATATATTTATTATTTATTTATTTAAATCAAATTGTACTTATATTATTTAATCAGTGCATCAATTTAAAATTTAATCAATTATTTATTTATTTAAATCAAATTTGACATTATTTTAATCAGTTCATTAAATTAAATTAATAATTATTTTAATTATTATTAATAATTAAAAATTAAAAATTATTTTATTTTAATATAATGTATTATTTATTTAAATAAAATTGAATCATTTATTTATTTATTTATTTAAATAAAATTTCATTAATTTATTATTTTAATCAATTATCTATTTATTTAAATTAAATTGTTATATTTATTATTTATTTCAATCAATTGTACTTTTTATTTTAAGAATTTTTAAATCAAATTTAGTTTAGTTTAGTTTAAAGTGACAGTTTAATATGAGATTTATTATGTATTTATTGTACAGTGTTTTTCTCTCTTGCGGCCCCTCTGATTCAGTGCATGTTGATCTTCAGCTCTGGGTGAAGTTGAGCTGAACTCTGATGTGATTCAACACATGAGACCAGAACAAGACCAGAGCAAAACCAGAATAAAACCAGAACAAAACCAGAACAAGACCAGAATAAAACCAGTATAAAATCAGAACAAAACCAGAACAAAACCAGAATAAAACCAGTATAAAATCAGAACAAAACCAGAACAAGACCAGAGCAAAACCAGAATAAAATCAGAACAAAACCAGAATAAAATCAGAACAAAACCAGAACAAGACCAGAGCAAAACCAGAATAAAATCAGAACAAAACCAGAACAAAACCAGAATAAAACCAGTATAAAATCAGAACAAAACCAGAACAAGACCAGAGCAAAACCAGAATAAAATCAGAACAAAACCAGAATAAAATCAGAACAAAACCAGAACAAGACCAGAGCAAAACCAGAATAAAATCAGAACAAAACCAGAATAAAATCAGAACAAAACCAGAATAAAACCAGAACAAAACCAGAATAAAACCAGAACAAAACCAGAATAAAATCAGAACAAAACCAGAATAAAACCAGAACAAAACCAGAATAAAACCAGAACAAAACCAGAATAAAACCAGTATAAAATCAGAACAAAACCAGAATAAAACCAGAACAAAACCAGTCTCGACAGACAGACAGCAAACTCTCACATGGAGACATGCTGATATCTTCACATGTTCATACATATTCATCTTATTTGTTCTGCATGTTGTTGTTTTTTGCTAAATAACAGCGGTCTCATTTAAATATGCGCTGTATGTCATGCATATGCATGAGAGCCAAACCTGCCTCATTATGATCAGGCTGATGTGAGTGTGGAGGATGATGAATTCAGCTCTTCTGTTTCATTCACTGACCCACAGTCACTCGTTCACCTTCGTTTCATCACACACACTGAGACTCGCGCTCAAACATCTGCAGATGTGCATTTTCATATAAACGTTCACATCCGTCACCTGCTTCTGTGAGAAGCGCTTTACAAACCAATCGCACTGAATAATGTGTCGCTCCACACAGATCTGCTCTGATCCTGTCTGTCTTCTGTGGAAACACTTAGAAGACTGAAAGTGGACGATAACTTCTACAAGTAAAAGGACCATAAACTTACTGAAACAATAGCTTTATATATTAAATGAGAAAAGCATCAAATAGACATTACAAAAAGTAGGCGGCTCTGTTTTATTAGGCAGGAATCTCTGGATCATCGGATACGAGAGTGTGCATGAGACTGAGGTCAGAGGTCAGCCTGGTGAAGGAAAAAAAGTAGGATTTTCTTGAAAAAAGCTAAGAAACCATTTTCACGCAAAAATTGCTAGTAAATTTTACAAAAAATTACAAAGAAACACCAAGTAACTCACTGAATTAAATGTGAAATTTTAAAGTATAAATTAATAATTCCTTTATTTACAACTGTACACAAAACACACAATCATACTCACAGCTGTCCTGTACTATATTTTGGTTACTAGAGTGTTGTCAGGTGGTGTCTAGGGTGTCTCTGAGGGGTTGCCAGGGCGTTGCTATGCAGTGCTTGGCTCCGGTTCCTCCCTCAACGTGCATCTGCAATATTTTTTAGCTGCGCCTGATCACTTATTAAAGCAGCAGCTCACTCTCCTCAAAAACACTGATCTGAGTGACGGTTCACGTCTAACACAGCGTCACACACTCAGGTGTGATCAGCACTAGTGATGAGTGACTGAAGTAAGTGCACTGCGGAGGCATGGGTCTGGATCAGAATCCGGTCTGGACGAGGCTTCATAATCACAACAGTCTTTTTTTCCAGGTTCGAGATGGCGGCAATATGACGTTTCTTTATGTTTCTCTGAATTTCTTGTGTTGAAAGTTCAAATAAGATGTTTTCCTTCCCATGTTGCTCATGCTGTTGTGTTTTTGCCTCCTTTCAGTCGTCAGCCAGAGAAGAGCGATTTCTTGCTTTGCTTCAAAAACCAAGCTTGGCCAAATTTGCCTGTAACGAGCCCCGTCCGCAAACAGGCCACGCCCACTCACAGGACTAGCCAATCAGAATGATCACTAATACTGCTGTTCCTCTAGCCCCTCCCACTCGAGTCAGCCCCTCCCCCAATCTTCCCACGTCCCCCTTCTTTATGTGGAGAATGGTTTCCTAACTCTTGTGTCTTCTTACTAACCCAACAGCTTCAGATTCTTCCAGTTTTCATTTTGACCTGTTTGTGTTCCTTTGAAACGACTAACATCGTGTCATTCACGGAATGTGGGCCATCTGTTGTTTTCCGAATTAACTTGCGTACTGACGTACTAACCATAATAACAATACAGTTGTCATGTTTTTCTTTTGGTTGACAAATCCTTCAATGAAGAGATTCTAGACATGAGAAAGAACTCTTTCAATTTGGATTCTGGGCAAAAACGAAATTAGGAAAAGAAAGACCCCGGCTGGTTGAACCTGTTGACTGTCACTCGCTCCTCAGATCTGAACTCGAGCGCTTGTGATTCATGAAGCCAAAGCACTTGTGTAAAAAAGTTTAACATTTTCATTCCATACATATTTTACAACATAATTTGGCCTCTGAAATTGCTAGAAAATCAAAGCCAAGTTTCGTTCCAATTTTTGTTCCAAGTTTTTGATATCACAAAAATTGAGGCGCTGAAATGTTTTAAAGTAGCGTTTCCATTATAACTCGGTGTCCAATTTCAAAACAGTTTCCACAGGATGAATTTTGAGTGTTTAAGCTTTCGAATGAATGATAATTACTAAAATATGTGAGCAATAAAAAGCGCGCAGACAGTTAACAGGCTGTGACCGCCGCGTTTTCAAAGACCTTTATTGACTTCACGATTTGTCATTATTCTATATATTTTTCTTTCCCTTCCCTTGTTTTTTTTCCTAAAGCACTCAGGCATTGGACACGCTATGGTAAACAAACTGCATTATATGGTAGATATCATTCTAATTGTCTTCTACTTTGGTTTGCCCTGGATTTCCGTTTCCTATTTCTATTCTGTTTGCTTATACTGACTACACAAATTCCCATTGGTATCAAGGTAGCAATGAAACTACAGATATTCACTCTTTTCCTTTCACTGTCCCATTCGATCATCCTTTTTACTTTGTTTTGTCCATCCTACGCCCTTCCCTTCCCTCCGGATAGAGTTAAACATTTTATTCATTATGCTGAAGTAGTCCATGAAGAAATAAAGAATTACAAAGCGATAGTAAACTCGAGCACACTGAAAGTTTTACTGTATGTTACCCGTAGCTGCGACTCCCTTGAGTCGTTTATGATGATCTGAACCGATGTGAAGTTCGTTTGAGGTGGTAATGGATCCCAGTGGCAGGCAGTACGGATAATGAGATCGAATGAAAGCGTTTTGGTGAAGTTGACCGACTGGCCAGAATCTGAGAATGTCAATATTAATACTGAGATATTGAGTTCAGTGCAGCTGTGAAACCCGTGTCTGGTTCTCAGCATCTCAATCCGTTACCTGGATAATGGCATCAGGCTCCAGGTGATGATCCTCCGTCTCTCCGGGTGGATTTACTGCCCCTGGTTGGGAGTGGGCAGCTCTGGTCATAAAACACCCCATTACAAGAGCCGCTGTGATTTATTCAGCAGATCAGAGTGGTGAACTGGGCCTCGTTCTGTCCGCTGCAGAAATACAGCGGCTGGACTGATGGTTTCATCGGACTGTACCAGAGCCAGATGTTTATTCACGTATTTCAAGTCGTCTGGACTGTTTGGTCTCACTCAGGTCAGGCTGAGTGATGGTTTCATTAGTGTACATCCCCATAGGACAACTAACCTAATTATTAAACATGAACAATTAATTATTACTGAAGCTCAGTAGCCTATATAACTTCCCTGGGAGATGTTATTGATGCCGGGAAGCTTTACACTGACGCAGTGCTTGTTCTGCTGTTTGGCAGGTGAGAATCAGACCTTGGCTGAGGTTCATTTAACTATCAGACCGATCCTCTGCCGTTTTACTGTTATTTATATACTATTATAGTGTTTATTTGAATTGGCTTTAATGCTTATACTTTGAGTCACCATTTTTTGAATTTTAGTTCAAATTTTAGTAATTTTATGTGCTTTTTATTCATTTTTATTTCATTTTTATTATAAATTAATCAATATTAAATCAATATTATTATAAATGTGTGTGTAAAATATATATATATATATATATATACACACACACATTTATATTTAGCTTTATACTTCAGTTTTACATATATAACATATTTAATATGTATTTACATATATTTTTTTTTAGCTTTTATTGTTTTTTTAGTTTTACTTTTACTAATTTAGCTCTTCAATTTAAAAGAGTTATTTCTGTTTAGTTGCCAGAGGAACATTTCTAATTTTCAGTTTCACATATTAGTATTTATAATTTAATTAAAAACAATTAATAAATGAACAATGTGTCATTGGACCCACAGAGAAGATGTCCTTTACTGCCTGTCACTGGACTCGTCAAACGTTAGGCTCCGCCCCCAGCGCTGCGTGGCATGTAGGAAAATTTCTAGAATGTAGGAACTGTGTTCATTAACATCGATACTAACTCAATAACGACACTCTAACACACTCTTACTTTGGTATATATGTATGTATATGTTGCCTAGCACATATATACTCATACATATATGCATATTTATGAACCTACAGACATGAATAAAGCCACACCCCCTTCTAATAGGAATAAAATCAGTAAACAGCCTACTTTGAAATAAAAAATGTGGAAAGGGCTAGCGTGATTGACAGGTCTCTGGCTTCCCGCTGCGAGCTGCTTCAGGATGATATTATCAGCCCAGACCGCTTGCATTAGTATGCAATTATACAGATCTAATGAACTCTGGCAGGGGTTCGGCGCCCTAGAATAACAATATTTCAGGCCGGTCTGGGAGAACGAGCGCTAGTGTTATTTGGCCCAGTGCAGGCTGGGTAATTGGCAGATGGACAGTCGTAGATGACTGACAGCTCGCAGTGCAGATGAACGTTGCCATCGCTCATTTACACTCATCTGTGTGACGTTCAACCCTTTTCTTTCACGTTCTCAGTCATCTGCATGCTTTCATCCGCTTGCAGCGAGAGGGAGTCTGCGATGCCCAAGCCGAAAGAGTCTCGGCTTGCACGCAAACCTGTGGATTTCAAGTGCTCATTTTGTTGTGTCCCACCCTCAGATTTAACCCCTTAATCAACTAAATGTCCTCGCTCCCTTTTTTCTTGCCATCTGTGCCGTGACGTGACTCCGTTTCGACTCCTCTCTGCCATCGGCTGCTGAGCGCTTTTGCTCAGACGCTTGATTGCGTTCATCGGTTGAACATTCCCATTTGACTCCATTTGCTCATCCAACTGCATGGCTTCTTCCCCATGTTGTGATGGTTTTTGGATGGTTCATTTTCCTTCCTCTTAACCTCAAAACCCACCAAACTTGACAATTCAAACTCTTTGTCGAATCAAATCACAAAGGATTTCACCAATTGACTGCTACTACTCTACTAAATTACTAAAACCCAAATTCTGTTACTAATCCCAATGAAACCTTTGTTGTAACTGTACTAACAACCATTTTTGTGTCTGACCTGCTCTTATTTACTAAAGTACTAACCTCCAACTCCACACATACGAGTGCCTCACACAGTTTCCGGCCCGTCCCTCGCCTCTCTTCCTCCTCCTGACCCCTCAATCTCACTAACTCACCCTGGATCCTTTGGCTAGTTCCGTCCTGATCTCTCACGACTCGCTCACCAATCCGAGGGTCGTTTTCCAGCTGCCAGCCACTTGTCGAAGGCCTCGCTGCTGCGCCGTGCACTGTGAGGCTTGATTATGAGAATAATAAATGGGTTTCCGTTGCAATGTACAATTTTTCCTTTGTTTTTAATAGGTAAAGGTAAGTAATTGTAAAGACCCATCTCAAGACCCATCGGCTGAAACTGAAGCATCTGGAGATGAGGTAAGGATGATCACTGACTTTTAAGACCAATTCACACTGTGCCGACAGATGCCGACCATCACCAGAACACAGTACTTCACGTCTCAGACACATTCCAGGGGCCGACCAATGGCAACACATTAATCCGACGAAGTGTCTGTCGCCGTCTGTCAGCGCAGTGCGAAATGGCCAATACAGGACCAACATACTGCCTCTTATAAACGTTCAGTTGAGCTCATTGCATAGTCTTTTTGTGGTTTTGTCTTTTGACAAAAATATTCATTAAAGGGATTTATTAGTTCTGTCATCATTTAAACAACACAAAAGAAGATGTCTCAGTGTTTTTTGTCCATGCAATGGAAGCCAAAGTTGTTTGGTTCTCAGCGTTTTCCACAACATCTTCTTTTGTGTTCAACAGAAGGTAGAAAGTCATACAGGGTTGGAAAGACATGAGGGCGAATAAATGATGACAGTTTTGGGTGAACTATTGGAATCAAAAAACACATGACAAGATGTTAGATATTGTGCCAATAGGTGGTGAGCACTTTTTTGAGATGTACCTTGTTGCTGGGAATGGTAGACAATCAACTGGTGGGGATTATCCTACTTGTGTGGGAGGTAAATCTTGGTCAGGGTACCATTTCGGGTCAATTGGGCATGGGACACATCATCAGTAGTGTACCCTTTCACTGTTTGGTGTTTCGGCCTTTCAACGCTATACACCCTCCACAAGAGTGGCCCGCTGCAGGATGATCAGTCCTCAGCTTGTGTCCCGTGCTCCCGAAATTCACTCTGTTAAAGAAGTCTGCAGCTGGCTGAAAGGTTGACAGGTGGGCGTTCTTTGCTTTAAAATTGAGTCTGTATTTTGTTGTGTCATTTTCATTTTAGTCAATTCACGCTGAAATAACTTGTTGTGCATTGGTAATCAAGTCATCAAGAGTGTGTTTTAATCAAAATCGGTATAAACGTAAACCAGTGCACGTTTATGAGGAGAGGTGTGATGTGTGCTCTCGTTCGACTCTTACTGCAGCATTCTGGATCAGTTACAGAGGTTTGACAGTAAATGCTGGAAGGCCTGCCAAGAGAGCATTACAATAGTCCAGTCTGGATAGAACAAGAGCTTGGACAAAGAGTTGTGATAGGAAGGGCCTGATCCTTCTAGTGTTGTATAAGGCACATCTGCAGGATCGGGCAGTTCTAGCAATGTGGTCTGTGAAGTTTAAATTCATCAATCACAACTCCAAGGTTCCTGGCTGTCCTGGATGGAGTTATGGTTGATGTACCTAGCTGAATGGAGAAGTTGTGATGAAGTGTTGGGTTGGCCGAGACCACAAGCAGCTCCATCTTCACAAGGTTTAGTTGAAGGTGGTGGTTCTTCATTCAGCAAGAAATGTCTGTCAGGCAGGCTGAGACGTGAGCAGCTATCGTCAGGATCTAGTGATGACATGTAGATGGAGAAAAGAAGCGGTCCCAGTACCGAGCCCTGAGGCACCCCATTATCTAGATGTTGCGTTGAGATGTAGTTGTCTTTTCTGCGGTTTGATTTAGTACGAACTCCACTTGTGAGAGAGAAAGATCTGGCAGAGCAATGCAGCATAAACTTGATTTAGATTCATAATGTGTATTGGATTCAATTCTGATCTAAAAGATCTGTATGAATATCAGTAGATGCTTAACATGATCCAATGCAGATTCAAGCCTCCCAACATCTGACATGTTTCACACTATTTTCTATGGAGGAACATCCCTGTTTCTTTCAGTTTAGCCTGACGCTGGACGGCTTGTGTTTGTGTATAATATAGAGTTTCAGAAGAAGTCTGCTGCACTGTAACATAAATTTCTCTTAATCTGCATAAAGTTAAACTTTTTTTTAAAAATGCCAAGGTGAAAATAAATGACTTCTGGTCTTAGTGTTAACAGGGCTTGAGTGAGTGTTTACTGACATCACACCGCTGAATGAGTCGGCTTGGGAATAAATAGGGAGAGCAAAAAAAAAAAAAAACAGGTATCGAGGAAGGACAGATGGGGCAAATAAACCAATAATCAGGTGGGGTTAGAAAATAGACAGGAGAGTATGTGGAACATGGAAAAAAACATGAGAAGTCATGTGCTCACGCCGGAGTTCGACTGTGTGCATATGAAGTGATTCGAGGACGGCGGATGTGGAGGTCTCAGTTCTGAGCCGACGGCAGCTAATCGACCTCACACTCGACCACAATCACTCGCATGCAGAGATGTTGATAATCAAATGCGCCACACATTCATATTCTCTTTTACTAGCAATTATGCTCTTTGATTTGATGCGGAGGATGATTATGTTAGATTTATGTGATGGCAGTCAAAAGTGTCCATTAGCCGGTGGTGGTTTCTCCGGTGTGTCGGTCAGTTTGTTGTCCGGGGCAGAATAAATGAGATGCCAGCGCTCGTCTAATGCTGCATCAATATGAAATCATTCCTCAACGGCTGACAGGTGATCAATTCTAGCAGATCTATTAGAATAGCCTGATGACAGCAAGATGGAGAATTTTATCAGGGAAAGTAGCTGCAGTGTGATATTGTGTCTTCACGGTCAGACGGGTTTGTGTGTGAGACTAACAAGACTTACGCCGTGATGCTACTAACTTTACTACATGTTTCAGCCCAGTTTGGCTTTTCCAGTAACAGGCTAGTATTGAGGGAACCACAGCGCAGAGTTTTATGTCTCAGTTTGTTGCTGAATCAGTAGATGTGTGAAATCTGAATCATTTCAGCACTTGATGATTTGTTTTAGTGAACTGGTTTATTTAGGCTGATGCTTTCAATGAATTGGTTCAGAGAACAATCACTCAGTTTTTTTTATGACTTCAATTCTGATTTTTAGTTTTAGTTGTACAGTATTTGCTCAAGTTTGATGTTTCAATTGTTGCGTCAGAATAATACTGTTAGAATGCTAATACTTATCTAAATCATCCTTAAAATACATTTACTAGAGAAAATAAATGATGTAAAATCTGTTTTTAGGGCATATATATTTATATATTTTATATTAAACAATCTGCAATTACTTTCTTTTAGTTTTAAACATAAATATAACAAAATTTAGCAAGGTTTGTGCTTAAAACAAGAACATAATGTGATTCAAGATTCTTTTGTTCAGCTTGGGTAGTTTGACTGTGGTTTAACTAGTAACTTGACCAGTAGTTTTCTGCTGACAGACGCTCGTTAACGCCTTCTCACCCTGATTGAAGTGAAAGTGACAGTAAATGAGTGTAATGGGGAGCAAGTGTAATGCGCGTCTTCTGAGGTTTCCTCTCTTTTAAACAATCCCTAGTGAGTGTCGAAAGAGCCACGGATGAATTCATCGGTGCAAAAGAGCTGCTGCATGATGGCATCTGTATTCAGCACACATACAGTTAAACTGTGTGTGTGTGTGTGTGTGAGTTGTACAGTAGGTGTGGTTGATGTTGACTGTGTGTGTCAGGAAAAACACAACACTTCACTGCACACATTTATCTCTTTCTCTTTGTTCCTCCCTTTCTCTCTCTCTCTCTCTCTAATGCTCTGCTTTGTTTTATTCATTTTATTCATTGTCTCCACTGCTGCATTACTATAGTGTGTTTGCGGTGAACCACAGGAGCCGCTGTTATTTCTTTATACACACTGAGAGTGTTTTAACCCGTCAGTGATGATCCTCCAGGAACGCTTCAGTGTGTTTCAGTGAGGGATTACGCGTTCTTATCTGAACATGCTCTCTGTCTTGTCACGAGGGGTTTTAGGGTAAATAACTCAATATATCTCAGAGACAAACAGCCCATTAACACATTATCAGCTCCTGGAGCCTTTAAGATGCAGGAGCCTGAAGCACAGCAGCAGGTTCAGATGCTGCGTATGGATTTCACAGGTTATTTGCAGTGCGAAGCAGAACCGCAGGGCTGACGGTGCTTTTGTTTCTCTGAGATCAATCCACAGTTAACAACAGAACCACAGCTGTGTTCTCGGACACATGCATTTATGCTGTATGACTTAATGCACATGCAATATTTACTTTTTTATTTATTTATTTTTTTAGTTCTGTTCTATTGACGTTTTTTAACTGGTTTTGCTTCAGGACTCGGACCCAAAACAGTACCAGAATCATACAAAACAGTATTATTTTATTTTCATTTTATTAACATTTTTTAGTTTTCATGTAAATTTTTGTACATTTTTTTATCTGCTTTTGTCATTTTTTTTTTTTTTTTTTTATTGCTATTTAGGTTTAATTTATTTTTATTTTTTTTAATCGAAAATTTTTTTTTTTTTATACGTTTATACCGATTTTATTTATTTTTTTTATTTCCAGAAGGGGTGTAACGGCACACAGAAGTCACGGTTCGGTACGTACTTCGATTTTGGGGTCACGGTTTGATACAATTTCAGTACAACAGGAAAAGCAACAAATCCCCAATACTAGGTTTCTTTTCTTTTACATCTAGAGGCATTTAGTCCCCCCTGAAGTAGTTGGTACAGTACAGCCTCCTATAGTGTATTAAGCACTAAGCAGTAAACAGAATGCACTCTTGCATAGGTCATATTTTTTGAAGTGAGTGAAGCAGCATATGAGGCTTCCCATTTCCAGGACGCATATTTCATCACTGGACTGTAGTTGTGAGACTTCCACCACACAAATCAGCACAATGCCAAATGATTCATGATGATGACCATTCGAAACTGTAAAGGGTATATTTTTATTCATGTACACTCACAATAAAAACAAAGTATTGTGCTTTTGTAAAATAAAGTAAACAAGCAGAATGCTGCTTTCTGCCGTCCCGGTATTTCTTTCCATGAAGCTTGTGAAAGCGCATCAAAAATAAAATATAAAAATAATCTAAACTCAGCGTATAGGCTACTAGCAAACTCTTGCATCCAATCTGAACTCTTGTTTTGGGTTGGTGCATAGATCGCCTCTTCTTCTTCTGCTCGTTTTCCTGTTGTAGTGGTTAACAAACAGAGTTGTATTACCACACGCACCCCCTTCTGGATTGGAGTGTGGATCACCTGCGATTGACTGTATTCATCGTCTGACTGTTTGCTTCGAACCTTGACATCTGTACCGGGATGTTTCAGGATGAATACATGTACCGTTACATAACATTTCAAATTTTTGTTTAGTTTAAGAATCTGAAATGTTTTTTTTTAACCATTTTAGTTAACTATAATAACCCTGATACATGTCACGGTTGCAGTGTGACTTAATCCAGTTTAATAAACACCAGGGATAACAAAACATACTACACTTTAACATCAATGACACTGAACAGTGAAAAGAAAGAACTAAGGGCTTAAATAAACAGAAGGAATGATCAACAGAACATGAAATATGTGCGTAACTCAATCAGAAATCATGACAAAGAACTATGAACAAGAACCAAGGAGGAGATGGGAAGATCCAGAGGAGATCCAGAGAATAGCAGTGACATGATGAAGGCCCACGGCAGAATCGATGGAGGGAGGAGCCAAGATGGCATCAGGAGCCTGACGGAGTGAAGTGAACATGTGCAAGGTGGATACCCAGTTGGAGCCAAGGAGCCGGAGACCCAGGGTGATATTGAAGGTCTGGAGGGCCGGGGTGGAGCCCCAGGGGCGTGTGTCCCTGGCAGACGGGGGGTGGAGTTGGTGCAGCTGAGGACAATGGTGGAACCAGAGGGAAGGAGGAGCCCAGCAGAGTCAGAGGGGTGGAGGGTCAAGGCTACTGGAGACTCGGAAGTCTGAGGCGGAATGAGAGTGATGATAGACCAAGGTGGAGCCAGAGGGACGAGGGAGCCCGGTGGAGCCTGAAGGATGACAGACCATGGTGGAGCCGAGGGAGCATTGAACCAACGAATCGGAGGGCCAAGGTGGAGTCCAGGGCTCGGAGGTCTGAGGTGGAGCTCAGGGATCCACAGACCAAGGCAGAGCTGAGCAGCTGGGTGGAACCACAGAAGGAGGAGCCTAGGGGCTGAAGGGAGACAGCAGAGGGGAGACCTGGATGGCTTTAGCAGAGGGAGGCTGGGTGAGACCATCCACGATGAAGGAGACTTGGAGCTGGGCGGGGCCATCCATGATGGAGACTTGGAGCTGGGTAGGGCCATCCACAAAGAAGGAGACGTGGAGCTGGGCGGGACTATCCACGATGAAGGAGACTTGGAGTTGGGCAGGGCCATCCATGATGAAGGAGACTTGGAGCTGGGCAGGATTATCCACGATGAAGAAGACTTGGAGTTGGGCAGGGCCATCCACGATGAAGGAGACTTGGAGCTGGGCGGGATCATCTGCAATGAAGGAGACTTGGAGTTGGGCTGGGCCATCCATGATGAAGGAGACTTGGAACTAGGTGGGACCATCCACGATGAAGAAGACTTGGAGTTGGGCAGGGCCATCCACAATGAAGGAGACTTGGAGCTGGGTGGGACCATCCACGATGAAGAAGACTTGAAGTTGGGCAGGGCCATCCACAATGAAGGAGACTTGGAGCTGGGCGGGATCATCTGCGATGAAGGAGACTTGGAGTTGGGCTGGGCCATCCACGATGAAGGAGACTTGGAGTTGGGCTGGGCCATCCACGATGAAGGAGACTTGGAGCTGGGCGGGATCATCCATGATGAAGAAGACTTGGAGTTGGGCAGGGCCATCCACAATGAAGGAGACTTGGAGCTGGGTGGGACCATCCACGATGAAGAAGACTTGAAGTTGGGCAGGGCCATCCACAATGAAGGAGACTTGGAGCTGGGCGGGATCATCCACGATGAAGAAGACTTGGAGTTGGGCAGGACCATCCATGATGAAGAAGACTTGGAGCTGGGTGGTATCATCTGCGATGAAGGAGACCTGGAACTGGGCTGAACCAGCAGAAATGAACACAACCTGGGACTGGACGGGACCAGCAGACACTGGAGAACTTGAAACATTTCATCATCCAGCTCTTCAATTAATTCCATTGAGACCCAGCTTACTGTACGCGCCTCAGCGACGGGAGTGTGGGTGGGGCTCCAAACCATGCCGTCGAACTCTACTAATATGCCCTCGGTGATGGACACTGCTGCCGGCTCACTCACCTGAAAAGATTCTGTGATAGGCTCACGCTCCAGGACGAACATGGCCTCTGCCAATCACTCTGGCTCTATTTCTGTGGTGGGCTTGAGCTCCAAGTCAGAGGTGAGCTCTGGCTTGTCATCTGTGGCAGGCATGGGTGAAGGCTGACTGGGCTCTGGGTGCATGGTGGAGTCTGGGCTGGCGATGTCTTCCTCGACGGGGCTCCACATACTCAGCAAATGCCCCTTGAAGACCATCTCCAGGCAGGCTTGCATCCATTAAGGCCACCCATGATATTAAAAAAATGCAGAGAGAGAGCAGTCTGGAAAATGAGTAAGGCACATCAGGTGGTCCTTGAGGGCACGATTATCCTGCTCATGGCAGCTGGTACATCCATTCTGTGTCTTTTCTTGAGGTTCGGTGTTCTGTCACGGTTGCAGTGTGACTTGATCCAAATGACGAGGATGATGTGTGAATACCGAACAATGAACAGAAAGACCAAAGGGCTTAAATACACAAAAGAAATTATCAATGGAACAAGAAACAGGTGTGTGTGAACAATGAACAAGAACTCAAATGTTGACAGGGAAAACAATGCAAACTAAACTAAACAGAACATGACAATGAAACTATGAACTAGACAAGACATGAACATGACTTAAATTAAACATTATTTTGTATAGATGGTGTGTGTGTGATTGAGTTGTGAATGTAATCTTATCTGTGTATATTTGTGTCATGTGACCTGTATAGAAACACAAAGGCGATGTGTTAATATTCCCCAGATGCTTCATGCGTCTGACAGCGAATTGACGCGTCCAACAGGGCGAATGCGGTTTCACAGCAGCTGATTGCATTAGTGTCTCTTAATGGAGCGACAGGTGATTTTTCTTCCTGTAAATCACATGAAGCTGTGGTTCAGGTCACACGACTGGGCAAAAGCCTTGATTGTGGAAAATGCTTGTCATGTCATCTCTTTCCACATATTACATCATTTCCCCAGTGGTTTAGCGTTAAATGCATATTTAATGTGTTTGCACACAAGCAGATTGTAATACCTGTCACTAACCTTCACATAACGCTTGTCTGGAGGCGAGTCCTGAGGGACGGTTAAAAATAGAAAACTTGCCATAGCAGAGTAAATGGGAAAGTTGACGTGATTTACTGTATAAAATTGACATGTCCTGTTGTGTGACGTGATGTAGCTCTTCTGAAACTGTTATTTTTTTGTGAAATAGGTATTATACAATACCGTTCAAAAGTTTGGGGTTAGTAAAATTAATGCTTTTATTCTTCAAGGACACATTAAATTGATCAAAAGCGACACTAAAGACATTTATAATGTTACAAAAGATTCTATTTCAAATAAATGCTGTTCTTTTGAACTTTCTATTCATCAAAGAATCCTGAAAAATAACTGTCATTTTGATCAAATAAATCCAGCCTTGATGAGCAGAAGAGACTCTTTCAGAAAGACTGAAAAATATGTTTGACCCCAAACTTTTGAACAGTCGTGTACATGCCGTTTTTTGTGAGATTATAGCTATTAATTGAGAGACTATGTTTTTTATAATTTTACAGATGTGTTTGTCACACTGCAGGACTAGAACTAGAAATCCAGTATTCATGGCTGTTTAATTGTGGTACAGTAGTTGTGGACTCTGTACAGTGAATGTTTGTCATTCTAGAGCACAACTGTGTTCTTTGACTGGAGGCGTTCGTGCATGATGAAACCTCGTGAAAACACAGTTGTGTGTTTGTGTGTCTGATGCTGGGAATAAAAATCAGACAATTATGAGCATCATCAGTGTTTGTGGCTCCATGCGTCTGTATTTCTGGCTGTAGACAGCGTTGAGAGAGAGTTTGCCATGTAAAGTTGCATTGGTGTAAAAGTCACATTTATTATTAGATTCAAAAAGTAAAACTAAAGTAAAACTGAAACTAGCAGCGTGTGTGAAATGTGCTTGGAAATAAACTTGAGCTCACGTTTCTCTCACCTTCGGCACCAATCTAATTGTTTAGCATGTTTGATGTTAATTGCAAGTATATGAGTCATGACATGTTTCAGATGAGAAAAACCACGACTTATTTTTGGGAAAATATCATTCATTAGTCATAAAGACAGAACTTGAGTCTCTGCAGGTGAAGTTCATAACATGCTGTTACATCACAGTTAAAATCACAGAGGGCTTTGAAAAGCAGCATCCGCTGGGAAACAGAATCCATTAATGCAGACGGAAAATAAGACAATAACAGGCCGCTGAGACTCGCCGCTCAAGGCCGTCTGGATCAGCTGTAAATATAAACTCAGGGGTATTTCTCTGAACATAATAAATGATGTCAAACGTGAGCGTACCTCAGTGTGTGTTATGTGTGTCTGTTCGTGAGTTCAGTGCTGTGGTTCATATGAAGTTCTGGCTCTGGTGCTGGCTGTGGTCACTAACGCTCCTGTCTCTCTCGCAGCGGGTCTGTCTCACAGGTGGCTGACAGCTGGTTGACTCTCTCGCCGTAATGATTTATTTATCGTAATAACGCTGGAGTCGAGGCCAGAAACGAGCGCTGCCAACACTGTCATAATGCCAGCGGCGTGACGAGACACTGCTTACAAACACACAGGCCCGATGACCACACACACACTATACACAAACACACATTCACACACACACACGCAGACATACGCTACTGAAGATCTCAAATTCAGAAGATAGCATCATGGATTTTAAAAGAAGCTTCTAGAAGAGAGGAATTTAAATGCTTTGAACCGGTTCTCAAAGACCCCATGAAATGAAAACTGGAGTTTGGAGTCTTCAAGTCCATGTCTGGATCCATATTCCAGTGCAGAGCTTTTCAATCTTTTAGATTTTTATTTTAAAATGATATATTTTAATTAACCGTTTGGTCAAGAAACACTAATTTATTATATGTACACAGAGATGTGATAAAAAAGAATAATATATATATATAAATTAGGTCTTTATACATATATTATGTAATATATACATGATTTATAATTGCCAACATTTTTGTCCAATCAAATGCTCTCTAAATGAAATGCGATTTTCTGGAATCATGTGATGCAAACTAAAGGCTATTGGCTGTTTCAATAGTTGGAAATACATGAACACAAGAAAGAAAACCGGCTCGTCATATCATGGGGTCTTTAAGTGCGAAGAGCAGTGAGAAGTATCCCAAACGTACCTTAAATAAAGCTTCTTCTTTAACATCCATGGAATCTTTCCATCGCACAGAAGGTTCTTCAGATTATTAAAGTGTTAAGAGCTGATCATTGAAAGGTTCTTTAGGGTTCTTGACTTGCGTTGTTGCAAAACCGCCTTTTGGATCCTTTATTTCTAAGAGTGTACAGAACAAAAAAAGCCCTGAGAAACAAGTTTCACATGCTGATCATATGATGAGGTCCGTTCTACGAGGTCACGGGCCAAACCTCCAGAGTACGACAGCAGACATAAAAATGTGTTGCCCTGTACGGAAGAACGAGAGAAAAGCGAACGCCGATGCGGTGATGGACGGAGCGAGTGAGCGCTCTGGGAAACGCTTCTTCAGGGTGCAGTTGTTCAAAGCTTCATCTCCTGCACTGGGTTTGACAGACCTTTGAGTTTTTGCCATTAAGAGAAATCCAGCCAGAAAGCTGCTAATTGCCTGTGGCTGCTGTTCAGAGCCCATATTTCATTAGAAGCTGGTTTATATTTTGTTGGGAAGAGAAATCGTTTTGGCTTGTGTGTGATAGACGTTGAATAAAAACACGATTTGACGGATAAAGTCGTCTGCGTCAACCTTTATCAGCGCAGGTTTTAATTGGACACGTTCAGTCAGAAAGAGCAAAACACAATTATCATTCAACATGTGAATGATCCCGACAAATTGTTTTAATAGCAAACACAGTGAGGTAAACACAGGTTTGTCAATCGTTGCAGAGTTTGCCATCTCCATCAGAGGTTTAGGAGGCAAATTTGTTAAAATTGCTCATGAGACGTGCAGTGGGTTATCAAAGATCTTCAGTTTCTCTGTCTTACACAGTAGCAGCTGCCGTCTGACGAGGTGTGACGCTTGTGCATTTACATCATTTATGACTGAGAGAGACAGAAAACCTTCTGTAATTGTGTTTTGGGAAAGTTAAAGCGGTTGCAAATGATTTAATGTTATGATAAAAGAGAATGTTAAAGCCTCATTCACACCAAGGACAATAACAAAAAAGGTATAGTTATAAAAATTGTTCTAAATATAAAGAATAGTAGAGTCATCACCACAACTATAACAATACCGGCACAGAATAACGATATCGGTGGAATCACTTTCAGAATGATTTTTTTCCAGCTCATGATTGATAAGAACATTGACAGCCAATCAGAATCCATCCTGCTTTAACAGATATCATTCACTGGTGTGACGCTAATAATAGTTATTGTTTAGAAAAAGGCAATAGAGATAAATGACATGATATTCAGACACACAAATATTGAGTCAAATGAAAACGGAAAATATCAAAACTATTTCGAAATATTAACAAAAACTAGTACTAACGTGACACTGATATGAACTGTCCTTCACATTTTCCTTCATGTAATGTAATTAAAAGCACATTTTTGTCAGTCAGGGTCAACCGAGACATTGTGGTTTAGTATCAGATCAGCTTTATTAATCTCCTCTTGGCCGTCGTTGAGTTTGAGGATAGTTGTGTGTTCTGAGCCGCTTCAACTGCACTGTGAAGAAGCGTTTCCTCGCACCCGGAGCCGCCGTTAAAGACACTCAGAGTAGGAACCAGCGCAACCACAATGACTCCTTAATCCAGTCTCTTTCTCTCCTTTCTCCTCTCTTTCTGTTTCTCCTCGGGAAAACCTCTCCCTGTCTCTCTCTTTCTCCCGCGCGCCCACCTTCAGGTCACTATATCGGTGGATGGTATTCTGACCACCACCGGTTACACGCAGGAGGATTACACCATGCTGGGATCCGATGACTTCTTCTATATCGGTGGAAGCCCGAACACGGCGGATCTGCCCGGATCTCCGGTCAGCAACAACTTCATGGGCTGCCTGAAAGACGTGAGTCCACCTGCTCTCGCCATCAGTATCACTCATTACAGCTGAAAACATTTGGTGTAGAAGCAATCTGAACTCGGGTATTGCTAGTAAATACAAATAATATAAAGTAAGTAACAATTTAAGTGCAATTTTGAAGTAGAAAAACTGAAATAGTACTTTGTTGTAAAACATACTCCAAAAATCTCTAATAATCAACTTCGAAAAATCATGTTTTACAGTGTGTGTCATTTTTGGTTGTTTGACATGCATGAGCTCAACCAATGGCGTGAGTTGGGGGCGGAGCTATCAGTTTGACAATTCACGTCAAGAAACAAGAATACAAGAAAATGTTATTTCAGTTTTTCATGTTTAATTCAATGTTACTTGCCATTTCTTTGTAAAATTTACTTGAAATTTCTGAGCAAAAATTGTTTCTACACCTTTTTTTTGGCGTCAGCTCATCTGTTCAAGAAGAATCAGTTCCAAGAAGAAAAGAAACCTGTGCTATCTCAAAGAAAACAAGTTGACAAAACAACTGAATCCAATATTTGGCAATAACACAGCATAACCAGAGATTCATAAGCAGTTTTTTGTAGGCTGGTCATTTCACCCAGGAACACCACAAGTGTAACAATGTGGGGGAAAACCCCCAAAAAAGTACAAATTTATTATCAAAATGATTATTTGGGAAGTTGTTATACCCTGTGTGAGCAAAGTCAGAAAGTTGTAGTCCATTGCGATAACATTATTTAGGATTTTCAGGAAAAATAATATCCTTTCTGGGACAAAACAAAGACTATAGATATGTGCAAAGACGGTGGACTCATAATAATTATGAATGGGAGAAAGTGCAACGCACAATATGGCGGAATAAGACCCGCCTTCTAAATAAAAGAGCCAATCGCTGATTGGTAAAGTAGATAGGACTTGGTCTTGGATGCCTGAGATAACTGCCCAGAGGCCTTGCAAATATGGCCGCCGAGTGAACAGACTTTCCTTGAAAGGGACTTTGATCAAAATGACTGGAACACAACATGAGGTTAATGAACTTACCTGTCGCCCCCTGTAGGTCGTCTACAAGAACAATGACTTCAAGCTTGAGCTGTCCCGTCTGGCCATCGAGAGAGACCCCAAGATCAGTCTGCACGGCGACCTGGTGTTCCGCTGCGAGGACGTGGCGGCCCTCGACCCCGTGACCTTTGAGACGGCCGAGTCCTACATCGCCCTGCCGCGCTGGGACACCAAGAAGACCAGCTCCATATCCTTTGATTTCCGCACCACCGAGCCCAGCGGACTCCTGCTGTTCAGCCACGGGAAACCGCAGAGTTCGAAGGAGCAGCGGCCGGGACGCGAGATGAAGACCGATTATTTCGCCATGGAGCTGCTGGACGGGTTTCTGTATCTGCTGATGGACATGGGCTCGGGGAGCATCAAACTCAAGACCAGCAACAAGAAGGTCAACGATGGCGAATGGTGCCACGTGGACTTCCAGAGGGAAGGGCGGAGAGGTGAGGAAAACAGGCTCACACTGCAGTTTGATGTGCAGGTGCTTGTATATCCAACTGTAAATAAAGAGCTGAGCAATACATTTTGCAATGAAACAAACAAGCAGCCTGTTGAGATTCGCCACATACACTGTAAAATTGAATTAGTTAGACTTACTTAAAAAGTATGCAAACCGATTGCCTTAAAAAAACTAAGTAAAGTGAAATAGGAATAGTATGTTGTACTGAGAAATGCTTAGTTAATATAGTTCACTTACACAATAGTTCTAGTAACTAAAATAGAACTGTAGAGAGTACTTGATAATTGACTTAGTATAGCTATCGTTACCATTGTTGTGCATGCTGAATGTTGAAGTCGCTGTGTGACTCAAGCATGGTCAATTGCAAGATATTCTCACAAATATAGAGGGATTATATCAACCCAACTAAATGTTTCACATGGTGTTTCTGACAAGTGTTAGCAACACAATTTTGAAAGATCATTATTTGACATGAAAAATAGTTGATTTAGTTAGAAGTTAGGTCATTTTAAAAGCAACCTATTTATTACTTCCCTTCCTTTGAAACCAAATACCTGTGATTTCTTGCTGCATCAATTGGAAGACAACTATAATAATATAAATGAAGTTCCAAGTGCCCAACCAAAGGGAACACTGATCACCATAATAGTGAGCCTAAACAAATACATTTTAGGAAAATCAAAATCAATATATTAGGCTTATGATGTTTTTCACTTCTATTGAAAATTCAACATTCGAGATGACTTTGAAGACGAAATTCAAGATGAGATGAGTTAATTCAACTAGTGAAAGAAGTTATTTTTGCTTGAGAAAATGACACTCAAACAAATCAAGTAATCTTAACTTGGGTTTTCTGAGTAACCAAGGCATAGTATGTAAATAGTACAGATTACTGGATTTTTACAATTAAGTTAAGACATTAGCCCCCGGTTTCACAGACAAGGCTTAAGCTAGTCCTAGACTAAAATACAACTGTTGGATTTAACAGTGTAGTGTACACATAGTAAATATATGTTAAATTTAAAAAAATAAAAATAACAATCAAACTAAAACACAAAGATTTTTAAATATTTGATGTTTTCCTCCATGTCACTAGCCAGCATCAGAGAACCGTAAATATTTAATGCCAAAGGTGTTCGACGTACAGTAAGGTTTGGGAATCCCTGATCTAGAGGATTGTCTCCTGCAGTTTTCACTCCTAAAGCGTGTCCAAGGAGATGCAGCGATGCCAAAGGCTGCATCCATTTGCTGTAATTGGCTAATGGAGTGTAAGACTAGAGGAGGTGGGTGTGAGTCCTGTGGGGAAGAAAGTCTAGCAGTTCTGTAATTGCAGTTTAATAGACAATTAAGAGTAAGTCATAAATCTCTATGATCTAGCGAGAGAGCAGAAGTACAGGCTCACACCAACACACATCGCTCATGCACATCTTCTTCTTCTCGTCAGGCTCCATCTCGGTCAACAGCCGCTCGATTCCCTTCAGCTCCAACGAGGGCAGCGAGATCCTGGACCTGGACAGCGACATGTATCTGGGCGGTTTACCGGAGACGCGGCAGGGCCTGATCCTCCCGCCCGAGGTCTGGACCGCGCTGCTCAACTACGGCTACGTGGGCTGCGTGCGCGACCTCTTCATCGATGGGAAGAGCCGAGACGTGCGCCGTCTTGCCGAGATCCAGAGCGCGCCAGGCGTCAGCAGCTTCTGCACGCGGGAGCTTCAGAAGAGGTGCAGCAGCGCCCCCTGTGCCAACGGAGGACAGTGCAAGGAGGGCTGGAACCGCTACATCTGCGACTGCACCGGCACCGGATACCTGGGCAGCAACTGTGAGATCGGTAAGAGAGCCTGGATTGGTTACCTGTACATTTTCACAGGCCCCGCCACAAACAAACAAACAAACAAATAAATAAATGTTCAAACAATGATGAAAGACAAGTAAGAGCAAATAAGAGCATATAAGTATATATATCAGAGTGAAATGCTTCTCAAACAAGAACAAATGTAGGGCGGGGCTTAATTTTGTCTGTGGGGAATTGAGTGGATGGTTGTGGTTTGCTATTGGTGGATCTCATGTGAGTGACAGGTTGCCCCGCCCTCATCATCAGAGAAGAGAAGAGATGCTGCAAGAGGGAGGAGAAGATATTCTGATTCAAGATTACCAGGAACATGAATTTAACACAATAATGATGTGCACCGATAAATAATTTAGAATAAACACTGCAATATTCCATAAAAATAAGAAAGGGTGATATGTATGTCTCATTCTACCTTGCATTGAAGTCTGACCCGTGTGAATCTCTAACATCTTTCAGCGGTTATATTTAGCATCCGTGACGCTTTTATCAGAGTTTTTCAGCGTTTGCGCTTCATTCCCCGCGGCCTCGCTCCACCAGTGCTCTTCGGATGCTCCGTGTGTCGTTTCCTGATTCATGTTGGCGGGGAAAGAGCCGGTGTCACGAGCTGGGAAAAGCACCGGAGCAGCGATGCTCACCAGAACCATCTGTGCCGCCTTTAACGACACCAGCTGGTGCGAAAGCTGCTCGTCTCGCGGGCGATGGAAGCACTTACAGACACACGCCTCTGATATCAGCCCGACTCACAGCTCTGAAGCTATTCGAACCCAGACATCATTGAGCTCAGCGGATTTACACTGACAATATACCATCTCTGTAGCTTCATTCATAGTGTTTGTTGTTGGAACAGGTGGGTATTTAGTGGTGGTTTGGATTCGGCTGCAGAAACACTTTAAGAGAAGTCAGTTTGTTTTATTAAACATGTTTATTTTCATCTGTTTAACAGCCAGATGTTGTGCTGTGAAGTGAAAGCTGTTTGTGTCATGTTGCTGGATCTGTGTGAGGGTGATTATGAGCGGTTTTACAGCAGCGCTTTACTGCCACCAAGAGTCAGCTGACAGTATTACACTGTAAATCCCAGCAGAAGACATGATGGTGTTAATGTGTTTGTAGTGTCTGCCTCGTCATCATTAGGTTTGCAGTATCTCCTCCTAGAGCTGTAAAGCTACAACCACCAGACTTGTTCTGACTCAGGTTGCTATAACTTTTCAAACTGATCCAATTTATGGTTTTCCTAAAAATTAAGATTAAAAATCATAAAAGCCCCATACACTTTCATTCAAAACTTTAAAACAGTAACTCTAATAGAGTGTTTAATCTTCATCCACTGTGTATCTATCGCTAACAAAGCCTGGCAACTAGCTTAGGACATGCTAGCAATGTGCTAAAACATGCTAGTAACATGCTAATTTATGCTAACAACGTGGTAAATCTGGTTATCAACATATAATTCATGCTAAAACATGCTAGCAACATGCTACTTCATGTTAACAACATGCTAGAGACATTAAGTCATGCTAACATGTTAAAACATGTTAACGAAATTTTAAATCAAGCAATGTGTTAAATCATGTTAGCAACATGTTAAGTTATGATAGCAATGTGTTAAATCATGTTAGCAACATGCTAAATCATGCTAGCAACATGTTAATTCTTGTTAGCAACATGCTAATTAACGCTAGCAATATGCTAAATCATGCTAGCCAAATGCTAATTCATGTTAAAACATGCTAACATGCTATATTCTGTTAGCAACATGTTAATTCATCATAATGTTAAAACAACATGATAGCAATGTGTTAAACCATGCTAGCAACATGTTAAATTGTTCTTACAGAATGCTAGCAACATGTTAAATTATGCTAGCAACATGCTAATTCATTCTAACAACATTAAAACATGCTAACAATATGGTAATTCATGTTAACAATGTGTTAAAACATACTAGCAACATTTTTAATTATTGTTAACATGTTGAAACATGCTGACAAAATGCTAATTCATGTTTAAACATGCTAGCAAAATGTTAAATCATGCTTGCAACATGTTAAAACATGCCAACAAAATTATAATTCATGCTATCAAAAATGTTAATTCATGCTAGCAGTGTTAAAACCTGCTACCTACATGTTAAATCATGCTATCAATATGCAAATTAATGTTAAAACATGTTAGCAATATGTTAATTCTTGCTAGCTACATGCTAATTCACAATAACATTAAATTATGCTATCAATGTGTTAAAACATGCTAGCAACATGCTAATTCATGTTAAAGCATGCTAGCAAAATGTTAAATCATGCTTGCAACATGTTAAATTATGCTAACAAAACGATAATTCATGCTAGCAAAAATGCTAATTCATGCTAGCAGTGTTAAAACATGTTACCTGCATGTTAAATTATGCTATCAACGTGCAAATTAATGTTAAAACATGTTAGCGATATGCTAATTCATGTTAAAGCATGCTACCAAAATGTTAAATCATGCTTGCAACATGTTAAAATATGCTAACAAAACGATAATTCATGCTATCAAAAATGTTAATTCATGCTAGCAATATGTTAATTCTTGCTAGTAACATGCTAATTCACAATAACATGTTAAATCATGCTATCAATGTGTTAAATGCTAACAACATGTTAATTCATGCTTACAACATATTAAAACATGCCAGCAACATGTTATCTATCTATCTACCTTCAAACCTCTGGTTTGGCTTTCTCAAGCCAACTTCAAAGTTTGTGATCAAACTTTATTCATCTAGTCACACCTGTCAGTGGCAGGTACATTGATATAGCACTTGTCTCAGAGAGCTGTGTGTGTGTGTGTGTGTGTCCACAGAGGCAACGGTGTTGAGCTACGACGGCAGCATGTATCTGAAGATCATCATGCCCAGCTCCATGCATACGGAGGCGGAGGACGTGGCCCTGCGCTTCATGTCCCAGCGGGCATACGGGCTGCTCATGGCCACCACCTCCAAAGAGTCGGCCGACACGCTGCGGCTGGAGCTGGACGGAGGACGGGTCAAACTCACCGTCAACCTCGGTAACCCGCCCGTCTCTGTCCTCACCAGGCTTCTGTTCTCTCCCCTGTCGTGTCCTCTCTCCTGTCGTGTCCTCTCTGTCAGACGGATCTCGACCTGTAAAGCCTGACCCTGCCTGCCAATCACAGCGTCCACCAGCAGAGGGCAGCAAAACGCTTCTATTTAAGAGCTGCAAAACATCTTTAGGGATTTATTGAAAATGTCCAGCCGCCGCTTTCACACGAGAGTCAGTATATTCAGTGTTTTTCACTTGTTTTTACAGTAAAAAATCTTTGATGTGTTTACTTGAGAAGCAGAATTGTGTAATATTGTGTAAGATACTGGGTTTTGTTCACTAACCACACGTGTGCATATGAACGCTTTCACCAACAAATAATGATGCTTCTTTTGATCTAAAATGCATTCTAATTTTAAAAATAAAGGAACAACTGGAACCACACATACACAAAAATCACAAACTTTTGGTGAAAATTTGTTACATAGATATTTAATCTTATATAGATAATAACTAAAATAAAATATTATTTCAGCTAGTTGCCAAGGCAACATTTATCATTTTCACTTAGTTTTGCTTGATGTACTTAAATAACTAAAACTGAAATAAAAATTAATAAAAACTATATAGACATATTTCAAAATATGATTTTAATATTAACAACAAAATTGCTAACTTTAAAATAAACTGAGAACAGAAAATATAAAATAATATCAAAAATATTAATAAAATAATGGGCGTGTTTTATGCAAATTAATATAATACTCCAAATTCAATAACATTAGAATGAGGTTAAGAACAAATTCATGTGCAATTATTAGTGAATGAGATTTTTTAATAGAAAATATATTCAAAAAAGTTTATTTTTCTTCCTGTAAATACTTTTTGTTGTTTAAGCATAAATCTAAATATTTAGTATGATAAGGTAAAAAAGTGTGCTGTTTATATAGATGTTTTTAGCTATTTTCTTGTATATTTTCATTTAATTATTTTATTTATTTTTTAATAAAACTGTCAGTTAAAGTATGGGATGGTCAAACTAAAACATGTCACTGTAAAATCTTATTTATTTATATTGTATTAAAAAATATTTTATTTTATAATCAATGAAATAATCTTTTTTTTTTTTTTTAATTATTTCGTTTTTATTCTATTGTTTATTTATTTCGGGTCAGTTACGGGTCAGGGTTACAGATTGTCACTTTATTGTCCAATAAAAGGCACCGTTTCAGTCTATTCTGCTTCTCCAGTGAGTGCGTCTCGTTATCAGTCGTTCATTGATGAGCTGAAGCTCTGGTCTGGTGGACGGCGGTGATTCTCACGGACAGGGCAGCGGTGCATCCTGGGAAAGCACATGGTGGGAGAGAAACTCGATCATCTCTCTCTCTCTCATTCACCCGGAACCTTCCGTCCCTTCAATGCGTGTCTGTCTGCGGCCCTGCGGCCAACGGCCAGAGAGACCGGCTCACGCCGAACAAACCTCCGACAGCACAGTCCTTCAATCCTAATCACCTTCAGCACCACAGATCAATCTTAACGAGCATTTAGATTTCAGTGATAAAGCCTGTTAAGTCTGATTTATTGCCTTTTAATCCCGTCACACATTTTAGTAATCATCATTAGAAAGCTGTTTTGAAATCATTTGAAATAAAGGTTTAAAGCCCCTGCGCGTGAATGCATATCATGCTGATTCCCTGATATCCGTGTTTGCCGGCCGTGATCCGGTCTCTGGCTGTTTGCCATCACTATTCTGTGGCGGTTGACGCACTGAGACGCACCTCAGCCTGACAGCTGCAGTTACAGCCTCCGGCCAGCAGGTGGAGACAGAGACAGCAGCGTTTGACCTGCTCTGGAGTGAAGCTGTGGATTGGCTTTCATGACACATTTAAGTAGCTGAATGTAGACGTGTTGAGACGGCTGAGGTGTGCAGTGAACCCTTTCCCACCGATCACAGCTGAAGATGATCCCTCTCCTCCCGCTTCACTGATGACAAAATCACACCGTGATCCTGCTTATTTCATGACTGCTTAGCTAATAAGTTAAAGGACAGAAAATGTTGATTGGCAGAAAGAGACGCGAGAGATGTTAAACTAATTACACAGATTACAGTCAGTTTAGACACGATTTGTTGTATTGAAGCTGCTTCAGTGCAGTTGAAATATTACTAACAAAATGGTTAGTTATTCTTGTGTTTACTTGATAAAGATTTCACAGCAGAAGCACGAGCTGAACGCTTGTACAATTATACTAAAAAACTTTTACTTGATACAAGTCTAAACTATCAATCAGAGACAGAAGGACTGGAGGAGATTGAGTGAGACAGCAAAGATTCGATCATGTTGATCATTTAGAAATTCATGTTTCAAATATGATACAGTAGCTTTATATGAACTAACAGTGAACAGCTGTATTTAACTAACCCTGGTTAACAAGGATAATTATGAACTACTGTTAACTAATGGCCCAGTATTGTAAGTGTTATTCACAGCGAGACAGACGTGGTAAAGCACGAGCGGTTCAGACTGACTCTGGAGGAGCGGATCATCTGCTGGACGGGTCAGTGCCGCTGGTGAGGCGCGTGAGGGAAAGGGTGTCTCTGACTCGACGTGTGTCCCCGGATGGTGCTCTGAGATGCTCTGCAGAATGAACTTTGAAGGATGTGAAATGTTTTCTGTCTCTCTCTGTCTTTTCTTTAATTTGATCTCACCATCTCACTCTCTCTCCCACCAGACTGTATCAGGATAGACTGTAACCTCAGTAAGTGGTTCAACTCATTTATTATGCCTACAACACACACACACACAATACACACACACACACACACACACACACACACACACACACACACACACACACACTCATTACAGAAACATGTGACCATCACTAGATTTAAATAAAAACCTCTTTAGGCTAATTTAAAACTGGTGAGGACCAGTCAATGTCTCACTAGCAGGTTGTGAAAGTATTTCACAATATAAGTGAGGACTTTGGTCCTCACAAGTATAGTCAAAACAAACACACACACACACACACACAATATAGGGTCATTCCGTGTCAAATCAACCACATTTCGGAAACTTCCCTTGTTCAAATTTTTTGATTTCATTAATATTTTTTTCTGTAGAAAGACAAACATAAAAAGTGATGAAAGTCAAAATATTAAACATGACAGATGTATATTAACTGAGTAATCCACTATTTTGTAGAGGAGGTCAAAATGACCATTTTCACCAGATTTGGAGCAAATTAGAGGAGTGTAAAAATGACTTTATAAAGATGTCAGCATCATTATTTTATTTTTACACACAGATTGGAAGATCTATTAGTAAAATCTGTTGACTTCATCAATCTTTGTTTCATTATATGCCAACAGTGACAGTTCAAACATGGCAAAAAAGCACTTCTTGTGTTTTTTTGCCTCAAGTTTGCATGTCTGTAACTCAAGAAGTATTAAAGATATCTTAATATCCTTTTAGATTCTGGTTCTTAACAAACTTTCCTTTTGGTATCTTCATTTTAAAGACCCTTGATGGTTCAATCCCAGAGATATGGAGATCTTAATGCGGCTCCATGAGTAAATCGGTCAATTGTACACATTTTCAGTGGATGAAAACCAAATGTGGGTCACTTTGCTCACAGCTGATACTTTTCTTTTAAAGAGGAATATCTGAAGAACAAATAATGTTAAAACTAGAAACGTATCTCGTGTTTTTCTGTCATCTCAATTGTATAGAACATTCCTGTCTGAATGCCATAAATATTCCTTTTCCAAAGTTTGCATGACTGTAACTCTAAAAGTATTCAAGATATCTTAATATCCTTCTAGATTCTCATTATTAATAAACTTTCCTTTTGAAATCCTCATTTTCAAGGCTCTGTATAGTTCAGTCCCATAGATATGAGGATCTCAAAGCAGCTCCATGATCAAATTGTTGAATTTTACCCATTTTCAGTGATTGAAAACCAAATGTGGTTCACTTTAAAGAGGAATGTCTAAAGAATAAATAATGTTTAAATTAGAAATGTATCTTTTTTTCTTTCTATCAAAACAAGTGCATAAATCATAACTCTCTGAGTCCCAAAAATCCACTGAAAATGGTTAAGTTGAGGCACAAACTTGCTCTCAAAAGTGTATTTATAAGAATCTATGCTTGAATCAGTTTCAGGGATATTTGGAAGATGTTTGTTGTTGTTGTTCATTTTAACAGCTTCTGAAGCTACCAAGAGTTCAAATACACAGTATCATCACTACATTACCACACTGACATCGCTAAATCTATGACATTGAACCATCAAGGGCCTTTAAAATGAAGATACCAGAAGAACAGTTTGTTAAGAACCAGAATCTAAGAGAATATTAAAATATCTTCTTTATGTTTTTGCCATGTTTGAACTGTCACTGTTGGCATAGAATGAAACAAAGATTGATAAAGTCAACAGATTTCACTAATAGATCTTCCAATCTCTGTGTAAAAATAAAATAATGATGCTGACATCTTTATAAAGTCATTTTAGATATGGATTTTTGGCTCCAAATCTCAGGTGAAAATGGTCATTTTGACCCCCTCTACAAAATAATGGATCACTCTAAAATAGTAGATATACACTAGCAGTCAAAAGTTTGGACACGGTAAGATTTTTAATGTTCTTAAAAGAAGTTTCATCTGCTCACCAAGGCTGAATTTATTTAATTAAAAATACAGTAAAAACAGTAATATTGTGAAATATTATTACAATTTAAAATAACTGTTTTCTGTTTGAATATATTTTATAAAGTAATTTATTCCTGTGATCAAAGCTGAATTTTCAGCATCATTACTCCAGTCTTCAGTGTCACATGATCCTTCAGAAATCATTCTAATATGATGATCTGCTGCTCAAGAAACATTTATTGTGTACAATATTTTTTTTTCAGGATTCTTTGATGAATAGAAAGTTGAAAAGAACAGCATTTATTTGAAATATAATCTTTTGTAACATTATAAATGTCTTTACTGTCACTTTTGATGGATTTATTGCATCCTTGCTGAATAAAAGTATTCATTTCTTTAATTTCTTTTCAAAAAAATAAAAATTCTGACTGACCCCAAACTTTTGAACAGTAGTGTATAATGTTACAAAAGCTTTGTATTTCAGATAAATGCTGTTCTTTTGAACTTTCTATTCATCAAGGAATCCTAAAAAAATGTTTTCAACATTGATAATAATCATAAATGTTTCTTGGGCAGCAGATCATCATATTAGAATGATTTCTGAAGGATCATGTGACACTGAAGACTGGAGTAATGATGCTGAAAATTCAGCTTTGATCACAGGAATAAATTACTTTATAAAATATATTCAAACAGAAAACAGTTATTTTAAATTGTAATAATATTTCACAATATTACTGTTTTTACTGTATTTTTAATTAAATAAATGCAGCCTTGGTGAGCAGATGAAACTTCTTTTAAGAACATTAAAAATCTTACCGTGTCCAAACTTTTGACTGGTAGTGTACATCTGTGATGTTTAATATTTTGGCTTTCATCACTATTTATATTTGTCTTTCTACAGAAAAATATTAACAAAATCGGGAATTTGAGCCTGGGAAGTTTCTAAAATTTGGTTGATTTGACACAGAATTACCCTATATATATATACACACACACACACTCATTCTCTGAGGTGTTAAACTGTTATTTCATGCTGTGTATTGACATTTCAGGTAAGTGTGTTGTGTGTTGTAGGAGATATCTGAGTGTGTGAGACTCGTCATGTGCTCTGATGTCACTCTCATCTCGTACTGTTGAAGACACACACACACACACACACACACACTCTATCTCACTCACTCACACACACTCACACACTCACACACACACACACACACACTCTATCTCACTCACTCACTCACACACACTCACACACTCACACACACACACACACACACACACACTCACTCTCTCTCTCACACACACACACACACACACACACACACACTCTCTCTCTCTCTCTCTCACACACACACACACACACACACACACACTCACTCTCTCTCTCACACACACACACTCTCTCTCTCTCTCTCTCACACACACACACACACACACACACACACACACTCACTCTCTCTCTCTCTCTCTCTCTCAGACACACTCACACACACACAGTGTGAAACACTAATAACTGCAGGATGGATTTGATGTTCTAATCCGTTTCAGAATGATACTTTCATCTTCATCTCAGTCTCACAGTGAAATCAACACGACGAAGCTTTTCATCTTTCCTACTGGAAACTAATTTTATTTTATCTCCTCAAATCATTTCTCATTTAATATCGAGTCGCACTCTTTATCATCAGTTTACAGCAAGACTAGTTACTGTATAATGGGTGTTTTTTTATCTTTATTTATTTTACTGTAATTTATTAATTCATGTATTTCTTTTATATCTTATTATTTAGGATCATTTTTGCAGTAATTTCTCAGCAGTGGTTTATTAGTTCAGATACACAGATGGTGTTTCCAGTGTTTATCCATCAGTATTCTTCACTGGGTTTGTCTGTTACTCTATATTTAGAAAAGCACACAGTATTTCAGCACACTGCATGAGGCTTTTGGTTCAGAGTAGCGCTGCAGAGATTCATTAACTCTCCGAAGACTCCGAGCGAGTCACATGAATTACCCGCGATCCGTCGAGCGCAGCCGCACTTCACATGAGATTCTGCGTCTGCCGTGTGAATCGTCACAGTGATGTGGCGTGTGCTGTCGGACGCCTCGCTCTCCGCTGCCCGATCTCCCGTTAGGTTCCCGTTCGCTTCCGGTCGGCCTGATCCGCTCGTGACCTCGGGCGCCGTTGCGATTTAGCCACAGCCAATTACCCAGAATGCCCTGTCAGGATGCAGGAGTTTCAGCAGAGCTCTCGCAGGTGTGTGTGGAAGATCTGCTCACATCCACACAGTCATGTACATCTCAAACTGCACAACAGATTAAATCATGAACCTCAGAGAAAATGAGAAAAGAGTCTTTGTTTAGCGTCCCCTCGAGGTTCTATTAAGTTCTTATCATAAATAATGGAAACGGCATAAAATCGTGTCATAAATATGCAGCAGCTCTCTTCAGGTCACAATAAACCCTGAGATTCTCACAGCGGCCTTGAGTTTCAGTCATTATACGGATTCTTCATTCTTCACATTGAAATTCCTCCAATACAAAATATATTTAAGTTCATATAACAGCTTTCTAAAGCTTTAACCATCAGCAGAGTTTAACTACTGACCTCGAGTCAGTGATCTCGCTGAATTACTCTGTTTTCAGCTTTAACACGAGAGCCTTTGAACGCTTATGAATGTTCTGAATTGACTTTTATTTTTGTATTTTCATTTCACTTCAAGTTTGATTAATTTTATGTGCTTTGGGGTTTTTAGATATATTTTTATTGGTTTATTTTATTTCAGTTTTCTTTTTAGAACCTAAACTTATTTCTAATTTTAGTTTAAGTGTGATTGTGTGTGTGTGCAGATATCTCCTCACAGTGCATGTGTGTGCGTGAGTGTGTGTGTGTGTGTGTGTATGCAAATATCTCCTCACAGTGAGTGTGTGTGCGTGTGTGTGTGTGAGTGTGTGTGTGTGTGTGTGTGAGTGTGTGTATGCAGATATCTCCTCACAGTGAGCGTGTGTGTGTGCTTGTGTGTGTGTGTGAGTGTGTGTGTGTGTGTGTGTGTGTGTGTGTATGCAGATATCTCCTCACAGTGTGCGTGTGTGTGTGCGTGTGAGTGTGTGTGTATGCAAATATCTCCTCACAGTGTGTGTGTGTGTGTGAGTGTGTGTGTATGCAGATATCTCCTCATAGTGCGCGTGTGTGTGTGTGTGTGTATGCAAATATCTCCTCACAGTGAGTGTGTCTGTGTGTGTATGCAAATATCTCCTCACAGTGTGTGTGTGTGTGCGTGTGTGTGTGAGTGTGTGTGTGAGTGAGTGTGTGTGTGTGTGTGAGTGTGTGTGTGTGTGTGTATGCAGATATCTCCTCACAGTGCGCGTGTGTGTGTGTGAGTGTGTGTGTGAGTGTGTGTGAGTGTGTGTGCGTGTGTGTGTGAGTGTGTGTGTGTGTGTGTGTGTGTGTGTGTGTGCAGATATCTCCTCACAGTGTGTGTGTGTGTGTGTGTGAGAGAGAGAGTGTGTGTATCTGACGCACTCTTCTGCTGTAGGTAAAGGTCCAGAGATCCTGACGGCCGGTCAGAAACTCAACGATAATGAGTGGCACTCGGTCAAAGTGATCCGGCGCGGGAGAAACCTGCACCTGTCCGTGGACAACATCACTGTGGAAGGTACGAGCTCCATCCTTCCTGAAGCTTCATAAAGCACAGAGTGTCAGACATTCAGTATTCAGAAGTCTAAACCCCACACACCGTAGAAACGTCAGCCAATCTGAACACAGACATTACTGACAGACAGAGAGCATTTCTGATTAGCCCTTTTTCTGGCTAAAAAACAACCCTTTGTGTTTTTTTACTGTTTACAGAGCCCAGGATTGTGTTATGTACTAAATACTAGCTTACTATTTACTGAATACGGTATATAAATGTATATTGTGTGCACTGTATACTGCCTACTCCTTTTTAAGGCAAACACTACAAGCAAAATAATTTATTTATTTATTTATTTATTTTTCATGCACTGGTCAATTATGAGGTTTTGGTTGAATGACATGTCTTATTTCAGACTAGTGTAAAGAAAACATCCAACATAGACATTAAGTGTTTATTTTATTGCACTTTATCTATTTGCGTCTGTAGATTTAAATTAGAGTACAAAAAATTTAAAAGTTTTTTTCTCCACTTCAGTAACACTTACATACACCAAAATTTACAGTTTTATTCATATCTATATTCTGAAGGTTTTTACTGTGGGGTTTGTTCATTTATCATTCAACCTGATTTATAGAGCATTTTATTCCTAAAAACATGGTGAAAATGTGTTTTTTTTCTGTCTGTTGACAGTATTTTCTGATTTATAGAGTGATAAAAATAGAAATCCAAAATCCCTTCTGTAAAAACCTTTAACTCTAATGTGTCAACAAAATCAAACAAGAATTTTAAACCTGGCTTTATCTAGTATTCAGATTTATGTTCTGGAAATGTATGCAAATTAGTGATAGATAATGCCTCATTTGTGTGTAAATAAAACATTCTAGAAAACTGTAACACTTTACAATGAGGTTTATTTGTTAACATTAGTTAATGTAATAACTAACATGAACTATGAACAGTACATTTGTTACTGTTTTTGTTCGTCTTTGTTAAAGTTAGTTAATAAAAATACAGCTGTTCATAGTGTGTTCATGTTAGTTCACAGTGCATTAACTAATGTTAACAAATACAACTCTTGATTTTAATAATGTATTAGTAAATGTTGAAATTAACATTAATAAAGTTTAATAAATGCTGTAGAAGTGCAGTTCATTATTAGTTCATGTTAACTAATGTTAACTAGTAAACCTTATTGTAAAGTGTTACCTAGAAAACTTAGAAATCTTAATGTACTCAACTGGGGAAAGTATGGTGATATCTATTATTTACATTTTTTACTCTTCCCTTAAGAAATAGCATCTGAATGAGTGGCTTGTATTCCCACATTGTTCAGAATGTAGTTCAGTGACTCTTTGACTCGTTGTGCCGCAGGTCAGATGACGGGTGACCACACTCGTCTGGAGTTCCACAACATTGAGACGGGCATCATGACGGAGCGCAGATTCATCTCCGTCGTGCCCTCAAACTTCATCGGGCACCTGCAGGGCCTGACGGTCAACGGCGTGCCGTATGTGGACCAGTGCAAGAACGGCGATATCTCGTACTGTGAGCTGAACGCTCGCTTCGGCATGCGCCACATTATCGCCGACCCCGTGACCTTCCGAAATAAAGGAAGTTACCTGGCGCTGGCGACGCTGCAGGCGTACGCGTCCATGCACCTGTTCTTCCAGTTCAAGACCACGTCCACGGACGGCCTGCTGCTCTTCAACAGCGGCGACGGCAGCGACTTCATCGTGGTGGAGCTGGTGAAGGGGTCAGTCGCAGCCTCTCCATTACGTCTCTTTTGCGTGTGATGATTTCTAAAATTTTAGTTAATGTTTTGTAATGTTAATGTTAATGTTCTGGCTTCAGGAAACCTGTTTGAAAACAGTTCCAAAAAAGTTCCACTTTCTTCAGATACAGACACTGTAAGAGTTTAGAGCAATAAAATGAACATGGTGAAATGTTCATATTGAGATGTCTGACTTTTGATTGCAGACATTGTTGAGATCTCTAGAGAGATCTAGAGAAAGAAAAAAATATGAAAAAAATGAATTGAATTGAATTTCTGTCTACAGCAAGTTTTTGTTTAGTAAGTTATTTTAGTAAGTTAACAGTTTTTGTTTAGTGAGTTATTTTAACTTTATTAATATAATATTTTGGTATTTATTATTTTTTTCATTTTATTATTCTTATTGTTTTTGTTTTAGTTTTTTTAAATATTTTTATAGGTTCATTTTTAGTTTTGATTTAATTCTTTTTTGAATTAATTTTATCATTTGTTTTAGTCATTTTAGTACCTAAACTCATTTGTTTCATTTAGACATTTTTATTAGTAGTTTTAGTTTGTTTTTTATTTCAGTTTTAATACTTTTAATGCTTCAATTTGAGCAGCTTTCATGACATTTCACTTCAGAACAGGTGAATCGTGAATCACAGATATATAGATGGAGATTAGAAACTGAAGCATGTATGAAGACGTTTCCAGCAGAATGTTTTTGTCACCCCACATGGAAATAATGATAGTTCGGGAAGTTTTGATGTCAAGAACGCGAGTTAAAACAGAATCACTTTACACACAAACATTGTTTAGATTCCACAAAACTCATTGTTCTGAATAATTGTGTTTCTAAGCAACCAGATATCTGGTGTGGGTGATGTTGTTCTCGTCTTTGTTGGAAAGTCTTCAGCTGTTGTGTTGGGTTTAAAGTGGTTTAGTGCCGTAATTGTTCACGCTGCCAACAGAAGCGGTTATGACCAGTCAAAGGAACGAAGCTCATTTTTCACAGCTTTTATCTGTGATGAACAGAATAAATGTGGTGTTTTATAATCAATATTTGAAGGGAAATGACAGTGAATGCAGAGAAAACACCACAGAGCAGGATTTACTACGGTGTTAGAATAGATAGAACGGAGGAAATGAGTTTCTTTCATTGAAAAGTGACACTGTGAAAATAAGAAAAAAGTTAAATCAAAACTGAAAATATAATTCCTGTCATCATTTACTCACCCAAAATCCTCTTTTTATATGTGTAAGCAAAAGGAGACATTTAACTAATGCTCACTTTTAGGGTGGAGTTCAACATGATATTTATATCTTATATATCTTATATATATTCAACTACAAAATATAAGTGTTGTAAATGTCAGTGTATGCTTTATTTAGTCTATGTTTAGACTAAAAAACACTAACTGAAGTATAGGTTTCTCACCCCATCATTGTCCTGCAGCTGTCAGTGTGAAAACACACATTTATGTCAATAATGAGATGAGCTGAATCCCAGCATGTCTGTAGTCAGTGGTTTAATGTGGGATGTGTCTGCCCGTGTGTTCAGGTACATCCACTACGTGTTTGACCTCGGGAACGGGCCGTCTCTCATGAAGGGAAACTCAGAGAAGCCGCTCAATGACAATCAGTGGCACAACGTGGTGGTTTCCCGAGACACCAATAACGTGCACACGCTGAAGATCGACTCTCGCACCGTGACGCAGCACTCTAACGGCGCCAGGAACCTGGACCTCAAAGGTACTGAACACCCAAACACCTGTCCTTAATTCACTTTATTTATCACATACTTTATTTATACAGTTAAATAATCAGTTAATATAGGATAACTTTGCTGTGTAAACAACATTTCACAAATGAACACCAATACTAGTAAAAATTGTACGATTCTTAATACCAGAAACAATGGAAGCTGTTTCTGCCACATAAGAAAAAAAATCATGCTTTGGTAAATCTCAATCATGACATACTAAGTCATAACTATGACATTAAAAGCCAAAATTATGAGATTAAAAAGTCGAAATTATAATATAAATCAACATTTGGACATACAAAGTATATCCAAACATCGTCAAATATCAGAAACATCAGATATTAAAGAGTGAATAATCAACTAAGACAGGAAGAGAAGTGACCAACAAGCCTTTAGTTTCTCAAACCACATCCCTTAAACATGAATGAGAAACTGATTTAATGTACACTAGGGTTCAAAAGTTTGGAATAATTATGATTTTTTTTTTTTTTTTTTTTTTACAGAAGTTTCATCTGCTCACCAAGGCTGCATTTATTTGATCAAAAATACAGTAAAAACAGTGAAATATTATTCCAATGTAAATCAGCTGTTTTCTATGTGAATATATAGTAAAGTGTAATTTATTCCTGTGATCAAAGCTGAATTTTCAGCATCATTACTCCAGTCTTCAGTGTCACATGATCCTTCAGAAATCATTCTAATATGATGATTCATATTTTTGTGGAAACTGTGATACATTTTATTTTTTCAGGATTCTTTGATGAATAGAAAGTTCAAAAGAACAGTGTTTATTTGAAACAGAATCTCTTTGTAACATTATAAATATCTTTACTGTCACTTTTGATCAATTTAATACAGCCTTGATGAATAAAAGTATTAATTTCTGTTTTTAAAAAAAGATCTTATTGACCCCAAAGTTTTGAATGGTTTTAAATCTGTTGATTGTGCAGGATGTTACAGTAAATAAAACAGTTTAGTGTATGAAACAGGTTTATGATCAAGTGTAGAAGCTGAGGAGAGACGTGTGTTTAATGAGACAGCTTCCTTCTGTAGGTGTTTCATTCCCTGAGCTCTCCTGAAACAAACAAAGTTTCCTCTCGTCTTGAATCTGAAAACAGTGACAGGCAGGTTTCAGGAGACGTTTACAGAACACAGTGTGTTGATGCTGAAGTTATATTATATAACAGAACTCATTTGACAGACGCTTCCATTCAAAGTGCACCTGATCTCATTCATACTGGGAACTGACTAATGTTCTAATGATTTCTGCTCAGATCTGGATTTGAGTCACCTGATGAATGTCCTCATATTTCCTGTTGACTTACACAGTGTCTTTCCTGGCAGCACAGAGTAAATGTGTCGCGGTCGTGGCGCGAAACCCATCAGAGGGTCGTCAGCGTCTCGTAACGCCGCAATAAAAACAACTCCAGGCCAAAGACAAATACAATTTGAGCAATTTAAGACAGGAAGAAGATTCCCAGCGCAGGTAAACAGATACATAAAACATGAAGCACTGCAGGACAAAAGCATCTTTTCAGCAGTTTCATAATTACAATCAAGGATGAATGACGCTCATGTGAGACTCCAGTGAACACGACACGAGTTCCCTTAACAGGGTGCATAGCAGAACAACTCAAGCGCTGCTCGTCTGGATGGTTTGTTTATCCATCCTTGATTAATATCCAGCGGCCGGATTCACAGAAACCTTCTTAAGAGAATAAGACGTTTGTAAGGATGTTCCTGTCCGGCTCACAGGGAACGTTCTGGCAAGGTTCTTTCAACGTTATGAACATGTTCTTCCAGTAATAGAACATTTGTTCAAAGTTATCTGGTCTTTAATAATGTTCTCAAAACATTAGCACAAAAAATCATTGATGGAGCATTTTTCTGAAATGTTTTAGTTGGACGTTCATCTAACGTTTTTTAAATGTTACTAATTGTTTCAGAACGTTCAGAGAACATTCAAAAGTAACGTTCCCATAATGTTTGAAGAATGATACAATGGAATGTTCCCTTAACGTTCACACAACCAAGAAAAAACGTTTTTGGATGATTTAAAACGTTTAGAGAACATTCAGAAACATGCCATTCTGGAAAAATCTTAAGAAGTTCTCAAAACTGTTTTAAAATGACACTAAATGACTTTTGGGGAGTCGGAGGTTATTCTGACTTATTTATGATGATTTTTAAGGATATTCTTTTCAAGATTTTTTAAGTTTTGTCTTTAAAATAAGGGTAAGAAAAAAAAGATAGTTTTTAGGACATTCTGAGTTAGAAAATGAGAATCAAATGTGTGTTCAGAGGAATTTTATTCTTCACGGTCATGGGTTTGATTGTCAGGGAATTCATGAACATGCATAATGTCTGCTTTGAATAAAAGCTCCTGCCAAATGCATAAATGTGAATGTAAAGACTAGAAACCCTGAGGTGGTTGAAGCGTGACGTGTGTTTCTGGCTGCGGTGGCGAGTGTGAGGCGTGACGTCTCTATAGACTGATTCTGACCTGAACCTCCGGTTCCCTCTTCACTGATTAGCATGAAATGAACTCTGTGAACGCGTCTGACAGGCTTACGCTCGCCGCGCGCTTGACATTTTACGTTTAGAATCCACTTTCTCCATCTCAGCAAAGAGAATTAGTCGCGTATCAGGCTTTGCAAAAACAAATTGGCCTTTTGTCTGGGAGAGTGATTTGTGTAGAATAGACGCAGTGGGAGAGTTTAATCCCGTCTCGCTGATGGAGCCGTTTTATCCTCTTTGTATCGCGACACACAGACTGACGCTCACGTTCGCCATCTGTGAATCGCCTTTATGCTTTTATCAAACGCGCTTATATTAATTATCAGGTTCAGCCTTTTCAATTAATCTCTGTGATAATGAGTTCATGTTTCAGACTCAGTTTCTGTAGTCATAATCTGACTTTAGTCTGAGAGCTGCATTGCTCTGATTGGTCAGAAACCAAACGCTCATTATCATATCTGAAACTCAGCTCTTGATTCACAGCGATACGAACAGTAACGATGCCGTCGGGTTTACCGTATCAATCTCATCAAGTGGATTTGCTTTGGCAGCAGAAAACAGCGTCTTCTCGACATGAACAACACGAACCAAACTCTTCCAGTCTCAGATAAACTACAGTGATTGAGGGCGGGGCAAAGAGACGCTGTTCAGCCAATGAAGAGCAGAGGTGGGCGTTATGCAAATTAGTTACAAACCTACACAGGTTCAGCAGGAAGTGAGACTGAATTACTGACGACTTGATTCAGTTCAGAATCACTTCTTTCTTTTAGGAGACAAAAGATCTTTGATCTTTGAAACTCTGCAGAGCTTTTACACTCACAACCGTTTTATTACACACTACATGAAAGGGAATATCTGAAAAATCATAATAGGGGCACTTTAAGATGTCATTCTTAAAACAAGAACAAATATCTGCCAGTGGAGACAGAAAAATGAGCAGCGTTTGCTAACAAGCCGTTCATGAGGTTCTTCAGTGAGTTTGTAAGTTTCTCTGCTGGATTTCATGGATTTTAGGATGTTTTCATTTATAAGAGCGTTTCATTGCGTTTTCAGACACGTACGTCTCATCGTTCAGCTCATCGAAGACTCTTTCTTACTTGAGCTTCGTGTAAATATACATCGTGTGGCGCTGGAGGAAGTCAGCTCTCATCTTCCTCATACTATACTGGTGATGTAAATGCTGTAAATTGTGTATGTTCAGTAAGTGCAGTGGCTCCTTTAAGGTTTGCTTCTCTCCAGATAGAAGAGTTGAATTTTAAGCCTGGCCCGTGATAAACGTACATTACTGTATTCATGTATGTACATACTGTATGATACTTACACAGAAAAGCCATTATAATAATCATCACTGATGCACAGAGTCATATATGTACATTACATTTTAATTTCACACAATATATAATATATGAATATATATAATATATGCTGGTGTTTGGTGTCAGGGTCACCCATGAAAACTCTAGAGAGAAGCAGAAGTGAAGCATGATGATGTGGATGAGTGTGATTGGACACGTCAGGACTCACCGCTGGTTTAAAGTAGCTGTGGGGCTGATCTGAGCACGCCTCCATCGACCGGCCAGCGTGTGGAGAGTCTGAATCGATCACTGCAGAAGAACACAAACTTCAGATGATTCCCTCTTCATTCTCCTGATGGACTGATTCTCCTCATGCAGCAGAAGAATCAGTTCGGTCTCAGTCTGTCGATCCACTCGCTTCACATTAACGTTCTCATGATACTTTCCTGCATCATTGAAAAAAAAAAAAAAAAAAAAAAACATTTGTGTTATTTAAAATACAATAAAAGAATATATAAAAAAAATATATTTTATCTATCATATTCCTGTAGTTTAATTTAAATACTGAAACTAAAACTAAAATAAAAATGTAATAAGAACTATTTAAAAAGACAAAAATGCACAACAAAATTATTAAAACTAACAAAAAATAAAATGAAAACAGAAAATATAAAAATAAACTATAATGATTCTCATTAACTAAAACTATAAAAAAAAAAACTTAAATAAAATAAATGTTAACTGAAATATAAGAAAACCAGTCAAAGATTTTGGATACTTTTTCAGGATTCTTTGATAAATAAAAAGTTAAAAAATATCAGCATTTATTTAAAATAGAAATATTTTTTAACAACATACACTACCGTTCAAAAGTTTGGGCTCAGTCATTTTTTTTGAAAGAAATTAATACTTTTATTCAGCACAGATGTGTTAAATTGATAAAAAGTGATAGTAAAGATTTATATTGTTAGAAAAGATTTATATTTTGAATAAATGCTGTTCTTTTATTCATCAATGAATCCTGAAAAAAGTATCACAGGTTCATCCTCTCTCTTTTCCTCCTCCTCCGTTCGTTGTTGTTGAGAGAGATCTCTCTCTTTTCCTCCTCCTCCGTTGTTGTTGTTTTGAGAGATGTGACACTGAAGACTGGAGTAATGATGCTGAAAATTCAGCTTTGATCACAGAAATAAATTATATTTTAAAGTATATTTAAATAGAAAACCATAATTTTAAATTGTAATAATATTTCACAATATTACTGTTTTTACTGTATTTTGGATCAAATAAATTAAGCCTTTAGTGAGCAGACGAAACTTCTTATAAAAACATAAAAAATCTTACTGTTCAAAAACTTTTGACCGGTAGTGTACATGTAAAAGACATCAGGAGCACATGCCGTCGTGTGTGTGTGTGTGTGTGTGTGTTCATCATCACTCATCACTGCCTCCACCGTCAGTCCATTCAGACACTATAAACCTGAGGAAACACACCAGCCAGACGGCGTTAAACACTCACTAACGAGCTCCAGGAAGGCGATGCTCTCGTTTCCTCTATGATCGAGCCGTTTATTCCTCCGTGTTCACGCCGACACCTCGTGTGTGAATTATTGATCTACTGAAACTGGGCCAGAACACTTATATAATGAACTAATGGATTGAAATGAGAAGCTTCTGATTGTTAGACATTATTAACAAACTAGACAGCACTAGATCCTGTCGTATTATCAGGGTTTGTGCTGAAATCATGAGGGTTCGAACCGTTTCAAACGATTGTTGTGCTTTAATTCAGGGGTTTTAGATCCACAGACTCTCATTTAAAAGGCATTTATACATTTGAATGTGTAATGTGACAAATAAATATTATAAATATGTGTGAAATATAATTTGTGAAATATTCAGTTTATTATTTTCTAGTCACTAGTGTACTGTGTATTATTTTTATCAAATGTTTATTATTTATTTTAATATATTTATGTTCATAATTTTGAACTATTTCTATTTTATTAATATATTAATAGCTTTTTTTATTTAATCTGATATTTGTTATTTATTTTAATCATTTATATCAAATATTCATGTATTTTTTATTTATTTTAATATATATATATAAATCTTATTATTTATTTATTTTTCCATTGTTTTTTACACTGTTTTTCTCTAAACATTCCCTGGTTTGAGCAAATGATGCAGAACAAATCAAGCAAAGTCGCTTTAAATTCAACATGAAATCAGTATTTTATGTGTTTTATCATTCATCATCTCTGTGACCTGCACACTGTGATTCCTCATTGCACTCGCAGCAGTCAATTAAAGGGATAGTTCACTACAAATGACCGTTCTGTCATTACGAATGACTTTCTTTCTTCTGTGGAAGACAAAATAACATTAGGAGCCAAACAACATTGACTTTCACTGTATGGACAAAAACACTGAGATCATCTTCTTGTGTTCCACTGAGGTCATGCAGGTTTGAACGACGAGTAAATGATGACAGAATGATCATTTTTGGATGAATTATTCCTTTAGTTGACCAATATGTTGATCTTTTGACCAGTAGGTGGTGCTATAACCACATCAACTCTTCGGTTTCTCTCATCGGATCTCTTCACATGTGTTTTCATTAGATTAGATGAAGGTTTTCACTCGAATCGAGTTCTTGCTTCAGCAGGGAGACGAATATGAACAGAATCACATTTCCAGAGCCGCAGAAGGAGAACTCGCACACTAATCTCACAGGAACACGTGAACGGTTATCCACGTTATTAATGTGCTTCCTCTCGTCCCGCAGGAGAGCTGTATATCGGTGGAGTCGCCAGAAGCATGTACAACAGCCTGCCGAAGCTGATCGCGTCCCGGGACGGGTACCAGGGCTGCCTGGCCTCCGTGGACCTGAACGGCCGCTTGCCAGACCTGCTCGCAGACGCCCTCCACAGGGTCGGCCAGGTGGATCGAGGATGCGACGGTCAGTCATTCACACACACACACACACACACCACACACACACACAGCTAAAACATAAATCAGTAACTGGTAACACTCGACAATCATTCCATTTGTTAAAGTCAACATGAAACAGAAGTTGACTTTGACTTGATTTTGTCTGTGGGGAATTGATTGGATGGTTGTGGTTTGCTATTGGTGGATCTCATGTGAGTGACAGGTTGCTCCGCCCTCATCATCAGAGAAGAGAAGAGATGCTGACAGAGGGAGGAGAAGATGTTCTGATTCAAGATTATGAGGAACATGAATTTAACACAATAATGATGTGCACCGATAAATCATTTATGATAAACACTGTGATTTTCCATAAAAGCAAGAGCTGTCAGTTTTGATTTCATGGTGAATTTAACATTAGTTAACATGAACAAACTATGAAAAATACTTCTGAAGCATTTATGAATCTAGTTAATGTTCATTTGAACATTTACAAGAAAACAAAACAAAAGTATTATTTGTTGTGTGTGTGTGTGTGTGTGTGTGTGTGTGTGTGTGTGTGTGTGTGTGTAACGGGTTGTTAAGCGGGTGTTCGTGTACACTGGGTTTGAGAAGGTCAGCTCTTCATCCACATTCAGCCTGTTCTAACTTAATGCAAAAACATTTTTGGATTATTTATGTCTTTAATATTTATACTTGCAGAATTGTTGAATATATTTATAAACATTAGCATAAAACTTGCATAATAACATAAAGAACTGAAATGCCTACAACTGAAAGTTAGTTTGCATAGAGACTGAATGTTCAAGAGCGGAGAGTTTACACTAATGTGAGTCTGAGGGTCCTATCAGAACCCGCCGCAATGTGATGCAAGTGTTTTTTCTGCTAGTTTCAGCCCGACGCAGTTATCATTTTCACATCCCGCACCACGTTGTTTAAATATCAAATGCACTCGCGCCCATCTGTTCACCCGTGGGTGTGCTGATCTGAGAACGAGGTGTGTTCAGGTGCATTGTTGGCGTGTTGCTGTTTTGAGGAACTGAAATAGACTGCGTCATTGACCAACTGAAACCTGCTCTAAAGTCAATGGTGCAGTATTTTTTTTGTTATTTAAAGAGTGTGTTAGTAATATACGCCTATATGCGGGTGCACAACGCTTATACAATCTGCTTATTACACACAAACATGCCAAATAAAAGCATTACAATGTGAAAGATTATTATCATGTGCATAAAGATAAAACTGCCTACATAATGAATAGTCATTGCATGTATCAGAATTACCTATTTGCAGTAATGATGAATGAAATTGGCTAATTATTCGACCAATTGTAGCACTAACAAGTCAGGTTGAGAATGTCTATATTCCACCATGTTAATAGTGAATCCACCATGGCGCGAGCGCAACTGGCTTTTAAAAGGAATGGGAGATGAGAATCTGATTGGTTTAATGCACATAATGCCCAAAACACACTCACACACCCTTCATTAAGAGAATAGGGACAACTCCTTTAGACCATGCACCGGACGCACCCACCATTTTTTCCATCATTAAACTAGCAAAAGTGGATTCAGACACGCCTTAAGTGGCACTGCGGCGTGAGCTTCAGACCATGAGCTTAGATCGTTAAAATAGGGCTCTGAGAGTCACAAACACTGAGGAAAGAGTCTGTCTTCAACATCAATGAGCCTGATGAATCACAGCGAGAGAAGATACTGAGGAGCGAGAGCATTTGCTGACAAATTAGAAGTGTTCCATTTCAGAATTTATGAAAGATGATCATAATAATCATAACAGGGCCTGGTAAAACCATCATATAGATCAATTAGACGTGTGTGATATCGTTGGAAAGATCTCAGCTTGTGCAGATTTACATGATTAGATCTAAACGCTGCGTGGAACATTTCCACAATACCTTGAGGATTGTAACCAATCACAGGCAACAACACATGGATTCAACAACCAATCAGAACCGTTTTGAAAGAATACACCTTTTTAAGGTAGATTATGTGATTTATTTACTTTGTTTGCCTAAACATCAGCTTTACTCTTGACCAGCCAGATAATGATCATTATTAATGTGTCTTTGAGTCAGAAATATATTGATTGAAGCAGCACAGCTGTTTTCAACACTGATAATAATCATAAATGTTTCACCATATTAGAATGATTTCTGAAGGATCATGTGACACTGAAGACTGGAGTAATGATGCTGAAAATTCAGCTTTGATCACAGGAATAAATTACACTTTACTATATATTCACAGAGAAATTGGCTAATTTAAATTGTAATAATATTTCACTATTTTTTACTGTATTTTTGATCAAATAAATGCAGCCTTGTGATCAACCTCAGTATAGGTCTATATAATAGGTATATGATAGATAAATAAATAAAAAGTTATTTTAAATTGTAATATTGATTTATTACTGTTTTACTGTATTGTTGATCAAATAAATGATAAATGCAGCCTTGGTGATCGACCCCAGTACAATCTATATTTCTATATATCTGTCATATACAGAACTAACCAAACTTATTATTAGCCACAAAATTGTGATGCATTTTATTTTTCAGGATTCTTTGATGAACAGAAAGTTCAAAAGAACAGAAATTATTTAAAATAGAATCTTTTGTATAAGGATGCACAATATATCGGCCACAATATCGGTATCGGACGATATATGTTCATTTTTAATGGTATCATTATCATTATTATATAAGAAAATTTGGCTGATATATTAAAGCCGATAAAAAATGGATTATTTCCTTCAGATGTGCACTGTTCACCATGATGGTTTTGAATTGCTTGAAATATGATTGAAATCAATTTTAAAAAGGAAAATACAGTTAAGTACAGCGTGAATCTGTCATATAGGCTACTTAATATTATAATGAGAACATTAAAATTGTGTGTTTGGGACAAAATTTACATATTGGTGCATCCCTACTTTTGTAACTTTATAATTGTCTTTACCGTCACTTTTGATCAATTTAATTCATCCTTGATGAATAAAAAGATTAGTTTCTTTAAAAAATATGAAATACCCTAAACGTTGAAATGGAATATGAATATGAATATGAATATGTGTGGGTTGATGTTTTGACTATAATGCAGTGAATATGTTGTTAATTGTTGGATAGAGTTGAGAAGTTTTTATGCTAATTTCATGTCAGATAATAGATCTCACAGCTACAGAAACATGTGATTTGTGTCTCTAATGCTCTCTGAAAGTCCTGGTGTCTCTGGAGCGGCTGCTGTGATATTCTGTGTTGATTTCCCAGCGGACTCCGTTTCATTTCACTCCGTGTCTCTCGCTCTCTGTGCAAAAACAACATTATTACGAGCTCGATCAGCCTGTCATCTGTGCTGCCAGAAACACGCTCAGGCTTCATCAGACGCTGGTGTTACTCCACATGCACTCAAAGCTTGACATCGTTCACTATTAAATAGATGGAATCGTCTGTGTCGTTTAAAGGAGCGAGAGGATGATTGGGCTTTATTTCAGCTTTGCTTTTCAAACACAAACATGACTATGCAATATCTGCAGAAACCCACAGATGTAAATGAGACACAGGGATCAGATCTAATGCTGTACAATATTAAAACTACAGACAGAAATCACTGTGTTCCTCAATGATAGATTAAAGGACAAAAGCACCACTAAATGATTATATAAGAAGCATTTATGTGTGTGTGTGTGTGTGTGTGTGTGTGTATACATACATATATATATTTATAAATAAACACACACATATAAATAATAAACACATAAATAAATATATACTTATCATAAAAATAAAAATTAAACACACACACACACACACACACACACACATATATATATATATATATATATATATATATATATATAAACCAGTCAATAGAGTCTTTTTTTTTTAATTGAGATTTATACATCATTTGCTGGATAAATAATCTTTCCACTGATGTATGGTTTGTTAGGATAGGACAATATTTGGTCCAGACAGGCTACAAAATCTGGAATCTGAGGTGCAAAAAAATCTAAATATTGAGAAAATCACCTTGTGCAAATAAAGTCCTTAGCAATGCATATCCACTCACAATTTTTTTATTTTTTTTTATGTGTTTACGGTAGGAAGTTTACAAAATATGTTAATGGAACATGAAATTTACTTAATATCCTCATGATTTTTGGCATAAAAGAAAAATCAGTAATTTTGACCCATACAATGTAATGTTGGCTATTGCTACAAATATACCTGTGTGACTTATGACTGGTTTTGTGCTCCAGGGTCACACACACACACACACACACATCACTTCAAATCTCTAAATATGATCCAATTTTAATGTTACTTTTAATGTGATGATTTGTAAAACTAAAAGTTTAAAGATGGAACACTTCGTGGCAAACAAACTTTTATTTAAAAAGACATGCATACAAATTACCATTTTAACCACTAGATGGCAGCAGAGGACCACCTATTGACTCTCTAATATATGAGGAAAAATAAGAAAAGTCTCATGAAAAACAAAAACTTTTCTTCGAATTGTGACTGAATTACACAGAAAACTTCTTTTATAATCACTGAAGCTGTCGGTCCGTTCAGTACATTTAATGAGAGTGGAATATTTACATTTTTCCCTATAAGGGTTTTTGCATGTTACTGTAGTCAATAAAAGTTAATATTATCTATTATTATTATTATCTCAATTCAAGCTCAGTTCTTTACTGTCATATTTCCGATAAATAAACGTGTACTCTCAGAGTGTCATTAACGTTTCACATTCAAATTAAAATAACATGATGCGTTGCAGATTTGATGCCAAGCGCCGTCGGCTCTTCATGTGCGGATGAACACAGAGAACCTGACGAGATCTGAGAACTACATTTACATGCATTCATTTAACAGACGCTTTTATCCAAGGCAACACTCATCATGACAGATAAATATACTCCCAGAGTTATTACAGGAGGTTTGTTGACGGTTTATTTATGAACTTGTGTATGAAAGAGCAGCAGGTTTGTTTTTGTGAATTGTGGGGTCATTCCATAGGCGTAATGGTTTTTATACTGTAAACCGTATTTTCTCTCCCTCTACTCTACCTCTACCCCTAAATCTACCCATCACAGGAAACTGTGCACATTTTTACTTTCTCACAAAAACTCATTCTGTATGATTTATAAGCCTTTTGAAAAATGGGCACATGGAGTAATGTCCTCATAAGTCACCCTCTCCTTGTAATACCTGTGTCATACCCATGTCATTATACACATTTGTGTCCTGATATGACACACACACACACACACACACACACACTCACACACACACACACACACACACACATACACTCTCTCTCACTCTCTCTCTCTCAATTCAGTTCAATTCAATTGAGCTTTATTGGCATGACTGTGGGATGGCACAATGTTGCCAGATCAATAAACATGTAACAAGTTATACAGGTATAGATCAGTAAATAAATAAAAGGAAGAAAAAAAACATATGGCTATATTGTATATATGTTATCACATAACTTAATAAGTGGTAAAAATACAGGGTAAATAAATACAGAGAGCAGTAATGAGATTGAAAACAAACAAACAAAAGAAAATAAATGAAAGAAGGGGGTTCATTCTTTGTCAGGAGGACACACTTCTCTTTCTCTCCCAAGATATAACAGAGTTTGTCTATGTGGCTTGCTTGCTGGAATTCAGGTAGAATTTGAGTAATTTGGGTGAAATAAGTTTCTCTAATGTTGTTATATTTGCCGCAGTGTGTGAGGAAGTGCAGTTCATCCTCTACGACTCCATCAGAGTTAGGGTTAGATACTTCAGGACCTTTCTCTGACGATAGTCTTTCATTTTGATCAAGTAAGGTGCCGGTTGATAGTCTGTCTTTATTTTGTGAAAGTACTTTAATTTGCTACTTTGATCTGCCAATCATGGATGTATTCTTCCTGGGTTCTTTGACCTATTTCTTTAATTTTTGAGAGTTTTCATTGAATTGTTGAATTTAGTTGGTGTGTTTCCATCGTTCTCTGGGTGTCCTGCCCTGTGTGTAAGAGCGCAGTGAAGGTATCTGCCTGTGAGTCCGACAGAAGGAACCAGAACTTCACTGCTCTCTTCTGGATTTCAGATAGGAGAGGGAATCTGCCCAGTTCTGCCCTGCAACCCAGACTAGGGGCATTTCTGTGAAGACCCAGGGTGTTTTTGCAGAACTTGAGGTGGAAAATTTCAACAGGGTTTTTGTCCCACGATTCATAATTTAATTTAAATTTGGGGCCCCAGATTTCACAGCCATACAAAAGAATGGGCTTGATGATGCTATCGGAAATTTTCAGCCACAGTTTAATAGGTTTAAAAGTCCTGCGTGTCTTATCGGTCAGATCTTTCATTGCCATTTCAAATTGTCCAGAAGCGGAGATTGTGAGACCCAAATAATTATAATATGTGACATGATTAAGAAGTGTTCCCCCGATGGTAAAATGATATTTTTTGTCAGTAAGGCGAGGTTGTTTTTTCGCTACAGTCGCTACTGTACTGCTCTAGAATGGAGAGGCTTTCATGCAGTCCCTCTTCATCAGGTGACAGCAGCAGAAGGTCATCAGCGTACAGGAGGCATTTGATTTCTCTGCCCTCGAGGGTCAGACCAGGACAGGAGGACGTCTCAAGTGCTGATGCAGTTCATTGATATAGATATTAAAGAGAGTCGGGCTGAGGCTGCAACCTTGACGGACTCCTTTATTTTGACTGAAATGATCAGTCCATCTGTCGTTGATCTTGACACAGCACTTGTTGATGTTCTCTGATTGGGCATAAATCCAATTTGATAATTCTTTAAAATCTCGTGTTCTTGAATGAACTGAACTAATAATGGAACAGAATAGTTTTCTCACTGTGATGCCTCTGTCATTATTTCAGTCGTACTTCTCACCTTGTTTAAAAATTGGAGCTATCAAATTTTTTTTCCATATTTCAGGAAATTGTCCTGATTTTAATAAGAGGTTGAATAGCATCTTTCAGTTTGGGCTGCTGTGTTTCAGCATCTCATTAGATATTCCATCTACGCCACAGGATTTTTTGTTTTTTTAGGGATTTCATCTTGTCTGTCGGTTCATTTAATGGTCTAAATGATTTAGCTGGTCTTTCATAGTGTGTTCCAGGTTGTGTAGTTGAGAGGTCAGGTGTTTTTGGACGAGGGTTGGTTTGTTGGTGAATAGAGATTTCCAAAATATTCAGTCCAGATTTTTGGGTCATAGATGGGAAGGTGTTTGGCTTTTTTGGATTTGTCTAAATTGTTCCATAATTCCCAAAAAGAATTTTGATCGACTGCCTCCTCAATCTTGTTTAGTTTTATTTTCATGTGATCAGCTTTTTTCTGTATTAACAGTGACTTGTACATTTTAAGGGTTTGTTGATATGATCTCGTATCTGTTGGTTTGCTGGGTCTCTGTGTTTTTTGTTTGATAATGACTGTAATTCTTTTCTTACTTTTTGGCATTCTTTATCAAACCAACCAGCATTAGCCATTTCTTTTTTGCTTCTATAATTTTTTCTATAACTTTTCTGACCACTGTAGGGAAGATTTTAGTTAACTGTTCAGTTGCTAAATTGGTGTTTTTTTTCTCTTCGCTAAATGAAGTCAATAGAAATGAGTCTATCATGTTGTGAACACGAGTGCTGTGGAGCGCAGCTTCATACGGGGCAGGACTGTCTTTACTGGATTCACTGACCTGTTCAGACTGAGGACTGATAACAGTAGCTGTGGCATCACTGTGAAATAATTGATTGTACTTTGGTCCATATCTGTGATGGCGTAATCTACTGTGCTGCTGCCTAAATGTGAGCAGAAGGTAAATCGACCCAGAGAATCACCCTTTATTCTGCCATTAACTATATAAAGACCCAGGCTTTTGCAGGACTTGTTTTCCATGTCTGTTAACTGTGTTGTCGTAATTCTGACGTGTTTTAGCACATCGTTTTTGTTGATGATTAAGTGAACCGAACAGAGCTGATCCCATAGACTGAAAGTAAATGATCTCTGACTGTAGGGTTGAGAAGATGTCTTCATTATAATAAGGTGACTCGTGTGGAGGGATATATGTGGCACACAGGTACAGGTCCTCGTCTAAACACAAAAGTTTTATCCAAATATGTGTTTCCCTTTTTTCACAAGTTGAATATAAAGCCACAGATGGTCTTTGAACCAAACTGTGATTCCTCCTGAATCTCTTCCGTTTTTAACATTAGGCTGTTTGATTGAGGGTATCTGTAGCTCTCCGTAGTTTGAAGGAGTCTAAACGACTCCGTGTCTCAAGTAAAATAATTATATTTGAACTATATACAGTATTGACAAAATCAGGGTTAGTCATTTTCTCTCCAAAAGCTGAAGAGAACATCCCTTGAATATTATAACATGTTATTTTAAACGATGACATTGAGAAATATTGTATTTACTAGAACAATGTATGAATTCATGAACAATTCATTCTCTCTCACACACACACACACACACACACACTCTCTCACACACACATACACACACACACACACTCTCTCTCTCTCTCTCTCTCACACACACACACACACACACACACACACACACTCTCTCTCTCTCACACACACACACACACACACTCTCTCTCTCTCTCTCACACACACACACACACACACTCTCTCTCTCACACACACACACACACACACACACACACTCTCTCTCTCTCTCTCACACACACACACTCTCTCTCTCACACACACACACACATACACACACACACACACTCTCTCTCTCACACACACACATACACACTCTCTCTCTCACACACACACACACACACACTCTCTCTCTCTCACACACACACACACACACACCTCTCTCTCTCTCTCTCTCTCACACACACACACACACACACACTCTCTCTCTCTCACACACACACACACACACACACACTCTCTCTCACACACACACACACACACACACACACACACATACACACACACACACACTCTCTCTCACACACACACACCCTCTCTCTCACACACACACACACACACACACACACTCTCTCTCTCACACACACACACACACACTCTCTCTCTCACACACACACACACACACACACACACACACACACACACACACACACTCTCTCTCTCTCACACACACACACACACACACTCAGGCCAGTAATGTAGTTGAATTCAGCTCTCTCCCTCACAGACAGTCATTAGTACGTGATTAGAACACAATCAACTCAACAGTCAATTAGAATAATATCCAATCACGCTTCAGAGGTTCTGTTTAATTGGGCCGTTGAGCTCTGAGGAAATAGATGGTGAAACCCTTTCTGTCTTTACACTGAAAGTTGCCCATTTATTGTAATATTCTGTACAGACATGGCAGTCAGTTCCAGACTCATACAGACTGTGGATCAGTGTTCATACAGTGGAGGATTCGTGAGTTCAGATACACTGAATCTACTGCGGTTTATTGTGTGTGTGTCTCTGATGAATGAACGACGCTGGGCTCAGGTTTATTCTGGTGTGTGTGGGTAAAAGCAGCTCCTCCTGGTTTGCGGTGTTAATGGCTGTGTTAATTTTCTCAGATCTCAGCATGACGATCATTAAACTGAAGATGTGCTGGAAATAATAAGAAGTGTCTTAAAGAAACAGCAGATCTGACCGAACTCAAGAAGTTCTTCTGAGCGTCACGTCAGGCTCTCGCTGAGCTCACGTCTCAAATTCTGCTCATGTGTTTATATTTATTTTGCTTCAGCATTGACACGAACCGCACGAAAAAGACTTCCCTCCGGCATCGTGCTGCGATCTGATTTGTTGACATGTAAAATAAGCATCATGTGGTCTGTGCCTCCTGTGAAGATAATGATAAATCATCTTAAAGTCCATTATCAGTTGCTGCGTCTCACATTATAACTACAAACACAATTATTTCATGTCTTTCCTCTCTTTCTATAATAGAACAGAAAGCTGTGCTTGAAACCTGAAGCACAAAACCTGCAGGAATGATTCTTCTGCTCACCAAGACTGCATTTATTTATCAAAAATACAGTAAAAACAGTGAAATATTATTCCAATTCCAATATGAATATATAGTAAAGTGTAATTTATTCCTGTGATCAAAGCTGAATTTTCAGCATCATTACTCCAGTCTTAAAGGGACAGTTCACCCTAAAATGAAAATTAAGTCATCATTTACTAAACCTGGTGTTTTAAAAACTTTTTTATGTCTATATAATGGCAGTGAATAGAGTTCTAGGGGTTTATGATAGGGTTTAGTGAAAAACAAACCAAAATGTAATGTATTATTTAAGGAAATCCTGCCGTTGGTCTTTTGTGCTTGACTGTGCTATTAGCGAGTAAATGATGACTTAAAGAGGACCTATAACGCCCCATTCACAAGATGTAATATCAGTCTCTGGTGTCTCCAGAATGTGTCTGTGAAGTTTCAGCTCAAAATCCCCCACAGATCATTTATTATAGCTTGTTAAATTTGCCCCTATTTGGGTATGAGCAAAAACACGCCGTTTTTGTGTGTGTCCCTTTAAATGCAAATGAGCTGCTGCTCCCGCCCCCTTTCCAGAAGAGGGCGGAGCTTTAACAGCTCAACAACAACAAAGCTGGAGAATCTCACGCAGCCAAAATGAGGATTGTCAGTAACGGTGTTCAGCCTTACATTGTTCAAACCGGAGTCACAACATTGTCGCTTGTGAAAACAAAATGGCGACATTGGGGTGGAAACGTGCAGATTAAGGGGTGGTAATATTATAATAAGATCCCCTTCATACGTCACTAGAGGAGTGAAATCTGAGCGGCTCATTTTTTCACATGCTTGAAGAGAAAAACTTACCAAAACAAAGTTACTGGGTTGTCCTTTTTCATGTTTTCTGAGTTGGTAGATGCACCGGTGACACGATTATAGCACTTAAACATGGAAATGGTCAGATTTTCATTATATGACCCCTTTGGTTTTCATTTTTTAGCGTGAACTACCTCTTAAACATTTAAATGAAAGAGGTCATATAATGAAATCATTTCTGTGTTTAAGTGCTTTAATCGGGTCACCGGTGCATCTACCAAACTGTCACATGATCCTTCAGAAATCATTCTAATATGCTGATTTGCTGCTCAATTATTATTGGTGCTCGATTATTATTAATGGCTCTAATTACTATCAATGTTTTGCTTCTTAATATTTTGTGCACACAAACACAAATGATTCTCAGTGAGCCGCTTTATCATTTGTGTCTGTTCATTAGCCGTCGCCGTGAAAGCCGTACGCTGGTGCTCAGACTCTCAATAACACACCAGAACGATAACGGCACAGAGAAATTATACAGTTTTATGTTCTTTCAGAATGATTTTTCCAGCTGATGAACGATAAGAACATTGACAGCCAATCGGAATCCATCCTGCTTTAATGAGCTCAAGCATTTAAAGAGACGGATTACAAAAGTGAGAATGAACAGAGCGTTATCGTGCTCCTGTGTGACGCTGATGTAGTTATCGTTCTCCTGAAGACTCATCTGATGTGTGTGTGTGTGTGTGTGTGTGCAGGACCCAGCAGCACCTGTACGGAGGACTCGTGTCATCATCAGGGGGTGTGTCTGCAGCAGTGGGAGGGCTTCTCCTGCGACTGCACCATGACGTCCTACGGGGGCTCGTACTGCAGCGATCGTGAGTACACACACCCTCTTCCTCATGACATCCGCTGTGTTGGAATGACAGTGTAGAATACTCGTTTCTTTCTCCTGCTGTAGTTCATGTGTAAAGGGTCCATTGAGCGTTTTAACCCTTTAGTGGACGTGTTTATTCATGATGTGTAAATGAAGTCACACTAGGGGTTTGTGTCTCTTAGAGCTGCTCTGTCCTGTGATACGGAGAAGCTGGTGCGGTTTGTTTATCATGCTCTGAGGACACGCCGCCTTCATTATCTGTTACTGCGTGTAATTTGATGTTAATTTCATCTCATCTTTTAATTGGCTGATTTATTGTGGCGATTAATTGGTTTTTCAGGCTCTCCCTCTTGGTTTCTTAGGATTAATTGGTCGCTAAGTGAAATCATTAGCATGTGACTGTGAGTGACTTCATCTGTGCACTTCCTGTTTCCTGTAGACTCTTGCTCTGGTAATGAACGTCTCTCTGATCTGGCTTTAGCTGTAGCTCTGTTACTAGACCGGCTTGTGTGTTTAATGCTGGTTTACCTAGGTTAGGGTGCAATGGTGATGACTAGATTGGTTTTTATGGTTAGACTAGTTAAGAAGGGCATGCATATTTATGATAATCAAACTACACTTCTCAGCTGGATAAAGCAAACCAGCGTCTCGCTAGTAAAGTTCTGATGGATGTGACGATTGCGGTGACGTCATATAGTAAGTGTGACTCTCGACACACTGATCGCACACAGACACATTCAGGATAATGTTTATTAACAGTCGTGTGTATGTTGCTGCGTTTAGTCATTCTGAATGGATCCGTGTTCTGTAGCGGATAAATGCAGTCAGTATAACATTGTAAACAATTCCAGCAATCATAACAGCTAGTGTGAAATCAAACGCTTCTTTAAGGAGTGACATAATGAACCGGGTCTCTGGTGTCTTCATCTCCATCTCATCTCATGTGTGTGTGTGTGTGTTGTTTTCATGTGACGTGACCGCCGGACACTGCTCACACTTTCTGTTCATTCGTCCTTTCACTTCTTTCTGTCCTGCGAATTCTCACATTCAGCTTCAGTTTGACAAACAGCCTTCAGCGTTGGTTTCTCCATGAGCTGCACTGGATCAAGGTGAAACGCGTCATGTGACAGACGCTCGCCTTCCTCTTCTGTGTTCAGATGAATTCCTGCTCGTTTCAGATAACAGAGACAATGAGAACTTCATGAACTCGATCAAACAGACCGGACTGATGACAGAGAGTGTTTGTGTGCAGACACACACACACACACACACACACACACACACACAGGGGTTTCTTTCTTTAATGTGTCAGTTTGGCTGTGAATACCAAGTTCAGGGCTGAAAGATTTGTTTTGTGTTTTCATGTGCAGCTGCGACACATACACACTAATTTACATATAAATGAGGTCATACCATATATAGGCTTCTATAAAATGCTTCCTGCTGTTTTTATGTAAACCAGTATGCAGTATGTAGTGATGAAACAGTAGCGCACTTTATTGTTGTCATTGTTGTGTGTTTAATTCAGTTCCCCAGGCGCCACAGCAAAATGGCTGCCCACTGCTCCAGGTGTGTGTGTGTGTGTGTGTGTGTGTGTTCACTACTCACTACTCCTAATGTAACTTGATGGGTATGGATTACCATATTTGGCCTTCACATGTCACTTAATATAATTTAAAATGTAAGTGTTGTTAAACTGATCAGATAAGTTGAGACACATTCAGACCATGGCTGATGTCACTTCCTGTTCATCACCACACAGGAAGCAGAAGGTTCGGTCGAGGCTAGTGACCCGTCTCTGAACACATTTAGTAATTAGCCGACTGACGGTTTCTTAACAGCAGCGTGTGTGAGAGAGCCATTAATGTCAGGAGTGATCATCATCATCAAGAGCGCTGTTATCAGAGACACAGACTGAATGACGGAGAGAAACAGTAGGGGGCGTTGACCCTCTGCTAAGCCCCGCCCCCTTGTGTCTTACTCCAGTCACACCTGAGATCAAACGGCGCTCGTCTTTGTAAATGTGTGATGATGATTGGTCGAAGGTGTTAAAAACAGAGCAGTGCTGCGTCAATCTCAAACAAACATGTGAATGTGAGTTCTATAAATGATTGTGTATTCATATTAGTCTGAGCTTTGAGTCACGTAGCGCTCGTCCTTGAAGCGATCAAATGAAACACAGGCGCTTACGAACCCTGACAGAGCTGAATATTTATTCTGAGAGCTGAATTAATTGTGTCGGCAGCTGACTCATCACAACTAATGAATCATTATTGACGTCTGGACACACTCAGTTTCAACAATCTGTCAAATGGCACAAAGTTTGCGCTTCCTTTCTCGCACGAAAACTGAAAGACATCCAGTATTACCACATTAAAGTCTAAACACACATAAATACTTCAACAGTTACACCTGTCAATCACAGCTGAACTGCCACGCTATTGGTCCGTGTGTGCAAAACAACACAAAGATACTGCTGAAGGAACAGTCTGGAGCGTCCCTCATCACGGCAGCGAAAGTTGCTCTTTCTAGAGTTTTTCTCCTTTGACTTCACATTAATAATGAGCGCAGAGAGCTGGTGCTCTGAATATCAGATGAGGATGAGGAGTCCTCGTCTCAATGAAGCACCTTAATTCATGAGGCGTGAAGCCGTGCGCAGCTCCAGATCAACCTTTAGCTGACCTCACGAGAGAGAGCGAGATCTCATTGGCTCATTATCTCCACTGACAGTAAGTGTACGTTCAGGTGATTTTGATTGGAATACGATGTTGGGCAGTTTTACACTTAATTCTCTATTTTACACTTCTTGGCAAACTCTGGAAGTCTGATTTAGTGCTAATGCAACAGTGAAGGGCAACGATAACCTTGTATGACGCTGCAGTGATGTTCATGTGAGTGTGTGATCTTTCTGACGTGAAGCAGTGTAAGATTCATCAGAGCCCTCGAGTTAAGAAAGCTTTAGTGATCATGTGTTTACACTCAGAACGCAGCGCTTCTTCTCCTGCAGGGTTTGCTCCGGTGCTCGTCGAACACAGCGGTCTCTTTCTCTTCATTTTTCAGGTTCGGTTGGAGGCCGCGGTGTTACTGTGGCGAGCACACGTGAGGAGCTGTGTGGGTTAGGAACGCTTTTACTGCGTGTAATCACTCGCCCCGCTCAGAGGCCGCGAAGGCAGATCTGGCAACCCGCGGCGCGTCTGCCCTTCACATTCACTCCAGTAATTACAGCCATGGCTGATGAGGCGTGCTTTATTTCTCTTCTGCTAACAGAGGGACACATCCCAGAGAAACGCCGCTCGCTCCCGCTCACAGCTCTTCAATCACTCTCTCATTTCCTGAGGCTATCTGCAGCTGTGTGGTTACTAGCTGGTTGTAATGGATCCTCTACAGTCATTAGCTGCTCTAAACTTTCAAACAGGTCATGGGTTCGATTCCCAGGAAAAGCAACAACGGATCAAATTAGAGATGCACCGATCGATCGGCCAGGGATCGGAATCGGTTGATTTTCTGTATTTCCAGTGACCGGCCGGTCAGTCTCACGTCTTCCCGTTTCCGAGCCGATCCGTTTTGTTGCCAGCGGCACAGGCCATACCGTCAGCTGTGCGTTCTCTCTCTTCTCTCTGACACACACCCACCTCCTCTCACTCACAGCTCATAACTTTACTAATTCCCGCAGGTTTTGCGCTCCAACAAAAGTGCATGAACCACTGATCTATATAAGTGTATCGCACACTCTCGCCAACTCTTGCGGCTCTGTGACGGACGGAATCCAGTCGTAAAAGCAGAATTTTTGGATGAATAAATCAAAAGTAGGCCTAGGTCAGTACACTTAAATCACTTGGACTAGTGTCTGTGAATATTAAACTGCATGAAGACAATTTAAATATGAATCCTACATGTTCTGCGTGTCTCTGTGTGAATGAATGGCGCAGACACGAGTATACCTTCATTACACAGCGTGACGCTCGCGGTGTTACTATATGAGGACACAAACTTCGCGACAGAGGGTCACTTCATCAGCATTTTACTGTTTCATTTGAGAAAAACTATTGTGATTTAATATACACACAGAAACTTCAAGGCAACCCATCAAAATAAAAGTTCGGTATAACTTGTGACAGAAATATATTAGGATATAGTACTATTGTGTACTATCGTACAGTATAATGTACACTACCAGTCAAAAGTTTGGACACGGTAAGTCTTCAGTGTCACATGATCCTTCAGAAATCATTCTAATATGATGATCTGCTGCTCAAGAAACATTTATTGTGTACAATATTTTTTTTTCAGGATTCTTTGATTAATAGAAAGATCAAAAGAACAGCATTTATTTGAAATATAATCTTTTGTAACATTATAAATTTCTTTACTGTCACTTTTGATCGATTTAATGCATCCTTGCTGAATAAAAGTATTAATTTCTTTAATTTCTTTTCAAAAAATAAAAATAAAAAGTCTTACTGACCCCAAACTTTTGAACGGTAGTGTATAATGTTACAGAAGCTTTGTATTTCAGATAAATGCTGTTCTTTTGAACTTTCTATTCATCAAGAAATCCTGAAAAAACTGTTTTCAACATTGATAATAATCATAAATATTTCTTGAGCAGCAGATCATCATATTAGAATGATTTCTGAAGGATCATGTGACACTGAAGACTGGAGTAATGATGCTGAAAATTCAGCTTTGATCACAGGAATAAATTACACTTTACTATATATTCACATAGAAAACAGCTGATTTACATTGGAATAATATTTCACAATATTACTGTTTTTAATGTATTTTTAATTAAATAAATGCAGCCTTGGTGAGCAGACCAAACTTCTTTTAAAAACATTAAAAATCTTACAGTGTCCAAACTTTTGACTGGTAGTGTATTAATGCAATGCTGCTACTACTACTAATAACAACAACAACAATACAATAATTATTAAAACTTTATTTTTAAAGCAGTAATTATAAAACTTTTCTTCCAAAAAAAAAAAAAAAAGGAAAAGGAAGGGTTTGTTTAAATTTAATTTGATTTAAAATAAATTAATGTTTTATGCTTTCATCACAGAATTTCTGGAAAAAAAAATCATAGGGCCCTATTATTGTAAACAAATTAATAAATTAAGTTATTTTTTATTAATTCAATTACTTAGACATGTCTTTGATTAAATCATTCAAATGGAATCCAGAAAAATTATGAGAAATATGAGAAAAAATATATATAAAAAATTATAAATTTATTCTATTGCATTTATTTGTGCTGCTGTTTGAAATTTGTTTATTTTTTCTTATTTCATTACTGTTTTATTTACGTTTTTTTAATGAAAACAAAATGTTGCATTGCAGAAAAGTACATTTTGTTTGTATACGCCGACAATTAGAAAAACATTATTATCGGCAGGTCACGCTTACAAACAATCAGAATCGGCCAAGAAAATTGCAATCAGTGCGTCTCTAGATCAAACGTGTAGCTTCAATCCAATGTAAGTTGCTTCGGATAAAAGCGTCTGCCAAGTCCATTAATGTAAATATAAAAGAAAAGGATCTTTAGCTGGTTTAGGTGGACTGCCTGGTTCTAACCAGCTTCAGTCTCCTATAATCCAGGTTGAGCATATTTATCATTTAGCTTCAGACCATAATAATCCCATTTGTGTTTGTGCACAGGTGTGTTTAGAGCAGTTCAGACAGCTTTTAATATCACCAGTGTCAAATATCATTGTACATATTGAGACCGATCATGATGGATTAAGATGGTCTGACCTGGGGTCAGTTGCAGAAAAATGGCTGCTAAATTAAGACCGTGTCTAAAGAACTAGTCTGACCAACTAGCAATTAGCTAATCAGTCTTACTTTACAGAATCAAATCAAAACCTTTTTCTTGTAACTGAGTTAAAAAAGGTTGTGATCAATCTTGAGGGAATAAAATTAGACGACTAACTTGTAAAACTAGCCTTACAACCGGTCAGTTTTTTCCTAGCAGGATTTATTTGTTGTGGTGTTTTTCTTGCCCAGCAAACATAAAACACCTTTAAATATCATGAAATGTTTTGCCGTAACCACATTCCCTCAGTTTCACGTCCAGACTCTGGTCAGCTCTGCAGGGTTTTCCCCACTGCAGCTTTTAAATAACGTGTCCGTGAGTGCTCAGAGCTTTAGAAACACATTAGTTTGAATCCAGAAGCTTGACTTGAGTCTGTAACTTTCACTGGATCTTCTGTCCTGCCGCTCCATTAAGGGTCAGGAGTTTCCTCTCAAGAGCCGCTGACAGGAAGCTCGAGCAGGAACAGTGATCGATGCCAATCTCCCAAATGGATTTCAGGCTGTGGAGGGGCTGCGCACTATGGATTTTTACACACACACACACACACACACACACACACTCACTCTTGGCACTGTAACAGCATCAGGCTGCTGAAATCAATCCGGAGCTGTCATCTGCACATTGATCCGAGGCCTGTTTCCATCTCGCCGTGGAGCTGGTCTGGGCTAATGGACGCCGTTGAATCCAGTCTTAATCTGCTCAGAGACTTTAAGATCTCGCATAGAGTCAGCGCTAATCTCTCGTTTGCCTTCAGCCATTTAGATATTAAAGTCATAATTGGTTCCAGCGGCCGTGAACGAGTTCATGAGAGCTGCTTTAATTGTCTACAGTAACAGTCAATAAGGCATCAGACGTCAGATTTATGGTGAGCAGACGAACCTCAGCTGCCCTGAGAGGTCATTTACTCCTGATAACTGCTAGTGTTACTCTGTGCTTTAACTTTATCTGTAAGAGCACACCTCTGTGTGTGTGTGTGTGAGGATGTTTGTTAATGATGCACTCAGACTAATGCGTGTTTACTAGAGTATTTGAAGTAAATGTGTTGCGTATGAACACAACCTGTGCTATAGTAGTGAACCGCCTGAGACGCTGCGCTGTGTGGGGCTCTAGAGAGAACCAGCATAGATCAGATGAAAGAGGAAATATTCACACAATCCTGATCTCTTTGTTCTCATGGCATTGAGAAGGTCAGACACACACACACACACGGTAATAGACATGCAAGATGAACATACAAGCACTGAAACACTCACAAACACACGTCTGAATCTTACAGAACATCAAGAACTTGCTGGTGTTAGAAGATTAGTGGTCAGGTGACTATTGTGAGTGTTCAGTGTAACCATGTAACACCATTTCCTCCCTCAGAATAACACATAATGAGTGCTGGAGGACGAGGGGAGCGAGGGATGTGTGTGGACGAGGCTGCGGTTCCTGGCTATTTCCCCTTGATTGATGGCCTCTATTGTTGACTGGCTTTTCTTGGCGCTGTGTGTAATTTCTTCTTGATGTTATTACAAATGAGAAATTACTCCAATCCATTAGCACAGGACAGTAAACGATGACCGGACGCGGCGATAAGACACGCGGTCTGTCGCTCAAACTCCAGTTATCAGGTGGAGAAGGACGTTTGCTTCGGACGCGTCCGAGTGAATAAAGAGCTCAGTGACGGTTTAACGGCTGGTCATGATGAGGCATGATGATTCTTTTTCAAATGTGTTATTAAAAACAACAGTGTGAAAAATGCACATTTGATTTAATCTTCATTAAAACCAGCACTAGGGAAACTCTGACCTCTGGTGGCCACATGTGCCATCTTTAATGTTAAAGGTGCAATATGTAATGTTGCAGTAAAATATCAGGCCAGTGTTATATATTTTGTTACAACAAGACAAATGTTTGCAACTATTTGTAAATCGTGAGCAAATTGCAATTGTAACCAAGGCTCCGGGACGTGTGAGGAGTCGCCTGTCAATTGCGTCATACCCGCGTTACCCTCGGTTTCCGGTTTTAGTAACAGTAATGCAGCATTTTCTCCATCATACAATACGTTTTAAAAATAATTGCATGTCATTTATCAACACAAGCCATCCAGCATTTAATATGATATTGTGAAATCGATCTATCTTACTGCAGTGTGTCTCAAACAAGAGTCTCACAGCAGCCGCCGAGCGAACGCTCAGAGTAACGTTATAACATCATTTTCAACACTCTCAAATGTGTCTAATATGATAAACAGAGCTGTGTTACCTCATACTCATGACCGGAAAAGCGGAAGCAGCGCCGGCGACTGTGTCATAATAAAAGTCCCGCTGCTCGTGAGGCGTGTGTTGCTCAATCGCTCCAGCGTCCTCGTTCAGCTCCACAACACTCGCTCCTGCTCTGCTTCATACTACAGTAACGTTAATAATCTCATCCATGAACATGATTTCTTCCCGAGTCCTATCCCGATTATTTTCCACCGGCTGTGATGTGAAGACCACATGTCCCACGATTCCGCACTCATCAAGCTACGCCTTTGTTTTGAATAGTGGACAAAAAATCTTACATAGTGCACCTTTAATGTTATTTTAATGTTTATCCACAGCAGAAACTGAAAAAAATCTGTATATCTTTTGAACATTTCCAGCACATTCCAGCAAAACTGTGATAACGATGATAATTTCCGTCACTGTAATCAAGTGACATTTTCATGTGTTTCGATGTCTGGTTCAGAGCTCATGGTGGTCGTGACGTCACTCTGGATCTTTATTGAGCTCTCGGAGACTGTAGACGGTGAATTCTGTGTTCAGAGGAAATCAGATCTCAAGGAGTTTCAGCTGAGAGGATCGATGAACCGGCACTGCAGAGCTTCATCTGAGACGCTTCAGATCCAGTGGAAGTGCACCACACACACACACACACACACACACACACTCACACACACACACACACACTCACACACACACACACACTCACACACACTCACACACACACACACACACTCACACACACTCACACACACACACACACACGTATCCTGCAGGCAGAGGGAAAACGTTCAGAATGAAAACACAAACAAAGTCTGTACTTGCTCTAGCAACACATTTCTCCTTGCGGCCAACTGGAAACCAACAAAACTCCACAGTCTTGAGGCCGTTTAGAGCACTAGATCATTCTGAAACACTGTTTATTATTAAAGTGAATGATAAACGTCTCGTTCAAGCACAGAAGAAGCACATTTCAAACTGGTTTCAGTGAACTAACACATTCAGCAGCTGAGGCGCCTGATATTATACATATGAAAGCAGCTTAAATCTTCGATTCTCTAATAATGACGTTATTACAGTCATCTGAGCTGGATATTCACATGACGGCTGATGAACAAGAGCTTAAACTATTATGGAGACACAAGTTACTTCTGACTGCAGAGCAGAAAGATTGAAGGATGAAGCTGGTGTCTCTGTGGGATCATTGAGGTTCATCCAGAATCACAGTGGTCAGGATGACCTCGAGGACCAGAGGAGGAAGAGAAAGGTGAGGCGTCCCGAGAGCGACCTCTTCAGATCCTTAATGAGAGAGTGGACAGATATCAGATCTCGGGTCAGGACATCGTGTTCGCAGTGGATTCTGCTCCAAATGCTAGAGAACTACTTACTGAGGCGAGATGCATTTGTCGTCTCATTTCAGAAAATCAGCCATTGACTCTTATTCCTTGTGAAGCATACATTTTCTTAGACATCCAACATTAACACATATTGATTTCAAGGCATTTAGTGATATTTTTCACAGACAAAAGAGTCAAACACAAAGAACAAAATGAGAGTGAGTTTCATAACAGTCTTGGTTCAATAAACTCCTTGAAGAGAATACTAGAGAAAAAGTCCATTTGATGTAGAAATAAAACTGACCATTTCAGCCAATATTTGTAGTATTGTTGTGATTTGCGTAGCAACATGTTAAGATCACATTGCATTGGAAACCAGACCGAGGCTTTAGGCTTTAGACTGGTTTCTACTGCTTTAATTGTTCATCTGCAGCTGATCTGGGTTCATCAGCGGAGAACAGACAGACCCGCCGAACTGAGACCGGCTCTCAGATTCACCTCTAATTGGACTGAAATCTGATGCTGGAAGATAAACGAGTCCTAGAGAGACGAGCAAACCCAAATGTCTTTTGTACGGGACGGCGAAATGTAATTTGCGTGAGCCGTTGCATTTTAATGCTGTTTTCTGAACATTTGGTTGGCGGTGATGGAGTACGAGCTGTTTGTGCTCTTTTACACACACATCAATCCCAGCGGCCGCGGCTACAGCAACCTGAAGACCAATTACTCTAGTTTTCCTCTGTGTGAGCCGCTCTGGAGACGATACGAGACATCTACAACACCTTCCCCTCTGACTCAACATCACCAAACAACACGCCGTATGAGTTAGTGATTGATGCGTTAATAAATCACAGCCAATCAGCCTGGGAGTGTGTAAATAACCAGAGAACAATGATGTTCTTCCTCCGCATCTCATCTTTTTATGTTAAAGGATTAGTTCACTTCAGAATTTAAACTTCCTGATAATTTACTCACCCACATGTCATCTAAGTCTTTCTTTCTTCAGTGGAAAAGAAATGAAGGTTTTTGAGGAAAACATTCCAGGATTTTTCTCCATATAGTGGACTTCACTGGGGTTCAACGGGTTGAAGGTCCAAATGTCAGTTTCAGTGCAGCTTCAAAGAGCTCTACATGATCCCAGACGAGGAATAAGAGTCTTATCTAGAGAAACCATCGGTCACTTTCTAAATAAATAAATAAAAATTATATATTTTTTAACCACAAATGCTCGTCTTGCACTGCTCTGTGATGCTCCACGCATTACGTCATCACGTTGGAAAGGTCACATGACGTAGGTGGAAGTACCGCGGTAGAGTGAAAAGATCTCATTTTCTCCTCCAACTTTAAAATCGTCCGACACCTTTTAACACCTTTTTGATTTAGTCTTTGCTTTGTAGACACTGGATCAGTACTTCCACCTTCGTCACGCGTGACCTTTCCAACATGATGACGTAATGCGTGGAGCATCACAGAGCAGTGCAAGACGAGCATTTGTGGTTAAAAAGTATATAATGTTTATTTTTTTAGAAAATAACCGATGGTTTCTCTAGATAAGACTCTTATTCCTCGTCTGGGATCATGTAGAGCTCTTTGAAGCTGCACTGAAACTGACATTTGGACCTTCAACCCGTTGAACCCCAGTGAAGTCCACTATATGGAGAAAAATCCTGGAATGTTTTCCTCAAAAACCTTCATTTCTTTTCCACTGAAGAAAGAAAGACATGAACATCTTGGATGTTTATAAAAGCATAGATAGATCAATGGAGATGAAATAGAGATGATCTGTGACTGTACGTGAGGATCTTCTGCAGATTTTCAGACGTGGGTTCAGTCATTACTAGTTATTTAGACTGGTAGTGATGTGGCTCATGTTTGAGGCTGATTTCCTCTAGTTGGTCGTAATGATGGCTTGTGTGTTTGATGGATGAATGCAGCTCCTGTAAAGCCCACTCGCTGTATTTATAGACCCTCGTAACGCTCTCACGATAATCACACCTCGTGTTCGTCAGCCAGGATCTGTCAGAGTTTTGAATGTGTGTGATTGATATTCGAGCGATGACGGGTCATTCCAAGAGATCTTCAGTGAGAGAGTCATGGTTTGAGTTTAAACGCATGCGGACATTCACATGTAGATCAAGAATTATGAAACAAAATCTTAAAATAATTCAACAGTGTCCTGATGCATGCACTTAGAATCTGTTGAATGTGTATAATAAGAAATTATACTTGTTTTTAACTAATTGTAGTTATTTATTACTAACTTTAACGACCAAGAATGTCATGTTTAGCTTGTGTACGGCATGATTTCCCTCATCGATGAGTGATATTTGCTGGAGAATGACCTCAGATCGAGTGTTTACTACACGACAGCAGAGAGATGCGTGTGCTGTACGGCATGTATATGTTGGCCATGCATCTGTTTATGATGTTTTTTGCTCGTCGTCCGGCGGGATGGAGTCTAATCTTTCCTGCAGCTGCTTGTTTGAGGAGCGATGTGAAACAGAGACATTTGTTCAGGGTGTTGTTAGCACTCGACTGTAATCAAAAGTTGGAGAGTAACACACACCATCTGCCTGGTTTCTACCTCACGGCGTCACTAACGACACATTAGCGCTGAGGTCTCCTCCGCATGTGTTCTGGATGAAGGACAAGATCAATAATGCTGCAAACAAATGCAGATTTCAGTGTTTGGGTGTGATTCAGACTCTCGCTGAAGGTTTGTTGGACCGTCTCAGTCCTAAGTCAGACTTTTCACTCGGCATTTGCCATGGCAGCAGCTGTTTCCATCCAAAGTTCTCTGAAAGTTTCCATCCCATGTGTTCAAGAGAACAAAATCATCAGTTCCTGGTGCAAAATATCAGTAATAAAAATGGAAGTGTCTCTTTTCTCCTCCATCATGAATGAGTTGATCTCAGAGCGTCAGACGAAACACAATAAACTCTGTCATGTGATCTTGCGTTCGGATGCTGGTGTTTGGGAACACAATCGTGTGAGACGAATTAAACCAAATCGTTCTGATGACAGTCGTTTCAGAACCACCAAGCCAACATTTGAGATGCTGCGATGTGATTGGTCCGCTGGTTAGTGCAGTTATCCAATCACAGCCTCTGCTGAGGCAAAGTCACATGACGGATTTATTCGGTAAATGTGTTTCCATCGTAGTTTATGCACAAGTCTTCTTATCGGATAAACAAATTGCCAGCCTGAATTGAGCACATATGTTTTTTTGCACACATATTTTTTAAGAATTTATCTTGCCGTTTCCATCCAGCATTTTTAATGTGACATCCCAAAATTTGCATACAGATAGGTGGATGGAAACAGCTACTTTTGCAAACCGTTGCAGTTTTTCTCTGCAGCATCATTGGTGTCTCTGATACCCGTGCATGTTTTGCAGGATGATTTTCGGGATAACTTGGAATAGATGTGGGATTTCTGCTGGAATAATTCGTCTGACAGCTGGTTTGAGAATTTTGATGTGATCTGGCAGCTCCATTCTTGATGATCAGTCCCGTGTTTGAGTTCATGTAGAAAACAGAAGTACGGAAAGCAGAATTAAAGTGTGTCTCATCAGTTGTTCTGGAAAGGGACTTTCCTCTATTTGCATCAGAAAATCACACGCAACATTAGAGCTCATTTTATGATGCCTGTGTGATACTGTGGTGTTTTAGTACAGCTTTGGAAGGACTTGCTTCAACTCTTCCTTCCCCAAACCTTTTCTCTCTCATTCTCTTCAGCAGTCATAATGATTTCCAGTGGTCGGCAGAAGTGAAAAATCAATTTTCGTCACTCTCCAGCTCTTCTTCAGTGTCTATTGGATAATTTTGGGCTGAATTGAGCGCGGTCACCGCGGCCTCACGCTTCTCGTCTCTTAATAACGGCCCGTTCTCTACCCGTCGGTCGTGTCCGATCAGACAGCCAGAGCTTCTCTGAATACTGATTAACGCCACACAGACTCCGATGAGCCGGTTGGGTTTGGATTAAAACCATCGTTGCGTGACTTCAGTGAGGGAAACCTCTGCTGCTTCTTCTTATTAATATGTTGGAGAGGATGATTGTGGAAATGTACAGCCGAGCTCTTCACTGAGAACGAGAGAAGAACAAACTGACATGCATGTCAAATCGTAAAATGTCTTCAGTTCAGTTTGAACTCATTTAAGGTTCATAAAAAGTCTTAACAAGAGTCTTAACCTGTTAACTCTTTGAAAATGAATGGTTGTAATTCATGAACGGGGGTTTGTCTCTTCTTAACCCTCTGTGATCTTCGGTCAGAAGTGAGCGAAAAATTTTACTTTTTGAAATTGTACTTTTTTGTTTGCTTCATCGGAATGGGATGACGTGTGTGGCATTAGCTATGTGAACACACAAAAACATCAAGGACATGATTCGGATATGTTAAAGGGTTGAAAAAAATGGTCACACTTGGCTCCTTCGTAACAACATGGTAAAATTGAGCCAGAAGACTCAAATAAGAGGTTGAAATCAGATCAGACCCAGATTTATTAAGCTGTGATGAAGCATTCCTGTTCATTTTTGTTAAATTTTTATTGAATTTTTATTGATGTTATGTGTAAACCTCTGTGTTCAGGTTTGACTGTAGTAAAATTAATGCAAAAACTGACAGAGAATGTCTACATTTAAATCCAAATCCACAACTTAATAAAAATAAGTATGTCTAAAAACCACTAGAGAATTTATAATCCACTTTATATAGAGCTATACAGACATCTAGTGGTCACACCATGGCATTACATACGTTTTTCTTTTTTTACTCCCACCAGATGGCACTAATCTACCTTCAAAAAATTGGACTTTAAATGCCTTTGTCTCTATTTTAACATGGAATACTGCTTTAATTTAAAAATGTATTAGAAAAAAAAGTGTATTATTTTTAATGGGGAAAAATAGCTCATAAAAATTGTATAAATATTGCACAGTATCTTAAAAATATATATTACATTGGTTTTCCCGGAAAAAAAGTTACATTTCAGAGAGGACCAGAGGTTTAAATGAACTCTGATTATTACAGAAGCACTTCAAAAAATGAAAGTGTAAAAAAGCTACAGAAGTTTAAGTTTACTATCAAGTGAATGTACTGAACTAAACACTTTGAGCCAGATTTACTAACGCCTTACACCAGCACAAACCCTTACTAAAGACTCGCAGTGAGAGATTAGCGCTGAAGAGGCGTGGACACAGATGTTTTTCTGCTGATCTTATTGCATATGCGTTTGTGGGAGTTTCCCTTTCAGACACTAAATGTATGGGAGGAGAGTATTTAAATGAATCACGCAATGTGATTTACTAATGTTTGTACTCGTCAGTTTACTAGTATTTGCCCCATTATTTAATGCCCAAAAAAAGCATGTCTTAAAACAGACGGTAATTTGCGCTGCACTTGGTAGATTGTGTTGTTCATTATGGAAATGAGATGTTGTGTCTGTGATCTCTGTGTGCGCCTTGACAGTAAATCACCATCCGTGCTTTTATGGAATTGCGTTCTAACGCAAATTTGCCGTGTTTAGTAAATCTGGGCCTTTGTTTTATAAACAAATATATATTTTGGACTTGCTATAAAATCAAAACTGTAAGTCTAACCAAGTTGTGTCCAAATTTGAAGTTGATATCATGAGAATTGAGCAATAAAAAAGTGTGTCAAGTGTCCCACCGACAGATAAACTGGCTAATTATCATTTCTAGAGCTCTTGAATTTTAGGGGTTGGAAAAACAGGAATCATGATACGGCCTAATGTGTTATTAAAGCACAAAAGTCGATAATTTAATTAAGTATACACCCATCAGTCATAACATTATGATCACCTTCCTAATATAGTGTTGGTCCGCCGGTCGTCTAGCATCACAATTTGGCCCTTGTCAAACTCACTCAAATCCTTACGCTTGTCCATTTCTCCTGCTTCTAACACATCAACTTTGAGGACAAAATGTTCACTTGCTGCCTAATATATCCACCCACTAACAGGTGCCGTGATGAAGAGATGATCAGTGTTATTCACTTCACTGTCAGGGGTCATAATGTTATGCTGATCGCTGTATATGAGCGCTGAACGTATTTAACACAATCAATATATATTTCACAAATAATGGGTTTATTGCCTTTCTTTGAACACATTATTATCACATCAGTAAAATCCAGTATCAGTTGATCTCTAATCCATATGTGTTGATATGCTGGAACATAAACCAATTTCAGTACATAAAATAAATCATGTCTGGAGTGTTTTAAACTTGCAGTTACCCTGTTTCACAGTCGAACATCTGCCTGTTTAATGAAGTAAAATAATCTGAGATTTGTTCTGTATGGACAAACATTTCATTTCAGGTCTTGAATTAAATTAAAAACGCTGCAGAAATCAGATCAGATCCAGGTCTCTGGGAAGTGTTGAGATCTGTCTAAGAGAAACTCTTTTTATCATGATTTCTCTTCACAGACTTTAGTACTTTGAGATTTTCGAGCTCAGTCTGAGAGATTGTTTCTCTTCTCGTCACTCATATTCACCCGTACTAATGACTACATCTGCACAGTCGCGTCAATCAGAGTCGCTCTAATCGCCTCATCCGTCTTACTTTAGACCGGTGGACGGCGGCCTGCGTTCCTCCTCAGGAGACGCACAGATCTGGAGGACAAACACACCGGAGCGTCCAACACATTTACATCCAGCTGTGTTTGACCTCTGCACTTCTGAGGTCTGTTTCCTTCTCGGACAGCTTCAGAAACTCCACACAAATCTGTAAACGCTTGAGAAGTCTTCCGTCAGCTTCAAGAGAACTTTCTGGAGTTCTGCGAGACCCACCCGAGTGAGTTCAGAAGGACACGAGAACGAACAAACAGCAGCCAGACAATGGAAATCATCAATATTTCATCGCATTTACAGAGAGAATCTGCATTTATCTAGAGAACTGGAGATGTTTGTGTTCCAGTGAAGCTCACAGACGTCATTAATGCGAGAGTCCTGGCACTTTCAGAGGAACCATCATGACCCGTTCAGTCACTGATTCAACATGTACAACATCTAGTTCAGTTAATAGAGACTTTGAGCATTTATATGCACTAATACAACTAGTATATCAGATATTTTACTAAAAAAAAATTATACTTCTGAATCAGAAGTTTTGAATCAGTTCACTGAAATTGATAGTTTTTCCTTCAAACGTTTGAATGCATGAAAAATACAAATGAAGCATTGAATCATATTGATTTGCCTATATGGTCAGTTGTTACTAAAGCATTTTAATGTATGAAAAATGAATCGTTGAACCAAAACCTTTTGAGTCGATTCAGTTGGATGGATGGTTTGAAGTGAATCACAGCTCTTATTCTCTCTGTTGTGTCGTTACAGGCTCGTCGTCATCGGTGTGATCTTGCTCTTTATTCTCACTGTATTTCCATCTCTGTCCCTCGATCTCATCACACACACACACACACACACACACACACTCAGTGTTGGTGTCAGTCTCGTGTCTTGTATTAACTCATCTGAATCAGTCCGTCTCTCAGCAGAAGCTTCACAGTAGCGTCGTGTTCTGTACATCGCTTTAATAGAGCCGTCTGTCATTATTTAACTAAATTGTCAAAAAGCATAATTGACATGAAACACGAATGCAGTGATTTTAGGTCATGTCTCATGTGATCACTCCAGTGATTTCTGTTCATTCATTAGTCCTGCATGTGTTTAATGATGTTCGGCTCACTGATGTGTTTGATTCGATTCATTCTCCAGGTTGAACACAAGTTGATCTCGTTCGACAGCATGTGTGGCGTGAAGTTCATTACTGCATCAAATCGTCTCAGCTGGTTTTCTATCCGGTCAGGTGAAGCTCTTACAGTGGAAGTAAAAGCACTTACAGTAATTGTTCTGTTAAATCTTGTGTATTACTCGAGCTGTAAAGCTTTAAATCATCACATCTGCAGCCATTTTAGTGTTAATGACGGCGCGTTGCCATCGCAACAAAGTTGAAAAACTGTATATTTTACACCTTGCACAGAAAAAACATGCGTATTGTTTAGATGTTGTGGCTGAACTATTGAAACAGTGAGCATTTATCTATTTTTTATTTTTTTTTAAACACAAATTAGGGATGAGTGGAAAATAATTTGTGGTGATCAACAGTCGAGCTCAACATTACTAAAGCTGGGACATTTCTTTAACGAGTAAATGCTGATGAACTGATAGTGTGACGTATTTCCAGCACTCCACGTGTTTCAGACCGAGGTGAACATGATTCATCAGATAATTAGATGCATCAGGTGTTTGTAGTCAGATCTGCTGTGTTTCTGTCAGCGTTATGGATGGTCGTGTCGAGCGGTCGTTTGTCACAGGGTTCATCATCCCTCGCTTCACCTCCGTGTCCTTCAGAAGAGCTCAATCTGAAACGCTCGGTGAATGAATCATTTGTTCATTTATTCTGTCAGTCAGTGAATCTCAGGACAGTGTGAGTCGTGATTCTGATTCTTCAGCAGCTGGAGGAGGAACCGTCTCTCTCTCTCTCTGTCGTTCATGTTCAGGTCCACGTCTTCTTTTGTAGCATATATTTTTCAATACGTATCTATACTGAATTATCTGAAACACTTTCAGTACTCATTTTCCTCAGAACAGACACACGACAGCAGCTGCTCTCTGCATCAGTGAGTCGACACACAAACCGCCTCGTTTCATTTGCTCCAGATGAATATTGTTGGTGTTTCAGGGCTTGAATTTCAGCGTGGGATTGTGCATCATTTCACTCATTCCTGCAGATTTTGTTCTCACACCCAAATTGCGCCACATAAAGCGCCTCTCAGAACTAAATTTTTCACTGCTTATTGCTCTTAAACAGTCAAATACACACAAAATAATGTCAAATTGAGTCTTGGTGAGTATTCACGTAATGTTTGAAGTGAACGTAAACAGTTGAGAAGGAAAGCGTATGTGTAACAGTATAATGGATCTTAAAGTGACAGCAGCCTAATAAACCTGCTGCCAAATTATGAGATAATATTAAAAATATCTATATGGCAGATTTTCCCTCATGGTGTCGATGTCAAAACTGTGTCCAGTGAAAATGCTGAGTGGCTTTTTATGTCATAATTTCAATCTCAATTCTGACTATATACATAAAGTTACAAAAATCAAGCTGTTAATTATGACCCATATGGAATAATTTGTCTTTTTATTCTGTTTGAGAGCAAATACTGTTGAATGCAATTAATTGTGATTTTAATTGAATTGATGTAATTACTTATACTCCCAATAGTGATTTGCACAATGAAAAATGAAAGAGGCAGTGATTTAGATTAAAATAAGATTGTTCTTCTGTTGAAATGTGAGCTGGACAGCGAGATGTTCTGGTCAGAAAGAGGAGCGTCAGACCATTAAAGACAGACGCGTCGAGGGGAAGGAGATCATGTGGAATGAGCCGTAAAGCTGTTACCATGAAGTCCTAAATTAACATCTAGACAGAAGCCCAAACCAGCAGCGGTCTGAGACAGAGAGGAGATGTGGAGTTTTAGAGAGCAGTGGAGCGAAAACTCTGAAGATCTGTCTGAAATCTGATGAAACACACACCTGTGATCACATGACAACCGTCTGCGGCTCATCAAGCACATCAGCTGACAGGAAGACACTGAACACGCTTCATTTTCAGTGATATTACTGACACTATCAGTCACTGAAGAGATGCTTTACTGCTGAAACTCAGCCGATGAACTGTACACACTCATTCAACTGAATCAACACTTATAAATCAGAATTATGACAAAAAGTTGAAATCATGACATACTAGGTCATATTTATGAGATGAAAAGTATGATTTCAAAAATCATAATTTGTATAAAAAGTAAAAAAAATTGTCATAATTGTGACAGTCATAATTTTAACTTTTCATATCATAATTATGAGATTAAAAAGTCAAAATTATGACTTAGTATGTCATAATTTCAATTTATAAAATAATTCTGATAATTTTTTAATCTCATAATTGATCTCAATTTCAACTTTTTATATAATCATTTTGGCATTTTATCTCAGTTCTGACTTAGTATATCATAATTTCAATTTATTATATATTTCCAATAATTTTTTAATCTCATAATTATGACTTTTTATGTCATAATTTCGACCTTTTACCTCAATTCCGACTTGGTATGTCATAATTTCAATTTATGATATAATTTCGATTATGACTTTTTGTCATAATTTTGACCTTTTATCACAATTCCGTTTCATAATTCTGACTTTTTATGTCACAGAATTCAGCTGAATAATGACACTATTGTCTTTTTTACAGCTGAATTTGACTCATATTTTCCTGTATATTACCGTGAAGCTGTATATGATTATTTTGTGAACATTGGGAGTATTTTGCTGTCAGTTTATGAATGAACCGAAGTGATTTGTCTCAGTCCTGAGCGCTTCATGATCATGTTCCCGTGCAGTGATTGGACTGTCCTCACCTTGACTCCGCCCCCTCAGCCAATCAGAACACTGATTCCCTCTCACCTGCGCTGCTTCTGAAGATCTGACTCAGACCGTCTTGTGTCTCTTCCGCCGTGTGTGAGGAGTTTACTGTAAACTCATTAGAGGAAAGATGCTCATTAGGAGAGGAGAGAGGGATTGTGGGTAAGCTGACAGGAGCAGCTCATGTGAAAGATGAGGAATAGAAGCTGAAGTGACAGAGAAGAATGGAGACACACTTGATTCAATTCATCAGAAGATCTGAGAGAGAAGCTGAGCTGAGCTGAGCGTTCCCACGTACTGAACTCTTTCTGTGTAACACGTGATCACATGATCGAGTGAGTGAAATGCTGGTCAGACTGTGGTTCTTTAACCACCGAACAACCTTCAGCAAACCATCATGTGCTTCATGAAGACACCAAGATCACTGTTAGTAAAACACACTGACACAACAGCAGGTGGGTGGTTGCTAGGGTGTTGCTATGCAGTTGCTAGGGTGTTCTGGGTGGCTGCTAGGGTGTTGCTATGCAGTTGCTAGGGTGTTCTGGGTGGTTGCTGGGGGTTACTGGTGCTGATATCATAACAGCTGTCATGTGTTTTACCCTGGTATTCTCAGCAGAAGTGCTTGTAAAAACTTCCTGATGAAATGCGGAGCTGGTTTAATGAACATCTTTATGAGTCTATTTTAAGAAACACAGTTAATGAGGGAAAAAATAGTCACAATTGTTTGTGTTTCTTCAAATGGCCTCATAAATGAGATGCGTTTTAAGTGTGTGATTAGTAAATGAAGGGATTCTGAAGGTTAATTTGGTGAAAATAATCACGTTTTGCCAGCTGCTCTGTTAATGAGTCACGTTAACTGTGGAGAGAGAAAGTTATAAATGAGTTTTATGATGTTTAGTGTGTGTGTGTGTGTGTGAGTGTGTGTGTTTGTGTGTGTGTGTGTGCGCACCCAGTTAACCTCCTCTTATAAAAAAGGAATAAAAATAAATGTAATGAATATTTCTGTTAAACAGTGTCATCAGTTCATGATTTTGCTCCTCATCTGAAGTCAGATGCTTCCATTGATTGAATATTGTTGTTATGGATTGTACTCATTAGATATGTAAATCCCTCTGCCATGAAGCTGAATCTGACCGTGGTTGAGATGTTTCCCGCTCAGATCTGCAGCTCCAGACGTGTGTTTGTGCCGGCGGGCCTGTGGCGTCTCGCGGAGCGTGTAATGGAAGGGGAAGGGTGTTCAGATCAGGTGTGTGTAATCGCGTTAGCTCCCAGCGACCGCGTGTCCGCTGCCTTTTGTTGCGCCGGGGCGCAGGTGAGCGACCGGCGGCGGGTCCAGACCCCATCCGGTGAAGATTAGAAACGACTCTCTCGTGAGTGAAATCCAGTGCAGCTCCTGCAGATCCGGTCGTCTCTCCCGTCATCAGAGTCGTGTGGAATCATATCCAGATGCGGGTGAGATTGATTTGCATCAGAAGTGTCTAACGAAGCCACTTCAGGTTGATCTGAGCGTGTCGTCCTCCTACTCGCCGCATCATCACGGCTCTTTACAGCTGAATGTGCCGTTTCATTTTTACACCTTCATATTCAGCAGCCGCTTTATTTTTAGCTGATGTTTGTCTCATAAATTAACCGTGTAATTATTCTTTTCAAAATGAAACATGTTTGATCCGTACACCCATTAAAACTGGTCAGGTCAACTGACGAACTTTCTGTCGCTCTTGTAAAAGGTTGAATGACGTGTTTCTCTTTCGTGCGTCAGAATGTGTCCTCGTGCTGCTCTGTTAGTTTAGCAGGTAAATTGTGTTTTTTGTGTCATGATTATTTTACCCACAATGCTCAGGTCTTTGTGGTTCAGATGGTGTGGTTATGACATCATCCAGCAGGGGTTCACTGACCCGTGATAACCAGCCAAACCTTCTCCAGATCCTCCTTCAGCACTCTTTGCTGATCTGCCCATTTCCATCATGTCAGAAAAAAAATTATGCTTTTGTGAATCAAGTCGAAATTATGACATACTAAATCATAATTATGAGATGAAGTCAAAATTAAGACTTAAAAAGTCAAAATTGATATAAAAAGTCATAATTATGAGATTTTTAAATCTCATAGTTATGACTTAGTATGTAATAATTGACTGATGATTTTGACATTTTTGTCATAATTGTGACTTTTTAAATCAAAATGAAGACTTATGTTATTATTATGACTCAGAATGTTCTAATTTTTATGTCAAAGTGAAAGATTTACCGCTGTGTTTTTCATGGAGTCAAGCGTGGTCAGATCTTCAGTGACAGAAGCTCTTGGTCACACCAGCTCTGTGTCTCACACTGTTCCTCCATCCAGAGAATCGTGTCCCACTGAGATCCTGATCCTCCACACGTTTCATGATGAATCGCAGCGTCTCTCCACCTCTCTCTCAGAATATACATACATACACACAAGGTTTGTACTGTGACTAAATTATCCATGGAGTGTAGAAACCAGTAACCAGCGTGTGTTTCCCTGAGCGCCTCCCTCCCTCGCTCTCTCTCTCTCTCTCTCTCTCGCTCCCTCCCACCTCCTCCGTTCCTCTCTCTCTCTCTCTCTGTTTGTCCGCAGCTGTGTCTGGTTCTTTCTCTCAGTCTCAGGCTGTGCTTTCACACGAGCGGAGCGTCTCGTCAGCTTCAGCACTGCCACATCTCTCTCGCTCTTCACTGCCGCCGTCGCTCACAGATAGATCGGCGTTCTGCGAGAGGATGGAGCCTGTGATGCTGCAGAGTCCCGTTTCATTAGCGTGAGTCCTTCTCTCTCCGAATGAACGCCGCAGAGCACCGGGAATGAGCATGAATGGAGATAACGGATTTACCCAGGCAGGAAGATAAAGTTAATCAGACCTCGAGAAGCAGACGAGGATCGTAGGGAAGAGGAGCGGCTTGCTTCGGTGATGAAGCTGAGAGGAATCGGCCGGATCGTTGTTTTGCTCTTCCCATCTCGGAGGCTGGAGTCCCTCCTGCGTGATTTATTTTGGTTGGTCTCTGGTTTCAGCTCACGTCTCTGTCTCTGCTCGTCTCTGGAGGTTTGATCATCCATCGACAGGACCGCCGTCGCCTCTCGTTTCTCCTCCGGGGGCTCGTTCCCTGCTTTTCTTTCATTTGCTTTGTTTTTTCTTTCCCCCTCCGGTTTATCCTTGAGTTTTTATCCAGGATGGTGTGTCTCGGCACTAGCGTTCTGGACTTTAGATGGATAACCTCTGCAAGCTCTTGGCAAACTTGAGGATCAACCCGTCAGGATTCTAGTTCGGTTTGTCGATGTAGATCTAACTAGAGGTTTGTTTTAGTTTATTAGTTTTGGGTGATCATTACTGCACCGCATACACAGTTTTCCTCTTTTTTTGGTTTCAAAGGTTGCTCGACCTCATCTTTGGATTGCATTGTGGAAATTGTCGAAGGTTTTTTCTGTTTGCAGTTTTTTATAATTCTAATCAACCAAGATCTTTTGTGTTCCTCATGATTGAGGCATTTTCCCCAGCTGCGGGAATCTAGAAATCATGGATACCGGCTTGGTCTGACATGTCTTCCTGTTTTTGTCACGTGAGGAGGCGTGGCATGGAAGCCCCGCCCCCTTTCTCTTCCGCCCTCAGGGCTTTGCTTCTGACCAGTGGATTAGTGCTTTACCCACGAGCCCCAGCTGTAGCTCCGCCCAGGGCCTTCTGGACCAGCGTGTCCGGTTTTTGGAGGCTGGTTCTGTCCCTGGCTCTGCTCACCTTCCCGGGCCCGGCGGTCTCGGCTAGAGTATCGTCCAGTCTGAGCACGACACATCACGTTCACCATTTCCACAACAAGCACGGCACCGTACCCATCGCCATCAACCGGATGCCCTTCCTGACGAGGGGAAGCCACGGTAGGTGCCAGAATGTCGGTGTTCCCCATTTTGGAAGGTGTGATTGCCTTTATTGAGAAAGGATAGTATAGAGAACTAGTATAGAGGAAGAGAATGGGCCGGGATCGGGAAAGGTCCCTTGAGTCGGGACTCAAACTCGGGTCACCCAATACTCAATATATACATCAGCTCTGACAGGAAGGTGTGATTCTTTTTTTTTTATTTAGATTTATATTTTGCCATTTTTGCCTTTATTGAGATATGATAGTATAGAGAACTCACAGGAAGAGAGAATGGGACGGGATCGGGAAAGGATTCAAACTCGGGTCGATCAATGTGCAATACGTATATCAGCTCCTACAGGAAGATGTGATTCTTGAGTATATTTACATTTATGCATTTAGCAGACTCTTTTATTCAAAGCAACTTATGTTGCATTCAAGGGAAATGTACTTTTTATTGGTTTCCTTGGGAATCGAACCCATGACCTTGAGCTAGAGGAATGAATCAGTCTCAGTTTAGTTTTGGCTCAGTAAATGACTGTTCATTGATGGTGGAGGCTTGTTGTCCTGCAGCCAGTGAATGAACATGTGCTGAAACATCAGTGACATTGTGAAAGCTGGTCTTCTGTGAGCTCAGAGACGGCGGATTCTGGGGCAAGGCTGTAAATCCAGATTTGTGTAAGGAATAATCTTCCTTTTTAGCTGCACATTGAGCTCGAGCTGTGGAATCTGTAGAGAGTCAGTCGGCTCATATATGAATAGAGATTCCTCACACTGGCAGCGCTGCAGTGAATGTTTGATTGAGCTTCATGTCTGACTCGTTGTGTCTCTATATTTGTTCTCTCTCTCTCTTTCTCACCTCATTGATTCAGTTCGGGTTCAGTCAGGTGTTGACGTCGTCCTGGCAGCAGAGAGTGAACGCAGTCGTCCTGAACCGTGTCTGTGTTGGTGATGATTGTTCTCAGCTCTTGTTCTCCGTCTGATCGTGTTCAGGAGACGACGGTTTACTGACCCGTGTTTAGTCAAACCTGCTCGCAGACATCCTCCCCCCAGTCACTGCGTGCAAGATTAGATTGCAGTTCTCTTGCATCTTCGTTTGCACAGAATTTGCATAATTAATGTAGAGGCATCCCGTGGAACCCTAAACGCGCTGGAGTCTGACAGTTCTGGGTGAACGTTCAGCGCGAGCCTCGGGGGGAGCGAAAACAAGAAAACAGCTTAAGAGAAATAAAAATGATAATGCTCTGAGATTTTCCGCTGGAAGTTTCTCAGAATCGTTTGAAGTGTCTGTGCTCTTGAATAGAGCTTCATAAACACCCTGAAAACACTGACCCCGTGCTGAACCGTCTCGTGTTGACGGCGGTTTCTAGTTCAGCGGGTACTAACGCTGGTTCACGTCTGACCGCAGGCGTCTCTTGATGCCCTTAAAGGAATCCTTCACAATCTCACCTTCATAACAAACCCGCAAGACTTTCTTCCTTCAGCAGAACACAGCAGAGATGTTCAGATCTCATTCACATCAGGTTTTGAACTGAACCGATCCCAGCTAACACAAATATGTTCTGAGAATATTTGGCTAACATTCCCATTGAATTATAAAACGTTATTTCTGAATGTTTTTAAAATGTTTTTCTAGGTTATGCAAACATTAATGGAACATTCCATTCTTCAAACATCATGTAAACGTTACTTTTGAATGTTCTCTGAACGTTCTGAAACAAGTTTAAAAAACATTAGACGAACATCCAACTAAAACGTTTCAGAAAAAACACAGATAAATAATGTTTTTGTAATCTAACATTAGATAACTTTGAACAAACATTTTAATAACGTTACCGGAATAACGTTTGTTCATAACTTTGAAAGAACATTCCCTGTCAGATGGGATGATGGTTGATGCTGTTTGAATGCACATTTGAGAGCTGAACATCTTCAGTAGTTTGAAGTGTGTAAACCCTTTTAAACATTCAGGGTGTGGCGTTACGTCCAGACCACGCTTACCCATAATTCCACGTGACTGCCCTCTTCATGTGTCAGTGTATATTTTATTTATGACAGCATCAATCCAACACGGCTGACGAAAGTGTTGAAGCACCTCATGAATATCTCCCTCCAGGAGACATCTTGAATATCTTACGTTCCAGGAGATTCATACAGCTGATGTAAGAGTTATTCATGTGTTTGCTGTCGTTCAGAGCTGAAGTCTGCTACAGTATATTGTGTTGTTTTATGCTGGTTTTTTGGTCAGCTGCTGGTCAGTGTCTGGAAGGAGCGACTCCGTTAGTGAAGTCTCACAATATGTTCTAAGAACGTTTTGATAACATTCCCATTCAGTTATGAAAACATTATTTCTTAAAATGTTCTAAAAGTTTTTTAATGTTTTAAAAATGTTTTTCTTGGTTATATGAACGTTAGAGAAACATTTGATCAAGTGTTATGGGAACGTTACTTTTGAATGTTCTCTAAACCATCTGAAAAAAGTAGTAACGTTAGAAGAACATCCAGCTAAAATGTTTCAGAAAAATGCTTCATAGATAATGTTTTTGTGCTAACGTTTTGAGAACATTATTAAAAAACAGATCACTTTGAATGAACGTTATTGACGTTAACTTTGAGAGAACCTTGCCAGAACGTTTTGGGAATGTTACTCTCCCTCTGTTTGAGTAGTTTAATATCCTGCTTCAGTTTGCCCTCATGAACATGCAGTAAAGTACAGCTCTTCATGACTCTCCAGTGTCAGTGTGCTGTGCTGCTTGTGTCCTTGGGCGATGTTTCTGCAGCGTTTGCTGATGCTAGTCCATGTGGAGCCGGCCTCTCAGTGAGCATCATGGGAGATATTTCATCATCCTCTGCGGTGTGTGTGTGTGTTTACTGTGCTCACACTGCTGCGATTGAATACTCACTCATCAGAAGATTTGATCGGAGGGATGTCGGATCTATCATCAAATGTGATCATGTGATTCTGTGCAGACGGTCAGATGTTGTTCTTCCATTGAAGCTCAAGATGCTCTTTGAAAGCATGTATTCTCATGAAGAGAGCAGGATTGATCTGCTGATGTGATTATGAAATATCTGGATGCAGTTGGAGTGGTTATTTCTCCATGTTAATGAAGGACTGATCTGACGGCAGTGTGTGTTGCTGGTTCAAGGTCAGTACTGATGGTCATTGATTGTGCGGTCGATAGTCAGGGGTATTGAACACTCTTGTAGTTTGAAGATATTAGACACAACTGGGTGTTTTTACAGACATGCTTTCCTTTAAACAGAGATGAATGCAGCCAGGGCCTAAAATTAACACTCGTCAAGTGCCAAATACCAGTAAAAATCAGTGTTAGTGAGTATATATATCGTGTCAATCGCCATTTGGCCAGTGACGTTTTTATGAATTCTAACAATGCAAAATTATAAGAACATGAACGTGAACAAACGTGAACGACGCTCGGGACAGTAATGGGGCAGCGCTGCATCGTCACAAAAGCTTTAAGCTTCGCCAACTTAAATATTCAAGCTCAAGAAGCTTAATTTGTTACTTGCACCCTTTGTGGGAAGTTTTCTGTGCGCAAACATCTGAAGTGCGAGCCCAGTCTCAGACTGAACTGAGCTATTCTTCACGTCTTCTTGTGACATATTCAAACAATATGTTTTTCCTAGTAAACACAGTCAGTTATGTCTTAATTGAACATAAACAGTTGTGAAATAAAACACGTGTAACAGTATATTGGATCTGTGCATTAGCTCTTAAAGTGACAGCAGCCTAACAGTCCTGCTGCTTTCTGTGTCATTAATGTTATTCAAACAACAAAAGACAAAGAACAATCACCCACTGATCTTGACTGAATAACTTTTGTAACTTTAATGAGGATTAGTCTATGTTTCATGGCAGATGTGGCAAATAGTGCAGCAGTTCTTCTGTTTATTTCCACTGATGAGTGGACAGACGGCGTCATGATTGATGCGTCTCCACCTGATTATCTCATTCAGACTGACGTCTACAAACCTGATTAACGCCAACTGGAGTTCTGCTTGATGGAATACATTCTGTTTCTCTATTTTAATGTAGTTTCAGGTGTTTCTGTTCAGAGGCCTGAAGTGATGCTTCTGGAGCCGTTTTAAGTGTTTTAACCTCTTTGGAGGTTCTGTAAAGCTTACACTATATATATATTATCCTATTATGATAGACAACAATCTTACGTTTGGGAGCAATTTAGCAAGAAAGTGCACTGATTAAGTTGTTTCAAGGCAAGTAGAAAGAACTATTGCAATCTTTTTTAATACATATACTTAAATATACTCTTGTTTCGTTACAGGGTAAGTAATAAAACCCCCGCAAACAATCTGATATCACTGACTTTGTTTGAAAAACAACTTAATTAAAAACAGATCTACAACACTTATTATTCTTTTTTTTTTTTTAAATCAACTTTTCATTTCAAATTCTAAAGTCCTGACAGAAAGTAACACGTTTTGTCCCTTTTGTTGTTGTTTCTCTTGCTTGGCTTCCTCCTCCTCTTGTTTCTCAGCTGATGAATCTTAAGAAGGAATCCCATTAAAGAAAACACAGAACACCCAGAAATGTTCTCATGGTTTAGGCTATTCATCTCTTCGCTTCCAACCAGCTGTCACCAGCGCCTGCATGAGAGTCGACTTTGCGTTCGACGAAGCATACTGTAACGAGCAACGTGAAGCTTTCATGACGTTCTCGCGGGAGATTCACCTGAACTGCGTCTCTGTTATTCTGTCTTGTTTGTTTCTCATTATCATTATCTGTTATTCTGTGTATTTTGTTGTGAGCATTAATAATAAAAAAAAAAAATTAAAAAAACAACTGACGGCATCCGACATCCACGTGACTTTTCGCATGAGTTTCTCGGCACGCTTACGTCACGCTTTAAGCTACGTCAAGCATGAACTCTCACCCCTCTCATGCACGCGCAGGTTACAGTTGGTCGAAAGTTTAAAATTTTAAAATATTTGGTATTTTACAAATGCGCCAATTCAGTGCGTGTCCCCTTTAAATGCTCGCACTCCCCGCCCCCAAGCTCGCGACTCTATAATGCATTGCATAAACAAACTTCACACAGCTAATATAACCCTCAAAATGGATCTTTACAAAGTGTTCGTGATGCAGCATATCAGATCATGTGAGTATGGTATTTATTTTGCGGATGTTTGATTCTGAATGAGTTTGATGGTATGTTGCGGCTAACGGGGCTAAAGCTAACATTACACACTGTTGGAGAGATTTATAAAGAATGAATTATACAGACTGCAAGCATTTAAAAATGAAATTGGCTCTGGTCTCCGTGAGTACAATACATAGACTGTAAAAAAATATGGACGTAGTGTCCGTGACGTCACCCGTTGATTTCTGACGAGCATTTTTTAATCGAAAATGACACCGCTGCCATCTTAGCAGCGCGTCACTAACTGAAAAGGGTTGCTGAAACCACGCCCACCTGGCTCGACGTGATCATGTTAGCAGTTGAAGGAGCTATCTATCTATCTATCTATCTATCTAAGATACTATCTAAAATATTGATAAAAATAAGTTATATCATTAGAAAGTTCTAAAGGTTTACTGTCAATCTACGGTGTCTTTTTTAAGATATAGATGCTCCAGCACCAGTAATTAATTTGTGTCAGGTGTGCAAATAACAACATGCAAAATCAAACGGGACTCCATACCTTCACAATGAAATAGTGATCACGAGATGAATCTAATCCATCGCACTTAATTGGGTAAAATGTCCATTTGTGTCCATTGAAAAACAAAAAACAGCACTTTTTGTCCACAAAAGCGTTAAATCCATGAAATATTGACATATTATCCATTGTTTGCATCACATTTCTTCTGAATGGTCTTCTCTCCATCATCGTTCTTCAAGAAATTATGAAACCTGAGCAGCGTTATGTTGTAAAACTGTATAAGATCGTATATATCTCACAAACAAATGAGCACGCGTCAAAAGTATAATTTTTCAAAATGCAGCAGTTTTAGTTATAATATCCAAGCAGTGCTGTCGGAGTTTAATATTCTCCCGCCATTGTCATTGTAGTAAATCTCACAAACAAAACTTTTAGCCAATGCCACGATCCAACAACGTGTGTTCTGTTTATCTTCCACATGCGTGCACATCTGTCTCGAGTCTCGACCATTAACGCAGCAAACAATATTATTTTATAATTGTATAAAATAATCCAGAAAAAAAGCACAAACACGGCAGAGATGCCAGATTCAGTGACTGGAATTAGCTGAGGTGACGTGATGCTCACAGACAGCAGCAGCAATCTACCTGTCACTCAAGTGACCACGCCCTTAATTATGCAGAACTTTAAGGCTTAATATAATTTAAACGGATTTAAAAAAAAAAGTTATAAAAAAAATTCACCCCCCTCAGAGTTGTCATGAAGGGTAAAATTAGCAGTATAGACCAAAACCACAATTTGTACCAACTGTAAACATGTTTATTTAAAGTTGGCCGTTTTAACATGTGGGTCAATGAGATTCTGCTCTCTTTTGGAGCCTGTCCCTAGTGGCCAGTCGATGAATTGCAGTTTAAGTCACTTCCGTATTGGCTTCATGAGAAACTGGGGGAGGTTGACGCTTGGTACAATGGTAACTCTAACCACATTTAACAGTACATTAGCAACATGCTAACAAAACATTTAGAAAGACAGTTTACAAATATCACTAAATATATCATGATATCATGGATCACGAACAGCTCGATCCATCTGCCATTTTCACTTTTGTCCTTACTTGTTTCACAATACCTGCAGAACTTCTGATGATTCGGCTGTGCAGCTCCAGACATTAATACTGGCTTGTCTAATGCTTTGAACATGGGCTGGCATATGCAAATGTTGGGGGCGTAAATATTAATGATCCCGACTGTTGCGTCACAGTCGGTGTTATGTTGAGATTCGCCTGTTTTTCAGTGGTGTTTTGCACAAATCAAATTTAGGAAACAATGGTGTTTGAGACTCACTGTGTGTCATTTCCCTGTACAGAACTCTAATTATTTAACTATGCCAAGGTAAATTCAATTTTAAATTCTAGGGCACCTTTAAATTTACTGCGACTCTTTCAGTGGAACGAATCCAGCAGATTTATTTTGTTCTTGTCATAATAGAGAGCGAAATAAAATCTGGTTCTCTGTTTCCTCGTGTCTCTATGACAGTGTGTTTCTTCAGTTTGACAGAAACATCTTCAGTGCTGCACGGAAGTTCTTGGTGTTCGTTTCAGAGTTGTGTGTGTGTGTGTGTGTGTGTGTGTGTGTGTGAGGAGAACCGAAGGTGGCATGTGTCATTTCAAACACGGCCCTGAATTAATTATCTAGACAGAATCAATAATTATATGCCTGTGAGTTTCGCCTCCATGAATATGTTACTGGAGAGAGAGAGAGAGACGCATCACTGCATATCTGCGTTTAAAGGTTTTTCCACAGCAGATTTAGATGCTCTATATGTCATTAATAGTTTTGTGTTTCTGGCGTTTGGATGTGTTTAACTGCAGCACACGTGTGTAACTGTGTGTGTAATCATATGACGTGATCCATAACTACTGTACTGCTGCTTAAAGACGTTATAATTAGATGAAATCTCTCATTAAATTCTATTATCTAATAGTCCTGGTTTCAAGCTCACACAGTTTTGGCCTGGTTGCCCGTAGCAACCTCTCTTCAGGTGTCCTTGAGTGGGTCTGATGGTGTTTTTTAAGGGCACTCAGTCAGAACGCCTCTGCTGTACCTGCAGGTGAACACAACTCCCAGAATGCATCAGTGTGCCGGTCAGGAGCTCCTCATTCTCGAATCACTCAAGTGATTCTTTCACATTGACCATTGAGTTTTTGTCTTAGCGTAGAATATCTCATAGAATTAAGGTCGTTTTTATACATTTGGTTCATTTTAGTGAATCAGTTCATTTAAACAATTTGGAGTCGAATTCATTTTGGTGAATCAGTTTGTTTCGGATGATTGGGATTCCAGTTCATTTTAGTGAATCATTCCATTTGTATGATTTGGAGTCCAATTCATTTTGGTGAATTAATTCTTTGGATGATTGGGAATCTGATTCATTTCAGTGAATCAATTCATTTGGACAGTTGAGAGTCTAATTAATTTTGATGAATGAATTTTGAATGATTGTTAATATAATTCATTTCATTTCATTTGAACGGTTGATAGTCTGATTCATTTTCATGAATCTGTTCATTTGGAAGATATACGCTGCATCTAAAATCGAATTCTTCTCCACTATATAGTACGCAATAAACAGTATGCGAACAGAGCTGATTGTCCGAATTCATAGTATGCGAAAAGTACCCGGATGACTTACTACTTCCGGTGAGATTCTGAAGTGTGCAAACGACTCTTTACTATCCCATGAGGCCACAGGTGAGGATTTGTGAATGGAGTTGAAGGGACGTAACTGACGCTGGTAGGTCATGTGACAGTAACAACATGGCGGATTTAGTACGTCTGAATTCATTCATACTACACCCATTCATACTATATAGAACGTACGTTTTCAACGGGCGTGAAGTACATTTAAATTCAAATCTAGTACCTACTCAACTACGCGATTTCAGACGCAGCTTGGGAGTTTAATTCATTTTAGTGAATCGGTTCATTTGGACTGATTCATTTTTTTACAGTTCATTCGGATGATTGGGAGTCAAATTCATTTTGGTGAATAAATTCAATGGATGATTAGTAGTCTGGTTCATTTTAGTGGAAATTTGTGTTTCTAATTAATTTTGGTGCATCATTTATTTTGGAAGATTGGTAATTTTAGTGAATCAGTTCTATTGGATTATTGGGAATTCAATTAATTTGAGTTAATCAGTTCAGTTCATTTGAATGGTTCATTTAAACAAAGTCTCCTTGCATAAATTTTAATATGCATGCATATTAGTAAATGTGTTAATATCTAATCAAAGACAATTCTGTGGCTTCGTTGTGAATCTCGGCAGCTGGAGGTGCATCTAACGGTTGTTTGAATCAGTTCAGAGTCGTTTGTATGTTGTCCAGGTTTCTGTGTTCGTTCTCTTCATCTCTCTCTCTCGTGGCTCTGCACCTGATGTTTGTTTCATTCCTCTCTCTCCTCATGCATGTTAATGAACATTCGAGCCTCTGCAGCCGCTGAAATGATTGTTTTGAGCAGTCTGGAGTGATTTCAGCCGCTGCAGGTGAAACACTGACTCTATCCGCAGTGATGCTGTGTTCACAGAGAGAAGAGCAGCACAGATGTGTGGGGATGAAGGACTGTGTTGAATCAGTTCAGTGAGACGCTCAAGTCACGATAGAGACGGTTCTCTGAGCTTCAGATGCGTGTCCTTCACGAAGGCTTGACGAAACTTACCAGTTTATCCGAGATGATGGACTGATGTGATTTATGAACACTAAACACAAGCCTGGTCTGAGAGGATCATCCAGATGTTCTCATTGGAGGCTTTAGATCTGTGCACTGTAAGGTTCTTCACACATACTGAGACTCATTGATGATTGGCTGCCGCTTTATGAATATGCAAATATACCCAAATATATAGCTTACTTTACTCTGATCATGGATGCATTTTACCCCAAAATTTCAGCTGTGTCTGAAATCACCAACTGTCTGAGTAGGTACTAATATAGTGCTAAAATGTAACGTTAATGTACTAATCAGGTACTAACACAGTCATGAGGTGTTTTAATGATGTCATTGATGATGTGATGGTGTGGGGTGAACACTTCTGAACACAGACGCTGCTGACGCCTGGATCCCTGGATCAGACTCGTCTGAAGGAAATCCAATAATTACTTCTTCCTCAAATGCATTGGCATTATCATTATCAATCTGACGCCTTGTCAACATGATTTTGTATCCAGACAGACTGATAAAATACCCAGAGTGCTTTACTGAAGTCAGCCAATCAGATTAGAGCTCACTAGATGAACTGTTTTTCACTTTTGTTTTATCATGCTGCAGCCTCCTAGCAATTATTCATATTTTATTATTTATTTATTATTATTATTATTATTATGTGTAGTAGTATTTATTTATTAGTATTTATTTAATATTATTATTTATTACTAATGATTATTTATTTACATAATTGTTATTATTACTACTACTTATTATTATTAGTTATTTTTATTTATAAATTTATTGTATTATTTATTGATTTATTTACTATCACCATTATTATTATTATTATTATTATTATTACTTTATTTATGCATTACTAATGATTATTTATGCACTTAATTATTATTATTGTTAATATTTTACTGTTAGTTGTAGTAGTAGTTATTATTATTATTCATGCATTACTAATGATTATTTACTTGTTATTATTATTATTCATGTTTTACTATTAGTTGTAGTATTTATTATTATTCATTATTTATTTGTTTGTTTGTTTATGCATTTCTAATGATTATTTGTTTACTTATTATTATTCATATTTTAATATTATTATTATTATAAGTAGTAGTAGTAGTGCTTATTATTATTAATTAATTTATTTATTTATAATTGTTATTTATTTACTTAATTACTACTACTAATACTAATTATTATTATTATTATTATTATTAATTTTTATTGATGCATTTATTGTTTAAATTATTTTTTATTTATTTATTGTCACCATTATTCAGTATTTTTATTTTATTATTATTTACTGCTGTTATTATTCATATTATTATTACTATTATTTCCAGATGCAGTGTTGATGCTTGATGTTTGTGTGATGCTGAGAGTTCTGCGCGTCAGTAAACATTAGTAAAAATGTGACTGTAAATAATATCATGACCCTCAGCTCTCGCTCCTGTTGGTAATGCTGGTGTTCGTGTGGTTTCTGCTGGTGTTTGTGTGGTTTCTGTGGTTTCGGCTGGTGTTTGTGTGGTTTCTGCTGGTGTTTGTGTGGTTTCTGTGGTTTCGGCTGGTGTTTGTGTGGTTTCTGCTGGTGTTTGTGTGGTTTCGGCTGGTGTTTGTGTAGTTTCTGCGGTTTCTGCTGGTGTTTGTGTGGTTTCTGCTGGTGTTTGTGTGGTTTCGGCTGGTGTTTGTGTAGTTTCTGCGGTTTCAGCTGGTGTTTGTGTAGTTTCTGCAGTTTCGGCTGGTGTTTGTGTAGTTTCTGTGGTTTCGGCTGGTGTTTGTGTGGTTTCTGCTGGTGTTTGTGTGGTTTCTGTGGTTTCGGCTGGTGTTTGTGTGGTTTCTGCTGGTGTTTGTGTAGTTTCTGTGGTTTCGGCTGGTGTTTGTGTGGTTTCTGCTGATGTTTGTGTGGTTTCGGCTGGTGTTTGTGTAGTTTCTGCGGTTTCTGCTGGTGTTTGTGTGGTTTCTGCTGGTGTTTGTGTGGTTTCGGCTGGTGTTTGTGTAGTTTCTGCGGTTTCGGCTGGTGTTTGTGTGGTTTCTGCTGCTGTTTGTGTGGTTTCAGCTGGTGTTTGTGTGGTTTCTGCTGCTGTTTGTGTGGTTTCTGCGGTTTCGGCTGGTGTTTGTGTAGTTTCTGCAGATTCGGCTGGTGTTTGTGTGGTTTCTGCTGGTGTTGTTGGTCGGTCTGAGCGTGTGTTTGTTTGTGTTGTGTCTCGTCGGCTCATCTGCCCTGTTTGGCGCTGAAGTGTGTTGATGCTGCACAGACTGACGCTGTTTAGTGAAGCATTCCCTGCAGTCATCTCACAACGACACACAAACAAACAAACAAATAACACATGCGTCACTGCAGAGCGGCAGCCTCCAGTCACGGCCTGAGTGTGTTTCAGTTCACTTCAGTTCAACTTTATTTATACAGCGCTTGTCACAATACATATTGTTTCAAAGCAGCTTTACAGAAAACACTTGTTTCAGTGTTACAGTCAGGAAGTGCTCTGTGATCAGAGACGAGTGTGTCAAGTAACGTCCGTATGACACTGATTCACAGCTATAATATAATACAGGTTATGAGCTTAGCTAACTTATTTCTTTTTTTTTTTTTAAGCATAAACTGACTTAATTTTGATACATTTTATCAGAAAACAAGACTGAATGTCGTAAAATATTTCTCCAGTAAATGTATCTTGATTTAAGAATGTTTAGATATTTGAACAGGAAAAGACAAAAACAAGATACAAAACAAGACAGAGCTGTCGTCTGTACGAGTGTGAATGGTGAAAAACCTCCGCAGGTTCACGAATGTCAGACATTTTGTGTTTTGAGCACAATATCAGCCTGTTAGACTGTCAGAACCTGCTCTTCTTTAAGCAAGCGCAGTGTTGTGCTGCTGTAGATGGATCTCAGCGGCGTGATCAGAATGTGAGCGTTAACCATCAATGAACTCAGATCACCTTCTGTCTGAATAAATCTGACGCCAGCGGCCGCAGGACCTCCTTCAATCCTTCACAATCGTACTGTTATAAAAATACATATAATTTCAGCTGATTTTTGAGTGAAATGTGCGGTGTTTTAGGCTCCCTGTGCTCAGACTGTTAATTATAGATAGGCCTGGACCTCGAGCTGCTTCTTTCCCGCCGTAATTACCTGTCACAGCGTGACATCAGATCAGAGCGTGACATTGTGCCGGGTAAAGGTCTCGCACCTGGACGAAGGCCGTGATTGGCTGACGGCCCTGACAGAATCCCAGCGTTGTTTTGAGTGGAGGGAGCTGCTGATGTGTGAAAGGCTGTGATTTGAGCGCCGTGCGGCCCGTGTGCTGAGCGTCGACATGACGGGAGAGTAGAAGCACACGGACAGAGTCTGAATACAGGGCTGAATACTGATGTGTGCGCAGTGAAATGCAGTTTTGAGTTACTATGGTGTTCTGGGTATTTTAGGGTATTTTGGGTGGTTGCTAGGGCGTTGCTATGCACTTGCTAAGGTGTTCTGAGTGGTTTATTGCACATTGCTATGGAGTTACTAGGGTGTTCTGGTTTTTGTGGTGTTCTGGGTATTTTAGGGTGGTTTGGGTGGTTAGGGTGTTACTATGCAGTTGCTAAGGTGTTCTGAGTGGTTCATTGCACATTGCTATGGAGTTACTAGGGTGTTCTAGGTGTTTTATGATGTTCTGGGTATTCTAGGGTGGTTGTTAGAGTGTTGCTATGCAGTTGCTAAGGTGTTCTAAGTGGTTCATTGCACATTGCTATGCAGATACTATGGTGTTCTGGGTATTTTAAGGTGTTGTAGCTGGTTGCTAGGGTGTTTCTATGCAGTTGCTAAGGTGTTCTGAGTGGTTCATTGCACATTGCTATGCAGTTACTAGAGTGTTCTAGGTGTTTTATGATGTTCTGGGTATTCTAGGGTGGTTGTTAGAGTGTTGCTATGCAGTTGCTAAGGTGTTCTAAGTGGTTCATTGCACATTGCTATGCAGATACTATGGTGTTCTGGGTATTTTAAGGTGTTGTAGCTGGTTGCTAGGGTGTTTCTATGCAGTTGCTAAGGTGTTCTGAGTGGTTCATTGCACATTGCTATGCAGTTACTAGGGTGTTCTAGGTGTTTTATGGTGTTCTGGGTATTTTAGGGTGGTTGTTAGAGTGTTGCTATGCAGTTGCTAAGGTGTTCTAAGTGGTTTATTGCACATTGCAATGCAGATACTATGGTGTTCTGGGTATTTTAAGGTGTTGTAGGTGGTTGCTAGGATGTTTCTATGCAGTTGCTAAGGTGTTCTGAGTGGTTCATTGCATATTGCTATGCAGTTACTAGGGTGTTCTGGGTGTTTTACGGTGTTCTGGGTATTTTAAGGTGGTTTGGGTGGTTAGAGTGTTGCTATGGAGTTGACAAGGTGTTCTGAGTGGTTCATTGCATATTGCTATGCAGTTACTAGGGTGTTCTGGGTGAATTTATGATGTTCTGTGTATTTTAGGGTGTTTTGGGTGATTGTTAGGGTGTTGCTATACAGTTGCTAAGGTGTTCTGAGTGGTTTATTGCACATTGCTATGCAGCTACTGGGGTGTTCTGGGTGAATTTATGGTGTTCTGTGTATTTTAGGGTGTTTTGGGTGGTTGTTAGGGTGTTGCTATGCAATTGCTAAAATGTTCTGAGTGGTTTATTGCACATTGTTATGCAGTTAATAAGGTGTTCTGGGTGGTTCATTGCATATTGCTATGCAGTTACTAGAGTGTTCTGGGTAAATTTATGGTGTACTGGTTATTTTAGGGTGTTGTAGGTGGTTGCTAGAGTGTTGCTATGCAGTTGCTAAAGTGTTCTGAGTAATATTATTGCATATTTTATGCAGTTATGTGGGTGTTTTATGGTGTTCTGGATATTTTAGGGTGTTTTGGGTGGTTGGTAGGGTGTTGCTATGCAGTTGCTAAAATGTTCTGAGTAATTTTTTGCACATTGCTATGCAGTTATTAGGGTGTTCTGTGTGGTTTATGGTGTTGTGGGTATTTTAGGGTGCTGTGCGTGGTTGCTATGGTGTTGCTATGTAGTTTCTAAGTATTCTGAGTATTTTTTACATTGCTATGCAGTCACTATGGTGTTCTGGGTGTTTTATGGTGTTCTGTGTATTTAAGGTTGTTGTAAGTGGTTGCCAGGGGGTTTCTATGTAGTTGCTATATGCAGTTGTGTTTTTTCACATTGCTATGTGGTTAATAGTTGTTCTGGGTATTTTAAGGTGTTCTTGGTGGTTGCCAGTGGGTTGCTATGCAGTTACGAAGGTACAGTATACTGAATAGTTTATTTTACATTGCTATGTGGTTAATAGGGTTATCTGGTTGGTTTCCAGGGTGTTGCTATGCAGTTGCTAAACTGTTCTGAGTGGTTTATTGCACATTGTTATGCGGTTAATAGGGTATTGTGGATATTTTAGAATGTGAGTGGTTGCCATAGATTTATAATCTTGAGTTTAGACATTTGATAGACCATACAATTATTTAATCAAGCTCATGTACGCACTTCATTATATCTGTTGTTCTTTGAGTCAGTGTTGTGCAGACGTATGTAATGATAGCAGGGAAAATCACGCATTCATAGTCTAATGCAGAACTCATGGTGTTTAGAAACAAACTAGAACAGCTCCTCAGTGATGATGATGTTAAACTGCTTCATAGAGCTGGCTGAAGTGGTGAACAGTGCTCATGGTTTACTTGTAACCCCGGTGTCTTGCTCGCACTAATAAAGCATCTCTATAGTTCATCAATATTCCTGACGAATGAGGATAAATCTGCTTGTTTAGCAGCTCAGGTCTTTAACCAGCAAAGCAGAGATAGTCTGATATGAGCAGCTGATGAGAGTCTGAGGATGATGCAGCATCATTATGACACCAGCTCTCATATTCATTCATTCTTATTATTCAATATAGTTTCTTTGTGTAGGATATAAATCTTATGTGCAGATTACACAGCAATTGTAAATAATTCAGATTAATTCACTAATCGTTGAATGTATGCAAATACTCATGAGGATCCTCTGATGGTTGATGGTATCAGCTGTTTCTGGCACACTTAAAACTGTTTGTGAAGGTAGTTTTTGCTGCTAAATGGAACAATCAGTTTATATAAACACACGCTAGACACTTCTTTCAAAAACATTAAAAATCTTACCAACCGATCTTTAAACTATTGACTAACTCTAGTGACGCTGGTGAGGTTCAGTTCCGTCTGATCAATATTTGGTGTTTCCGGGGTTCTTAATTACTGTGACACAATCAAGGACGTAATGGAGTAATTATCCTGACGGCAGAGCGGCGCAAAATCGAAGAGGCAATTTAGGAATGATTAAAAACCTAAAATGTGGTGGTTCTCACACACACACACACACACACACACACACACACACACACTGTTCTGTCAGCATCAGCTCCAGGTGTGCATCAGTCCGGCTGTGTTCATTCCGCAGTGGAATCCGAGCACCAATTAAAAGTTCCCAGACTGCAGCGCCAGCATCCCTCTGTTATGTAAAGGAACACTGGCTCACTCGCTCTCTTTCTTTTTTCTTCTCGTTTCCTTTCATGCTCAGAGAGATCAAAAAGAGAGAAGAAAGCGTGAATGAGACTGAGACGTGTAGACGGCCGCAGTGAACGCGTTACACAAGCTCAAGTGAGCGGGTGTGTGTTCAGAGACGTCATCAGGAATGTCCTTCAGTCTCGGCATCAAACCAGTTTGATGGAGATCTCATAGTCCAGCTTCACTGACATTTCAAATGTCCCATAATTACACAAGACTGAACACCTTCACCAGTGATCACATGTCGTTCTGTAGCTTGTCTGATTGGCTGCTGTGGACCAATCAGATGAGAGCGTGGGCAATCATGTGTTGAGTGAGTATATTAGCAGTTACAGCATCTATAAACCCATCTTCCGCTGTTGGATTCTCAGTTTAACGTCCTGCAGGTCGATGATTGTTGTTCAGAATAAGACCGGATGTATGTCAGAAATCACAGTAGTTCTCTGCATGTTTCTCGGTGTCATCAGACTTTCTGATTAGGTCTTTGGTGTTCAGTTTTCATGCTGTTGAGTGTGTGTGTGTGTGAGCTCAGAGACGCTCTCGTGTGTCTCATTGCTGTGCTGCGGTTCTCGGCTCAGAGTATAATTAATTCCCCCGGGCCGCACAAGGCCGCTGACACGCGGAGCGCTGCAGTGCACACAGATGCACACGCTGCCAGAGCGCAGACACCGCTAGCTGAACGGCCCTCGACAAAGACATCAGTCTGAGGGAAGGTCAAGAGATCTTCACATGGGTCATTCTGCATCTGGACTGGACAGACTGTCCCTGTCCTCTGAGTACATGTGTGATCAGTAACCATCCCTCTCTAGACAAACATATTAGACTTCATCTCATCTGCTGTGACTCATGTCAGGCTGAACATAGCCAGGTTTCCATCCAAGATTTTTTTGTGAAAAAACGTTTAGCGCTTCAAAATGTTAAGTGATAAAGCTGATGGAAAAACCATTTGTCGATAAAATTTCTCAAATGTCGACAGTCTTTTTTCCGTTTATCTTTAGCACATAAATTCTAGGTCAGTTAACCACTTTATTAATCCCACAAGGGGCAGTTATATTAGGGCGGTGGCGACACATCACAGGCAGAAAGAAAAACATACATTAAAACCAACATATTCAAATTCAACAACCACATATTACAACAATGCAATGCACCATGCTTTATAATAAAATTCGCACAAGGAGAGAGAGAAAAAAATACTTCAAATGTTGCAAAAATTGGTTTGGAAACACTTTTTGTTGAGAAAAAGTAAATGTGGTGTCACATGACAAAATTAGCCTATACACAGCGTCCGTGTTCATGTGTTGCTCCTGTTAAAGCACCGTTTCGCTGTACTTCAAAGGAGCATCACAAGGAGGAGGAAAATAGTCTCAGCAGTTTGAGAAAATAAGCGTGGTGTCTGTCAAATTAAGGAAGAATGTTTGAGTTTTCAATGCTGACAAAAAGAGATGTAAAATAAAATACTGAAATGTTACTTCTGTATGTTGACAGTGCAATTTATTAATATAGAATTCAATTAAATTAGGAAAATAAAGTGGTTGACTCCAAAAGCTCTAACAGAATCTCAGAAATGTTCTGTAACAAGCCTCAGTTTAGCAAATGCAGAGCGTTTGAAAAAACTGAATAAATAAAATGTTTTAGTCACAGCTGCATCTGTCTCTAGAAAAAAGTGAAAATCAACAGAGATTTGATGTTTTTGATCGGTTTGATGTTATTGAAATCTGAAACCAGAATGAATAAGTCTTTGCTTTGAATTTGTTTACGGCCGCGTCAAACCACAACTGGCTTGACTGTATGTTCAAGGCATTAAAGATTGTTGCAATATGCAAAGACTGAATATTTTTATGGACTCTAAAAGTGTTTGCATACCGGACAAATGAGCTGCTCTGTGTCCAAACCTTCACTTCATCAAATAAAGGCAGTAAAGTCCTGTCACACTTCACCGTCATCTTCTTATATTTCCTATTTAATAACATTATATGTGAAAATAAGCAGTATTGGCGGAATTCAATTGTCTAATTACTTTGTACATTTTACAAATATTTGGGATGCAAAAGATACGAATTTGCAATATAGGCAAAAGTATGTATGGAAACGGCTCAAGGGCAGATTTTTTAGTGATATAACAAAACTTATGTTACAGTGCATTTTTTTAGGGATGATGTCATCACACACCATTTTATTGGTAAAAGGCCAACTGGATGGAAATATTTTTTGCATATGTTTGCTTTGTCGATAAAACATTTCAAAAACTGAAATGTATTCATCCCGAACCTTCACGGTACGACGTCACGGTTCGGTTCATTCAGTCAGACGACGAATACAGTCAGCCACAGGCGATCCACACTCCAATCCAGAAGGGGGCGTGTGCACTAATGCAACGCTGTTTGGGACCAGTAAAAAATGCAGAAGAAGAGACAATCGATGGGTATTTTTACATGTAATCTCTCAACTTTTCAACTGCAGAAAGACGTCAATAAAACAGCTTGAGAACAATATCTCGTGTAGCGTTACATTTACCTCAGGTGAGTCATTCAGTGTCCACAGCATGTTAGTTCACTAGAGAAATCAGCTCTAGAGTATATGAACTATAGAGCGATTTAGAAGCATAAGGAGTCGTTTGCTCTCCAGTCGCTCTTGCGGTACTTCAGTGTCATACGTTGATCAGCCTGTGCAGCGCCGATGAATCTCGAACAAGCCTGCTGTTTTCAGTAAGCATCGAGACAGGTCACATGATGCTGAGAGGTCACATGATGAAGGCGTGTCCTCACCATCAGCTCTGGAATCTTATGATCTTCATTGTGATATCATGGTGAATCGCTCGTTGTCTTGATGATTCAGGTTGTTCAGGTGTATTTGAGTGCTTCAGATCACCCAGAATCCTCTGCTCTATTCTCTGAATGTGTGTGTGTGTGTGTGTGTGTGTGTTAGTGAGAGCTGCGGTTCGAAGCTCGTTAGAGTCGCTCACCACCCACACACCAGCTCCACTTCAACCAGCCCGTCACACTGAGTTCTGCTTCATCCCGTCCAGTGTAGAAACATAACCAGCAGTTTTGCGTTCGTTTACATATTTAAATGAGTGTGTAATTGACATCAGGTTATACTGATGACTGACCTTTGACTCCGTTTGTTCTCATCTGTTGTAGCACCGACAGCAGCTTGTTTCCTTTTCCCGTTGGGCAGTGAAGCGTAAAGACAGAGTCTTCCCGCGGGAACACACACACACACACACACACGGGTCTTCTGTTGGAATGTCAGCCATCTGAACTCATTAATATGCAGCACACACTCACTGTCACTCATTAGGATGGACCGCCCACTGCTCTCTCCTGACCAATCACACACAAGCAGCAGAGATACACATGATGTTGTCAGAGTTTTTATCATCATTAAGATGTTTTACATGTTATATATATATAATACAGCAGTGTATAAATATGTTTTTGTTCAGTCGATTATTTCCTCAGTCTCCTCAGAGAAAGTGTGTGATCTGCAGACTGCAGAGGAACGCTGTGAAATGATTATGATTTATTCATGAGCACAGAGTTGAGATGTTTAGACGCTCATCTTCAGCACAGGTTTCTGTCTGTCGGTGTTATGACACTCGGCTGAATCGATTGATCTTCCAGTCAGCTGATTCCCAACATTAACTGCATTAACTCACATGCTGAAGCATTAAATCCTCTTGTGTCGCAGCCTGATGATGAACACAGCAGCCGTGATTCTGCTGTTTTTCAGTCCACGTCCCCAAACTCTCACAGAACGCTGTCAGCTCCTGAAAGCCAGTGGAGCCAAAAGACGAATGTTTCCCACTGAAATGAGAATTGATTTTCCCAGCGGTCACGGGCCCCTAATCAACATCCTGTTCTGATAAAGGACCCGGGGCCATTAGAGCCGCGAGACGTCAGCGAGACGCTGTCGAGAAACAGAACAGTTCAGCTTATCTTCTCTCTCTTTGGCTTCTTCTCCGTCTCTTTGTCTTCGTCTCTTTCTTCCATATAAGATGCTCTCTGGAGACGCAAGAGAAAGAATGAAGCAAAAGTAGGTGACCTCATTTTTCAGTCGTTCCGTTCGGGGAAATCAGACGTGATTCCACACGTCGTCACATGATCATGTGCGTGTTCAGACCTGCTGGGAAATATAGTCAGGCATGTCCATGTCGATCTGATGAGATGCAATAAATATAACCTGAACCATTGATGTGACCAGTCACTTTATTAAAGGTACAGCTAAATGTGACATTACAATGGCATGGAGGCTCCACCTCGCAACTTACAGGACTTAAAGGATCTGCTGCTAACATCTTGGTCCAGATACCACAGCACACCTTCAGGGGTCTAGAGGAGTCCATGCCTCGACGGGTCAGGGCTGTTTTGGCACCAACACAATATTAGGAAGGTGGTCATAATGTTATGCCTGATCGGTGTATGTATGTGCATGCAGAAGCTGGAGTGTGAAAGCGGCTGTTGGCATCTTCTGTCTCTGTCTGATGGGTCATCAGGTGTGCTGTAATCACTGCAGCAGATGCAGCCGCTCGCCCTTTATGACCGACTGACTGACCTCAAACCTCCGACCGCACGACCATACGGACACAGAGCCAAGCCAAGCGCTCTCCACTGGAAACAGAGAGAGAGAATCAGTCCGTATGAGTTCTCTGGATCCTAATGATGAAGTTTGACTGAACCCTCCTCAAACATTTATAGGCCACTTGTGATCCCATGAACATTAAAGTGGTAGTTCATCCAGAAACGGTCATCATTTACTCTCCTCATGCCATTCAAACTTGCACGACTCTTTCAACTGTGGAACATAAAAGATATTTTGAAGAGCTTTAGGAACCAAACAACACTGGAGCCCATTGATTTTCATTATATGGATGGACAAAAAACACTGAGATATCTTCTTTTCATGTTTTACTGAAGAGTTTATGCTGTTTATACGGTTAGATAAGAGTACATATAAGAGTTTATATTGTTAAAAAGATCTCATTAAATTTACATTACAAGCATCAGAATTTAGAAATATCAGCAAATGCACCAAACTGCATATCTTTAATAAAATGAAGGCATTTTTTCCCCTCTATATTCTCACTTTATCATGCTGTGTGAGCCATAAAAGCCTGATGTATGTAATGTGATACCCACATTAATATACTGATATATTTTATTTCATTGTTATGTCAGGCTTTACAGGGTTAAGGCTCTTCCGAAAGCCACACAGAAACTCGCATTGCAACAAGCTCTAGTTGAGTGACATGTTGACTATAAATAGGGTGAATTGAAATAAACTGGCTCTGTTTGGCATCACCTGTCCACCGGTTTGCCTCGTTCTCCCGCTCATAGTCTGTACCTTCTGCTGGAATGACTCTGTGTGTTGAATGGACCTGATTGAGATGATGAATTATTGAGGAATCAGCTCTTTAGATACGATGTTCGGACTCGTCAATAATTCAGGCGTTCACCCTCTTCAGCAGGGTCATGTCTCTTCTTCCGGTCTGGGCTGAAAGTGCTCCAGAAACACACTGTTTGATCCGTTTCAAACACAGGATCATCAGGAACTCTTCCTGAGATGTTTTTGAGTCATGAATATTTCAGACGATGCTGTTTGTTCGGTGCTCGCGGAGTTCGCTGGTTTGAATGTCTCAATCTGTGTGACATTCATACAGACGCTCAAGCTCCTGACCTCTCAGTCTTTACAGCGTCTGACACTTAAAGAGAAACTCCACCCCAAAACTGAGTCATCATTTAACATCATTTATCAACTTAAAGGAAGTTTGAGCTGCAATGAAAGTCAGTGGGGTCCAATGTTGTTGGATTCCCGTTTTAGAAGAAGAAAGAAGGTCATACAGGTCTGGAATGACATTGAGGCTATTTTTGGTTGAACTATTTGCTTCTGTAAAGCTTCTATGAAACAATGTGCATTGTGAACAGAGATCCACAAATGCATTTGACTCTCATTTGATGCAGCTAACGGACGGTGGTAAATAAGACCATCATTAGTGTTTTATGTGGCATTAAAGTGGCGTTAGTGTTTATTAGAGAGAGACGACAGACCCTCCATCCGCTGGACCTGCCATGATCAGAGGCTTTCTGAGCAATTACTGCTAATTACAGGATTTGTGTGTGTTTGCTGTAAGTCAAATGCAGCGCTGCATGTGTGAGACAGAGAAGCAATCCTCTGCTGTTCATGGTGTGTTGATGTGGATATTTGAGAAACCTTCTTGAAAGCATTGTTTTCTGTAGAGTTTGGTGTGCAGACAGACAGATATCGGCTGTTGGAGAATTTCACAATCAATGCCGCTGTAAAGGTTACGCCACTGTCAGTCGTAAAGGAAATAACAGGCACGTCCTCGGGCGACGTGTTACGCTCACAAGACCAAACAAGTGAAGCCAGCGGCCGCTGCAGTGACCTTCAGATACACGAACACACTGTCAGCCGGAAGAACCGTTTAATACACACTAAAAGAGCTTTTGATCTATCTATCTGTCTGTTTGTCCATCCATCCGTACGTACGTAAGTTCTTTCCTTATTTCAAGGCTTTTTCAAACATTCATCTTGAATCAATATGAATTTCTTTGAATTTTGCAGTTCCTCTTTGCATCTCCGTTCAAATTCAGTTTCCAGTCGATTTGTGAGGAAAGAAATCATATATTTATTTTTTAAGGTCAAAATAAAAAAACATACACGGTTACTTCCTTCGTGAATCCAGTTTGGGCGTTTCCAGTGAACTGTCATTCTGTACTCGCTGTACATCGACACAAAACCATCAATGGTTGACTTTTTAATGTTCTATTTATATTTTATTGCAGTTATCACACTTATCTAATTTGTCAGTAAACCAGTTTTATTGATTGCAGTAAAGATAAAGATAATGGGAATGTTAGAAACTGTAATTAGACACACACGCAACATTTCTCCAGCACTTCTAATGTTATTTTTAATGTGATGACCAAAAACATTGTGTTCATCCTTCAGAGATTGTCCCCATTTATAAAACCGAATGTTTCAAGATGTAGGAAATCCAACATTTGATAGAAAACACTTTTATTTAAAAATAAACAAGACATTAATTACCACTATAACCAGCAGATGGCGGCAGAGGATCATTTATTGGCTCATATCAGCCATTTCCTGCAATAGTTTTTCACTCAGTTTCACTTTTGAATAAATATTAAACATTATAAAATCACTAGGTTTATTTTGTCAAGATGAAGTATAAATTACTCACAAAATCTCATGGAAAACAATAACTTTTCTTGTGAATGAATGACACAGAAGCGAGCGCCGCTCTCTCTTTATAATCACTGAAGCTGTCAGTCAGTGCAGCTCAAGATCACACTTGTGAAAACTCACATTTTATTCAATGAATCTAACTAAAGTGCATAATAAATATTTAATTTACAGTGTGTTGATGCTTTTTTTTCCACACGAAAGTGAATTTAGCTGAGGAGGAACACTGAGGGAGTCTTTATTTGTTTATTTTTTATGTCGTCTTACATTTGAATAACTAAATTAATGCTATGCCTTACTATTTAAGTGACTTCTAATTATAAGCTAAGTATTACAGTATTGATCCTCAACACAAAAACAAATGACATTTCACTGGAAGTTTTCCAGCTGGCTTATATTATTGCTGAAGTTCTAAAGCACGCCGCATGCATATAGTCAATTGCTGGCAAAAATAAACTGAATCGTTTCACGTCATGTGGTCTCTTCTAAGTGGGCGGTTCTTAACTGCCTTATCCAGTCTTTTGTCTAATCAACAACACACATAAATGAACAAACATCATTTTACCGAGTAAACATCCAGTGACGGGACGAGTTAGTTAAGGTTAGACATCCATCCTGGAGGAGCCCTGAATCCTGTGACGGGACGGGAGATGTCAGCGTGTGGTCCAGACGATGAGGCTCAGATTTAGAGCTTTATGGAGTTTATGGACACAGATCCGTCAGGAGGAGGAGAGATGGATGTCAAACTCCTCCTCATCCATCAGACGCTCGGAGCGCAGTGAACGAGGACACCTGAGTCCCACCGCAGATCTCTGGATACTTCAGACGTGATTGATGTGAGCAGGAGAGAGCGAGAGACGCTGATGGATCTGAAGTCATGTTCAGAATGAAGCTGTAAATAACATGAATGAACCGCTTCAGTTTGTTGTTCGTCCTATAGAGGCCGGAGACCAGACTGAAGCACGTCACTGGAGATGTGTGTTTGTGACATCAGCTTTGTTGTCTGTATAATGGCAGAGAGAGAGAGAGTCAGAACGAGCAGACAGCAGGTCACGACCTTTAACCTCAGGGTCACTAATGGATGTCTGAAAGCGTCTGTCCTGCAGCGATTACCTGTGTCTGAATCTGAGCTGATTCACTTCTGTCTGCTCAAACACACATAACGCAGCTAACAGGGAATGTTCTCAGAACGTTGTGGCAAGGTTCTCTCAAAGTTATGAACAAATGTTTTCCAGTAACGTTGTAAGTTATCTGGGGTGTGTTTTCCAATAACGTTGTCTCTTAGCGTGCTGCGAAGACTCTCACGGATTACCTTTTCAAGGCGTGTTCCCTGAACTATACCATAGGAGGAGGCGTTAGGAACACCATCTGAAGTGTGACGTTATCAGGTGCCGTCCACGACTGTGGTGCTGAATTTGTTGCTGTCGATGGCTCGAGAATCAATCATTCGCTCTGTACAGGGGCTGCTTCACTGTGTTACGTGAGAAAGCGCTGTTCTTTATACAAGAAGCACTTCAGAAGTTGAAATTGCAAACTCCACCAAGAACAAAGAAAAAAGACTGACGTTTAATTGGAATAACTTTTTATAACTGGGAATGTTAGCAAACGTTTGCCGGGTTGTTTCTTCTCACACTTCTTCAGTTTGGCAGAGGGAAGGAGGTTTGATTCAGTCTTTGTGTTCAGCTTGTTGTTTTAGTAGTTATTGATATCGCGTCTGGTTTGTTTCTGTGCTGTTATTGACTAGTTTCCGCAGGGAACATGCGCTGCTTGTTTGTACTTTGATTTACTGGAGGTGTTTCCTGCTGAATGAGCTGATTGATCAGTGTGTGTGTGTGTGTGATTCAGTGCTCTTCTATCTTTAGTCTTTCTGTAGGTGTTGTGAGGAGTGTGTGCATTCGCTCCGTATTTCCAGAGTCTTTCCCCGTTAATTATTCAGAGCGCAGCCATCAGAGACGGAGACCCACGATTCCTCTGAGACTGTGATTGGCTGGAATGAAGAGTGTGAGGTCTATATTTGTGTTTGTTAACATCTGCTCCTGTGATCCTGTTGGTTCTCACAAGCTGATGTTTGGGCCGACAGCATCACCAGCAGCGTCTCGCTGACATTCATGCGTTTGGCTGACGCTTTATCCACAGTGACGTACATCGAATTCAGCGTATGTGTTTCATCAGTTCATGAGATCAAAGCCATGATCTTGGCTTGCTAGAGCTGGACTGTTTGAGCTACATCTAGTGATGAACGATGTATGGTTTGGGGAGAGAATTTTCAAGCTTTTACTTTGCCACAGAAAAACAAAGGAGCTCTTAAAGCTTCTCTTTTGTTGATCAGCGCTTCTCATTACACGTTTGGAAAGATGGTTGACGGATGTTATGTTCACTAATGCTCATTAAAGTATCAGTTTTATTGTGATTAATCTTGTTCTGAGAGTAAAACAGACCAGAAGCAGCTTCTCATCAACATTATTAAAGAAGATAAACATACAATTATAGTCGTATAATAATCTTCAGTTTCATATGAACTCATGGTAATCATTCTCATTGTCTCCAGCGACGGTCTGCGGTGGTTTTTACGCCCGGTGTGTGACAGACGTGAGGGTCTCCGGTGACATTTAGCAAATGAAAATTAATCAATAAACACACTGAGGGAGATAAAAAAAGACCAGATGCGGCTCAATAATAGTCTGTGATGGACGAGTGATAAAGAGCGATAAACGAATGAAGGAAATGTCAGGCATGACCACAGAACAAACACATGACTTCAGTGTGTGTGTGTGTGTGTGTGTGTGTGTGTGGAGGCGTTGTTACTTATACCCATAAAACTGAGAGTTATGCTAATATTGTGATGATCTGCTGTATGCCACCGGTCCATGATTTTGTACATGTATTTACATATTGCATCTATAATATTTATGTCCCTGTGGATTATTTCTCTTAAGTGGACTTAAATAAATTGTTAAAATGTGTGTGTGTGTGTGTGTGTGTGTGTGTCCAGCACTGAGGCTTTGTGTCTTCCATCGAAACAGCAGAACGAGACTCATTTATTACGTGTTTGTTTGAGGTTACAGACTGAAGGATTGAAGTCGCATGTTTTCCAGTAGCGATCAGCAGATACTTAATGCAGATCTGAGCGCTGGCGTTTGTGTTAGAAGTTAAAGAAACTCACACACACACACACACACACACACACATGTTCTTCCTCATGTAGAGTCTCATTATCGTCTCCTCTGACCCATTTAGCAGCGATGGAGGTTCTGTAAACTCCTGACTGCAGCACAAATGAACGCGTTCACAACTCTCTGTGTGTGTGTGTGTCTCATCTACAGTTTTAACACCAGTGTGAGTGTGTGTGTGTGTGTGTGTGTGTGTGTGTATGTGTGTGTCTCATCTGCAGTTTTAACACCAGTGTGTGTGTGTCTGTGTGTGTGTGTGTGTGTGTGTGTGTGTGTGTCTGTGTGTGTGTGTGTCTTATCTGCAGTTTTAACACCAGTGTGTGTGTGTGTGTGTGTGTGTGTGTGTGTCTGTGTGTGTGTGTGTCTGTCATCTGCAGTTTTAACACCAGTGTGTGTGTGTGCATCTGTAGGTGAGATTCTGATGATCAGACCGTCTGTTCTGTGTGTTTCTGCTCTTTTATTAGCGTCAGATTGTGAGCTGCATTAGCACATCTTTCCTCTCAATGGAATCTTTATGCTAAATATTTAAAAAAAAAAAAAAAAAAAGCTTTTTGAACAACTTTTTAGATAAGTTAAGGCAAAGTTTAGGGTTCACTGCCAATCCGCAGACATCTCTGAAAGAGTCTCTTCTGCTCACCTCAGCTGTGTTTATTTGATCAAAATTACAGTAAAAACAGTGAAATATTATTCCAGTGTAAAACAGCTGTTTTCTGTTTGAATATATTTTATAAAGTAATTTATTCCTGTGATCAAAGCTGAATTTTCAGCATCATTACTCCAGTCTTCAGTGTCACATGATCCTTCAGAAATCATTCTAATATGATGAAATATTTATGATTATTATCAATGTTGAAAACAATCATATTTTTGTGGAAACTGATACATTTTATTTTTCAGGATTCTTTGATGAATAGAAAGTTCAAAAGAACAGTGTTTATTTGAAATAGAATCTTTTGTAACATTATAAATGTCTTTAGTGTCACTTTTATTGCACCCTTGATGAATAAAAGTATTAATTTCTTTAAATAAAATCACATCAGTAGTGTCTGGTTAAGGATTCAGTTAGTTGTGTGTCGATCAGTGACATGTAATGATCACACTGACTCACTGTATTTGTCACTAACATTTCTCTTTCTCTTCCTCTCTTTCTGCCTCTGACTGACTTCTCCACCCCAGGTGAGTGATTTCCCTTCTTCCACACGTGTTCATGTCTTCAGCATGATTTTGTCTGCTGACGTGTTTCACAGTTTATTTTAAGTCTCCTCTAACTAAAACTAAAACATTTCACAGCAACATCAGCGCCTGCGATTTCGGTGGCTTGAATATTTCATCCGTCTTGTGTTGTTTATCCGCAGTGGATGTTTTATTTAGCGAAACCCCATTACAGGGTGAAAAACCGTCGAAGCTCGGCGGAGACGGTCCAGGTCTCGACATTCAGCCGCAGCCAAAAGATTTTTTGTGCTTCATGAAATTTTAATAAAGCCCAGTGTTTTAATGGCCACGAAGGGACGGATGTGAAAGCTTTTTTAATTACATGGCCGTGCAGCGCATCTTTGTTCTCGGCACTGTATGATGCCATCCTGCACTTCTGAAAACTTACTTGAGCTTTACATTCATAGCTTTTAATTGCATATTGAGAGACGCTGAATAAATCTCACCAGTTCTCATGTGTGGAGGAACACGTATAAGAAGCGTCGCGCTCGGCGTTTCAACCTAAAGCTGCTCTTAAACGTCTTTGACATTGTCAGTGTCAGTTGAGTTCACATGCAGTCAAACTAAACTACTACAACCTTTTAAAAAGAGTACTTATTACAGAAATAAAATCAGATAAGAGTGAACTGAATATAATGTTTTCAGTTTAAATGCATATTAAATGCAGTTAGTTGAACTTAAGAGTGCTTTATGACCCACGTAAGTACATTTTTATATGCAATTTCATAATTACTTCTCCTGTCTTTGAAATGTGGTTAAATACCATGAAATGTACTGACAAGAGCATTTATGGTAAACTAAAATATACTGTAATGCCATTTCTATTGACTCTTGAACATACATACAATTGTAACGCAGTGGCAATTTAGTTTCAAATATATTAACATCAAATGTAGTATTGAATAATGAACTACAGTTAAAATTAAAATCAAGTACTTTAAATGCATTTTAGTAACACAACACACCAAACCAAGTGTACTTCTTTAAATAATGATGTAAAACTTTTACACTTTGACATTTTTTGACATAAATACACTTTTTAAAAGTGAATTAAGTGTGTTAAGAAACTCTCTTTAAGTGCACTTAAGTGATATTTTCTTTCATTAATATTATATTACCTGCAAATATAGTTGTTTAAAAATGTACTTTTAAGATTTTAAGTGCACATTCAATACAGTTAAGTGCACTTGTTTTTCACGAGGGCATGAAGGCAGATGTTGTGGTCATAAATGTGTGTAATATACGAGTACCAGATCAGACCCAGAAGCATCGCACCTTCTGAAGAAGAGAAACACGTTTACAGTCGTGTTTGAGTAACATATTGTAAATTAAATTCTCATATTGTTTCTCTCCAGCACAAATATCTAAACATTCTTAAATCGAGACACATTTACTTCCGATGCTAAAATGAAAAGTTATTAAGTCTTATTGTCTGAGTTTTTGCTGAAAACAAGAAAAAATATATGCCAGAAGGGTCAGAAAATAATCGTTTTCTCTTTGAGTGAAGACTCAACTGGCAGATATTTGTTCTTGTTTTAATCTCACGTCATTTTGATCAATTTTTCAGAAAACAAGACTTAATATCTTCCGTCATTTTGCTTCTCCGGTAAATGTTTCTTGATTTAAGAATGTTTCGATGTTTGTACTGGAAAACAAGACAGAAACACTGAGGAAGAACATCATTTTTTCAGTCAAATTGCTAGTAAAAGCATCTGTTATTGTGGGAGGTGGTGAGGAGTGAATTGTGCATCTGTCATTTTGCATGAAGTTATGTTAAGTGTTACAGTCATCCTGTTCTCCTTTGTTTTTAAGTGGAGGGTAAATGGCAATATTTCACAAACTTTTAAGTTTTAGTTTCTACATAGTTGCAGCAGCTTCTGTGGTGTGAGATATGATGGACTGGATGGCTTGTGCTGTTTGTTCAATCTACTCAAACAGCTCGAGGTGATTCCATAGACGTCCTGCAGAACGTCTGAGAGCTTCACTGAGGAGATCAGAGTCTCTCTGAAATGGGAATCAGAGGGTTGTACAGTAAATCCAGCTTTAAGGCAGGCTGTTGGCCGATAGCGGAGGGTTTCTGAGTGAACGGAGCCGTATTCTGGTGTTTGGTTGTTGAGTGCAGTTTTATCAAGCGTAGCCTGCGCCGTTTCCTCCTGCGGGGCCCTGGAGGGTCTGATCTCAGGGGCCCGTGTGCCGCTGTGATTAAACTCACTGGATGCGTTCAGCTGGAATGAATGAATTACTCATTAATCCTTCCTAATCTATTCCTGCCTTCCAGTTTGTCACTACACCGCTCTCTTTCCTAATCATAGTAAACAAACAGCTCCTGCTGTAAGTGAATCGACACCATCCAGAAGCCGAAGCTCTCGTGTCTCATTTTCCGGGCTGTCTGTTTCTCTGTAGCTCCTCGTGTTCCTTGTGTCTGTCCTGATGGTGTTTGTCCTCCTCCCCTGGGTCTCTCACCTCATCCAGACACAACATTGTGTTGCCATCTGTTGGCTTGATGGTGTTCCTCGTCCCCTGACGCCGCAGACGAGGCTGTTAGTCTGTTTGACACGTCTTGAGTGAGAATGAAATAAATATATGTGTAACTGAGTCTTGGTTCGTAGAAGCGGAGAGCGGCAGTGAAGGTGGTGATGTGATGATGTCATCTCAGAGAGGGATGTGATGTCAGTAATTGTGATGTCATGGCGGTAATGTGATGATATCGCTTGAGTAATATAATGATAAGAAGGCAGTAATGTTATGTTGTTATGTCAGTAATGTGATACTATTGCAGTAATGTGTAGATATGTCAATAATAAGGTGATATTGTGTGGGTGATATAATATGCTTGTCAGTATTGTGATTTTGTTGCCTCAGTGATGTGATGATTTGTGGCCTGTTGCATGAAGCTAGTTGAACAAACTCTGAGTTTCAGAGTAGGTTTAGAGTTGACAAATCCAGATAAATCCAGCCTGGTTTAGATCAGGATCAACTGTTGCACAACGCTCGGTATAAACTTTCTCTGTCAACTCAGGTTTAATCCAGAGTTTGAGATGAACTCTGAAGCGCGTGCGCCTGGAAGTGTGACACGTGCGGCAAACAGCCAATCACATGCAGAGCGTCCGTTTGATTCACGTCTCGCGAGAGAGCCGCGCAATTCACTTCTCTTCTGAAGATTAAGAGATCGTTGATGAAATCAAATGCATTTACAAGGCAGGAATAAACACGGCTGCAGTGAAAGTTTGAGAAGGCAGCTGAAAGAAAATATCAATGCATGTGAATCAAAGAAATATGCCTAATAATTTATAATATAATAATTTATATTAGATTCACAAAGAGCTCATAAGATTAATTTGTTTAAAAGCTTTACATATCGATGCATGCATTATATTCATATCAATTTAAAAGCAAAGTTTAATATTAATTGTCAAGTAATATAATAATTAAATGAATATACTATTATATGACTTATACATAATTAATTCATATAATATAAATATAATAAATAGTTAGCAGCATAAGATGAGCAATTTTGTCTCTAAAATGTTTTCACTATAAACTGATTTAATTAATTAATTTAATTGCATCAGATGCGTGTCACTTTACTCACAGCTGATTGGTCGAGTTTGGGTTTGTGATCTCTAACCCAGAATAAATCCTGCTCCGGAGCAATGAACCCCGCTAAAAACCAATCCACCTTTATAAGCCTGAAAAACCAGAGTTTACTCAAACTAATCTTGAACTTACCTGAGTAGAAACTGAAACCGGCCACTGGTGTCAGTAATGTGATGATATCTGTAATGTGAAGATATCATGTCAGTAATGTCATAGTATTGTGTGAGTAATATGATATTCATGTCAGTCATGTGATTTTGTTGTGCACTGTAAAAAAAATTCTGTAGTTTTTACAAAATAATTTTGGCAGCTGCGGTTGACACATTTACAGAACAAACTGTAAATTTTGCAGTATAAAACTGTAATTTACAAACAGGAAAATTTGAATGTAAACCAGTAAATTCAACAATGCACACTACAACTAAAAATCTGTTTTGTAACTTTAATATACACTGACAATCACCATAATAATGCAGGTGGTAAAAGAGAAAGCCACATGAAGAATCAGAGTGATTCACGCAAACGCAAAACACCATCATGGTAACACTTAGATAATGCAATAAACATTCATTAAACATCAGAAGATGTAACATAAAACCCTAGTGTACATAACTGAATAACTATTAAGAAACATGATTATTTAAACAAAATACTTGATTTGTTCTTTTTTACTTCTAAAAATTGTAAAAATTTACAGCATTTTGCTGTGAAAATTACATAAAATGTCTGGTAAGAGCTTTCACAGTTTTTCCATGTATATAATACTGGAACTTACTGTTAACCCATTTACATTTTTTTTCTGTAGCGTTTTTACAATATTTTACCGTTAAAATCACATTCATTTTTCACAGTGTGTCAGATAGGCTGATTTCCTGTCAGTAATGTGATGTTGCAGATATGTGTAACGTGTGTTATTAATGTTATGACGTGTGAGTAATGTGATGATATGCATGTCAGTGAGGTGATGATTTGGTGTCAGTGATGTGATGATATTGCAGTGATATGATCATTAATGAGTTTATGTGTGAGTAATGTTACAGTGTTCATGTCAGTACTGTGACGTCGTGTCAGTAATGTGATGTAGTTATAGTGACCGTCAGGCAGTGGTTGATATGCCCTGAGTCTCATGAAGAGCATCTGCAGATCACACCAGGTGTAATGAGAGTTTAATTGGATTGGTTGCTGTGAGCGAGGCTGTTTGTGTCTTTTAATTAGATGAATAAATTGCACTCATTAAATAGTTTGATTTCAAATAAAGCAGATGTGTATGTGAGACGCACCTTAAAGACATCACAACATCAGCACAGACACATCTCTGTGAGACGAGGCAGATCTCAGCACATCTGTCCTTCTACTGCATGTCACATGACATGAACATTTCATCATGAATCAGACGTGACAGAAGAAACACTTCCGCATCACGTTTTCTCTAGCAGCTTCGCAGTTTCCGTCAGGAAGGTTTGTGTTTGCGGGTGATGTCGTCGTCTCGCTACAGTCGCAGGTGACACGGCAGTCAGAGCCATTCAACTGAAGAGAGGAGGAGAATGAATCCATGAGCTGGAACACAGAAAACCAGCTGTGTGTGATGAGCATGATTTATAGGACACGTTCCTGGATCAACATCTTTGTATGTCCAGTGACATTTTTGTCGGCCAATCAGATTGTGGGACCTGTTTAGGGTTTGGTTTGAAGCTGTGGGTGATTTTTCGTTTTGTGTCACTTCTTTTGAAAGTCTATGGAATCGACATTCAAGCGTTCTTCTGAAGAGATCACTTTATACGATGAACAGATTTCACAACAAGCACAGAGCTCATTAAATACGGTCAACAGAAATCAAACATGCCTGAGAACAAACAAACAGATGGACAAAAGGGAGTGAACAGTCCCTTCACGTCTGTTTTGAGTCGTATTTGTGAATAAGGTGTTGTTTAGTTGGAGTGCTGAAGCTTCAGAGCCGCTGGACTCTTTTATCTGCGTGACTCGTGTCGGAGTGCGTGTGTTTGTACAGTTGCGCTGTCCAATCCGCTGGCGTCTGTTCTGGCGCTCGCATGTTTGGCCTTTGAGCTCGGCACACAAAATGGCTTCCCATGTTTCCTGTGTGACAAGATGTCTGGCCTAAGAGGAGATCTGGCCTGCTCTCTCTCAGATCTGTGACAGACCGTGGCTCTTTGATGGAGGTCGTCGTCGTGTCTTGATGCTTCAGTGTGTGTTTTTAGGGATGTAAAGTAGGTCATGATGGGACAACAGGCTGATTCTCCTCTCAGTCTCTTTCATCACGCCACGGCCGGTCTCAGGTCCGGTTTGCAGGTTCTTCTGACCGAGAGCCGTCTGCTTACACAGATCAGTTCCTGACCCCAAACGTCCAGTGTTTGAACGGTTGTGTGTGTGCCATTGTATCATCTTTAATGCAGCTGTGCATGAAAACGATTTCTCAGCGCAATTCAACAATATACACTTGTGCTCATAAGTTTACATGCACATTAGAGTATATGCAAAATAATAAGAGGGATTGTAGAATAAAGTTTTAGCAGTTTAGTGCCAGTTGAAGGTTTGAGTTCTTATAGTTTTAATAGTGTTTGATGAACTCAGAGTGACTGTTGAATGTGTTTGACTGCTGCAGTGACACACGTGACGAGTTACATAACAGAGACAGAGAGAGAGAGGGAGATCGGGCGGCTCTTAATGATGAATGTGGGACAGTGATGGATGAGACAGAAGACGGTCTAAAGGCCCAGGAGACGCTCTGACTGTTAGAAAGAGAAAGAAACGCAAGTCACGCAGAAAAAGAGCGATGAAAGAATAATGCAGGGTGACATTGTGAATGCAGAATTAACTGCCTGCGTCCTTCAGCCGTTTGATCCTACCTGATTCCTCCAGCTGCTTCCCGTTTCTCCACTGAAGTCTTCATAACTGTGATTCTGACAGGTTTGGATTCACAGAGATCATGACAATTAAGATCTCTGAGTTCTCTTGGATCCTTGAGATGTTTTCGGGATCTTCACTCCTCACACGTCCAGCTGAATCCCGGCAGTATAATCGTCTCTGCCGCAGCACTTTGGTGCTTCTACACTTTATTCTCCTGTCTGAAATAACAGCACTTTATTTAGAAATAGCATATATGTAAGTAGGACTGCACAATTTGGGAAAACAAATGTAATTCCTTTTTTTTTCTTATAAAAATTGCAATTGCGATTTAAAATATGATTTTTATAAATTCCAGGTTTGCTGTGCTTGATTGTAGAGCTGCAGAATTTGGCCAATTTTTTGTGATTATAAATTAAATTATAAAATAATAATAATTTCTTTTTTTATTACATTAAAATATACATTATTGAATCAATACAAAATAAATATTACTATTGTAATATTTCACTGTAAAATAAAAAAAATAGTATTTATGGAAAATAATATAATAATAATTAATTAATTTTACATTACATTACATAATACTAATATTTATGGCTATTTTTATTCATTTTTCAAACATTAAACCATTTAATTTTTATTTTGATGGAAAACAAAATGATGGTTACATCTACATTGTTATTATTTACGTACAATATAGTATTTATTAATATTTTTAATTAGCTTTTATTTTTATATTTTAAGATTTTCGTTTTAGGTTACTTTTTTTTATATTTCTATGTAGCTTTAATTAATTTTTTTTTTTCGGTTTTAATTCAACTTAAACATAAATCAGTTTCTAATGTTCACTTAAGATTTTAATCTAATATTTATATATTATTTTATTTCAGTTACCAAAAATGATTTTAATAGTTTTAGTTCAGATTAACAACACTGGCCTGAGGAGCTTCTGAACGTGAAGAACCGCCAGACTCACTTGAACCCGTGACCTCATCGCAGGACATCCGCCGCATCGATCACATTCCCAAAAACAGCTGCGACACGTCTTCATCGACCCTGCGAGTGATGAAAGGCCTGCTCTCTCTCAGGTCCTGCTGGTTGATTGCGTCGTGTGTTTGATCTCCGCGGCCGGTGGTCCTCCAGCAGATCAGACAGTCGTCCGGCGCTCCATCGATCTCGCTCGGCTTCTGGAAAGGTTGTGCTGCTGAACGTTCACCTCCATCACTTCAGGAAAACACGTGATCTGAAATCGATCATCATATATAGACTTGATATTTGAAGTGACATTTAAAGGGTTAATTCAGCCAAAAAATAATCATCCTGACATAATTTAGACATGTTTTAAACCTGTATGAGTTTGTGGAACACAAAAGAACATATTTTGATACATTTTTATTGTCGATAAGATGAAAGTCACTGGGCTCCAATGTTGTTTGGTTCCCAACATTCTTCGAAATATCTACTTTCACAGGAGAAAGAAAGTCATTTGAGGGAGGGTAAATGATGACAGAATGATCACTCACTCAAAATATGGTACATTTTGTAACATCACTTGTGAAATCATTCTGTTCATAGTTATGAGCCTTTTTAATGAATCTTTTCCTTATTTTTAATACATAGCAGAAATAACACAGGAGTTCTGCTGTCAGTAGCCATGTTTCCATCCAAAGTTGAGAATTTAACTTGTGCACAAATTTGGAATATCGCATAAAACATTTGCGAATAAAGCACTGTTTTCATTCAGTGAGTCGAAGAGAACAAAATCGTCACTTCATGATAAACTGGCGCTAAATATCACTTAGAAAAATGAGTTGCTGCAGTAGAAGCCACTGAATATAATAATTTTTGTATATAATAAAGAGCATGCAGATGAAACGCTGTCATGTTATCTTGCATTCAGATGCCTGGTGTTTGTGAACTTGTGCTTCTGGGAGGGAATTATAAAGAACCACTTTAACGACAGACTTTGCTCAGGCATTACAGAATGACCAAAACAACAAGACTGGTCTGCTGGTTGGTCCAGTGATGCCGTCCCTTCGCAAAGTCACATGTCTTTTTTGATGCGCATCAAGGAATTTATTCGGTAAAAGTGTTTCCACTGTTTATGCACATGTATTGCATAAAAACTACATCCGACTCAGTTGAGAGCATAAGTTTATTTTCAAGCACATTTTTAGTAATAATGCGCATCTTGGCGTTTCCATACAGTTTTTTTTTATGCGATATCCCAAAATGCACATAAAAATAGGTGGATAGAAACATACACTATATTGCCTAAAGTTTTGGGACGCCTGCCTTTACGTGCACATGAACTTTAATGACATCCCATTCTTAATCCGTAGGGTTTAATATGGAGTTGGCCCACCCTTTGCAGCTATAACAGCCTCAACTCTTCTGGGAAGTATGTTTATGGGAATTTTTGACCATTCCTCTAGAAGCGCATTTGTGAGGTCAGGCAGTGATGTTGGCGAGAAGGCCTGGCTCACAGTCTCCACTCTAATTCATCCCAAAGGTGTTCTGTCGGGTTGAGGTCAGTACTTTGTGCAGGCCAGTCAAGTTCCTCCACATCAAACTCGCTCATCCATGTTTTTATGGACCTTGCTTTGTGCACTGGTGCGCAGTCATGTTGGAACGGGAAGGGGTCATCCCCAAACTGTTCCCACAAATTTGGGAGCGTGAAATTGTCCAAAATGTCTTGGTATGCTGAAGCATTAAGAGTTCCTTTCACTGGAACTAAGGGTCAATCCTAACCCCTGGAAAACAACCCCACACCTTAATCCCTCCTCCACCAAACTTTACACTTGGCACAATGCAGTCAGGCAAGTACCGTTCTCCTGGCAACCGCCAAACCCAGACTCGTCCATCAGATTGCCAGACAGAGAAGCGTGATTGGTCACTCCAGAGAACACGTCTCCACTGCTCTAGAGTCCAGTGGCGGTGTGCTTTACAACACTGCATCCGACGCTTTGCATTGCACTTGGTGATGTAAGGCTTGGATGCAGCTGCTCAGCCATGGAAACCCATTCCATGAAGCTCTCTACGCACTGTTCTTGAGCTAATCTGAAGGCCACATGAAGTTTGGAGGTCTATAGCTATGGACTCTGCAGAAAGTTGGCGACTTCTGCACATTGTGTGCCTCAGCATGCGCTGACCCCGCTCTGTGATTTTACGTGGCCTACCACTTCATGGCTGAGTTGATGTTGTTCCCAGTTGCTTCCACTTTATGATCCCACTAACAGTTGAGCGTGGAATTTTTAGTAGTGAGGAAATTTCACAAATGGACTTATTGCACAGGTGGCAACCTATCACGGTACCATGCTTGAATTCACTGAGGACAGAAGAGGTCTGGAAATCCAGAGACTGTCAGGCTTTTTCAGTGCTACCAAGGCCGTAAGCTACCAGAGCCTAAACCCCCTGTACACAAAGGAAGGGCAGGAGCTGCTGAAGAGTAATGTGTCCATTAACGCCTGATGGAAGAAGCACTTCCAAGAACTCTTCAACAGTGACAGCACAACTGAAATAGACCAGGTAATAGAATATTCTTTACCAAACACATCCCATCAGAGAAGACATGGGGGAACCATATAAGTATAACAGAAGTTCAAGACATCATCAAGAGCCTTAAGAACAGCAAGGCCGCAGGTCCAGACAGGATCCCAGCTAAGATCTTAAAGGAATGTGGATCAGAGCTCCTGTACCACATTCATGCTCTACTCCTCAAAGTCTGGGAAAAGACGCTCTGATAGTGACCATATTCAAGAAGGGGGACAAGGCTAATGTGGAAATCACAGGGGCTTCTCGCTCCTGTCAACAACAGGAAAAGTCCTTGCTCGTGTCCTTGCAAACCGACTGCTACCACTATCTGAGGAAGTACTCCCAGAATCACAGTGTGGCTTCCGCCCATCCAGATATAGCAGATATGATATTCACAGCAAGCCAACTACAGGAAAAATGCAGTGAACAAAGGCAGCCTTTGTACATGGCCTTTATAGACCTGACAAAGGCTTTTGACATGCCAGGCTCTGTGGATCCTACTATCAAGGTACGGCTGTCATGACAAGTATATCAGAATACTGAGGCTTCTACATGATGGCATGTCAGTCACAGTGCTCAGAAATGGTGGCTCTGAGTCTTTCACGGTGGAACAGGGATCAAATAGGGATGCATCATCACACCCACCCTGTTTGCCATCTTCATTGCTGCCATACTCCACCTCACTGGTGAAGAGCTGCCACAGGGGATTCCAATCATGTACAGAACTGATGGCAGACTCTTCAACCTTCACAGGTTCAAGGCCAGGAGTAAAGTTAACTACACCACCATCACAGAGCCTCAGTACGCGGACGTGCACCACACCCCTCAGAACACCTCTAGGACATCCTGAATGCCTTTTAGTAGGCCATCAAGAACACCCAGGTCCTATATCAATCTCCACCCAACCAGCCAGCTACCCAGCCCACCATAAAAGTGGACAACACCACTCTTGAAAACGTGGACCATTTCCCCTACCTCTGCATCCTTCTTTCCTGAAAAGCTGACATTAACTCTGAGGTTAACCATCTGCTGAGTTGTGCCAGTGGAGCCTATGCCAGACTCAGGAAAAGAGTCTTTGGAGACCGAAACCTAACAGGCCAAACAAAACTCCTGGTCTACAGAGCCAATGTCCTCCCCACCCTCCTGTATGGAGCTGAGTCATGGATCACCTTCAGCAGGCATCTGAGAGCCCTGGAATAATTCCACCAAAGATCCTTACAAAAGATTCCGAGGATCAGTTGGGATACACCAACATCAGTGTTGGGAAGGAAGCCAACATGACTAGCATCACCACTGTAAAAATGCAGTACCAACTTCGATGGACCGGCCATGTCATCCGCATGTCCAATACATGTCTCCACAAACAGATCCTGTAGTCCAAGCTGAAGAAAGATAATTGAGCCAATGGCAGGCAAAATAAACATTACAAGGACAATATCAAGGCCAGTCTGAAGAAATTCCACATCACATCGAACAACTGGGAGCACATTGCACTGCACAGGAGCTCCTGGAAGAAATCCATGCAGGAAGGTGCTGCATTTCATGAAATAGATCTACGCTGTGCCAGAGACAATGCGACAGCTTCGCAAGGAGAAAGACAAAGAGCCTCAATCACCACCAACCATCACCGCTCTGCCCTGCCCTGCCCACAAGAATGCGGATCATGGATGAGCTTCAACAGCCATCTGAAGTAGATGACAAGTAGATGACCCAAAGGAGAGGACAGTCATACTCGGCTTGAGTGACCACCAATGAATGGATGAGTGTGTGTGTACTTGTACAGATATCTTAGTGAGGACCAGTGGACCATCGGAGTGAGGACCAAGAGAGTAAAGTGAGGACATTTTGGCCAGTCCTTACTTTCTGAGAGCCATTTAAAGGCCTATTTGAGGGTCAAGAATCAGATTATAATTGGGTAAAGGGTCGGTTTAGGGTAAGGGTTTGGGTTAGGCACTTAGTTGTGATGTATAGGGTTAGGGTAAGAAGCTGGAGATTGCATTGTGTCAATGAATGTCCTTGCAAAGATAGATGTACAAGAATGAGTGTGTGATTGACAGTCTATTCTTTTCTTGGAATCCAGAGTGTTTGTGTTGTTCTTTTTTATTTAGACCTGCAATAACAGCAATTAAGCGTGTCAAAATCAAACACACATGCTCATCTGACGGCTGTCTCTAGTGCCTCTGACTCATACACTGATTAATCACACTCTCTCACACACACAGAATATTAACACACAATCAATACACTTCATCATTATCAGCCAGAGTCATTAGAATTCATCACTGGACGCACAGCAAATCAAAGCACTTCAGTCACAACACTCTGTCTGTTCTCACACAGTGTGATGGGACTGTGCGGTTGCTATGGTGTCTGTGTGGTTGCTAGGCATTTTCTTGTATGAAGAGTCTCTGTGATGTCCTGGTCTGCAGATGTGACTCTTCCATTAGTTAATCAAGTTAATTCAGAGGGGTTAGAGTCAGTGTTCAGTTATGCTTGAGCTCCCAGCATGCACTGCAGCGTGAATAAATTATGCAGATGACTGTTTGTTGTCACTTTCAGTTATTATGGTGTGCTGATAATTATTCTCAGCATCTTTCATGTGCGTTCAGTGATGAAGTTCATATTGTCATTGATTGGATTATTCGGTCAGTTCTGATGATCTCAGTCTCAGAGGTTTGTGAGGATGAAAAATTCTGCACTGGGATTGAAAATCTGCTTCTATAGATACACTGTAAAAGTTATTTTTTATGAAGTTGTAAATAAAACATATTTCTACACCAGTTTTTTTTTACAGTGTACTTGAACATGTGTTTGCATTTAACTAGAACAAGTAAGTTAATGTCAGTCGATTGAATGCAACATGAAGCATCAATAATGATCAATACTTTTCAGAAGCCTTTTTTAATGCATGCAGGGATTCTAAGAGTGTGATGTCTCACCTGACAGCATCACATGTCCAGCTGCGTGTTTCTGTGTCAGTGAATGTGATGGAATAGCAGCGTCAGCTCACGAATGAGTGTAGATCGAGTGTGTGTTGGTTGTGTACACAGGTGTGTGTATGTGTGATGGAGTGAGAATGAGTTCACCACAATAAAGCGCAGTAGCCGCGGCATCTCCTGCATTTGTGTGCATCCCTGCGGCTCACTCTCATTTCAGTCACGCTTCATATTCATGAGGAAAAGAAAATTAGATTGGAAGGATAGTGCAGAGAGAGACTCACAACATGTCTTCTCTCCATTCCCGGCAGCCATTTTACATTCTCTCTTTGTTTTTGCACGCGGCTCATTTCGACTCAACTCGAATGGGTTTTTCTGACGTCGCTGCATGAAAACAGAACAGAGACGTGATGAAAGGAAACTGCTTCTGTTTTCCTTCTCTAAAGCAATTCAGTGCCTTCCTCTCTCCTCCTCCTCCTCGCTCGGTTTCCCATGAGGCTCTTGTGTTTTCTCTGATGTTTCTCCTCTGATAATTAGCAGTTGCCAGATACTACAACTAGCAGCAGGAGTCAGAAGCAGGTTGGCCCAAGGGAAGCGAGAGGAGCCGATTGAGTCTGGGCTCTGAATCAATTCTAAATCGTTGCTTGTTTCTGAATCGGTGGCTTTGACAGAGTTTCTCGGCCAGGCTGTAATTGTCGAGGTGTGGCTGATGTTTTGTTGCTCGTGAGGCACATGAGACTCTTCAGAAATCCTGGTGGTGATGCTTCGTTTTGATTTGTTCTTTTTATTCTTCCAGGATGAATCATTGGCTCTTAATCCCGCTGACATTCTCGGCCGGTTCTCATCTTCACATACTCCGATTTTCAAAGGAACTGACCAGATGGGTTAGACGGGTCACTGTTCAGAACATAAACTAAATGCTTTCCAGGTCATATTTTTAGGGAAACCGAGATACATTTTATTTTTCAGGATTCTTTGATGAATAGAAAGTTCAAAAGAACAGTGTTTATTTGAAATAGAATCTTTTATAACATTTCAAATGTCTTTACTGTCACTTTTGACCAATTTAATGTGTCCTTGGTGATTAAGCAGTTCAAGCTTGTTTTGTTACGGTATTTTTGCATAAACTCTTTCTACTTTTTATTCCCAATTAATATTAATATTTCTACTTGTTTATATTTTGTCAACAGTATGTTTGAATAATTTAAAATTAAATCATCATGGGGAATCTTTTTTTCTTATTTCATCTTTTTTTTTTTTTTGTCTGCTGGAATGTTTTTAGAAAGATGTGTGTTAGATGCTTCATTGGCAGAATGATCAACAGTGACTCACTGAAGAGACTTCGGCTCTGATGAAGGTCCATTAGGCCTCTGTTCTCAGCTGCTTGATTGGCACTTGATCTCAAACCTGCAGAGCCAGACGCTTGGAAAGTCTCTTGATCACAATGACTTATGAGCGTCACCACCGCAGCTCTGATTAAAGCAGATGGAAGCGCGCGTGAGCTCAGCGTCGCCTCATTACATGAGCAGAGATGCAGTGACCTTCAGCACCCGCAGCAACATTTACATTCACACACAGCTCATAAACAAGGGTTATTTACAGACGCTAATCTTCACCTGCTCGTGCTTATACTCATTGCTGAGCTCATTCAGCTGTTAGGGTGGTTTTTGAACATTCTGTCAGTGTTTTCATCTAAAGCTGATTGTTTGTGTCTCTGTGTGTTTCAGCTGGGACTACCTACATCTTCGGCCGTGGAGGAGCCCTCATCACGTACACGTGGCCCCCCAATGACCGGCCGAGTACGCGGGCAGACCGGCTGGCCGTGGGCTTCAGCACCCAGCTGAAGGAGGCCGTCCTGGTGCGGGTGGAGAGCGCCAAGGGTCTCGGGGACTATCTGGAGCTTCACATAGTAAGAATGATGCCTGGGGAACCAAGGGGGCGGAGATGGGCTTACAGTGACTGTATGATTGAGGGTGGGGCTTACTGTGATTGTATGTTTGAGGGCAGGGCTTACAGTGACTGTATGTTTGAGGGCGGGGTTTACAGTGACTGTATGTTTGAGGGTGGGGCTTACAGTGACTGTGTGTTTGAGGGTGGGGCTTACAGTGACTGAATGTTTGAGGGTGGGGCTTACAGTGACTGTATGTTTGAGGGTGGGTCTTACAGTGACTGTGTGTTTGAGGGCGGGGTTTACAGTGACTGTATGTTTGAGGGTGGGGCTTACAGTGACTGTGTGTTTGAGGGCGGGGTTTACAGTGACTGAATGTTTGAGGGTGGGGCTTACAGTGACTGTATGATTGAGGGTGGGGCTTACAGTGACTGTATGTTTGAGGGCGGGGCTTACAGTTATTGTGCATGTTTGGGGCGGGGCTTACTGTGATTGTTTTAGGGCAGGGCTTACAGTAACTGCGTATGTTTGGGGGCAGGGCTTACAGTGACTAAGTTTGAAGGTGGGGCTTACAGTATCTGTGTATGTTTAAGGGTGGGGCTTAAGGTGACTGTATGTTTTAGGGCGGGGCTTACAGTGACTAGGTATGTTTGAGGGCAGGGCTTACAGTGACTATGTTTGAGGGTGGGGCTTACAGTGACTGCGTATGTTTGAGGGCGGGGCTTACAGTGACTGCGTATGTTTGAGGGCGGGGCTTATGTAAGCTTACAGTGACTGTGTATGTTTGAGGGTGGGGCATACGGTGACTGTGTGTTTGAGGGTGGGGCTTACAGTAATTGTCTAGATACACAGTGCTTCAGGATCTATCTATCTATTTATCTATCTATCTTCTCAGAGACACTGATTATTGTTCATCTGGATCTGTGTGTCTGTTTCACTTCATTAGTCCAGACTTCATTAAATGGATTGTTTTTCATCTAGATTTCTCTGGAGCTTCAATTTGTTCCTCATATTCTCACCCCAAATCTAAAGCCCCAGCTCTTTCTCTCTTTCTCTCTCTTTCTCTCTCTCTGAGATCAATTACTAGCCTGTTTTCTCAGTCTCTTCAGTAATTGTCTCTCAGAGTGTGTGATGAAGGACAGACGGAGGGTCTCAGGCTGTTGTTGCCATTGACCCTTCAGCGTTCTTCTTTCTCTCCGTTAACCATTGCTGCTTTCTGAACACATACCCGTGTGTTTGTGTGTGTTTTGGATGCGATAAAGACCTTGGGTTGTGAGGTGTGTTTGTGTATTCTCCTCCTCTGATAAAGCCTGTATCGTGGTGTGTGTGTCGGCAGTATGGTGTTTGTGAAGGTGTGCGGTGATTAATCTGTGTGTTGGTGTCTGGAGGGGACGGCAATTAATTTTACCCTGTGTGGGAGGAAACTCTTTCAGCCCTCAAGACACGCACATACATACACACACACACACACACACACACACACCTTCCACAGCTTCTGTTTTCTCCAGTTCTCCAGTTTTAGTTTCAGAATCGAGGGCATCATTATGAAGAATAAAAGTTACACTCTCCTAGTTACCACAAGAGTGACCCCAAGCCTTAATTCAATAAACTGATTCAAATAAAAAAGAAGTTTATTTTTCTGACCCCACTGGCAGATATTTGTTTTAGGCATAAACTCACTTAATTTTAATTTTAATTTTTTGGGGGGGGAAAGAAGGTCACTTTGCTTCTCCAGTAAATGTATTTTAAGAATGTTTAGATATTTGAGTGTATTTTGCTCTGTATTAGTGATCAGTACTTCATTCGATTGTCAATGTGGGTCGGTTGTGTTTCTAAGACCCGTCCGACGGGTGATGAACGACCCGCGCTGCTCCTCCTGGGTGGGCCGCTCGCCGCAGATGCGCTCCATTAATCTCAGAGTGACGCTTCTGTGCTGTAGGTCACTTACTAGTGAGCATCTAGGCATCTCTGTAATCTTTCTCAAGTCAATTAGAAGGAAAGCGTACTGTTTCTGTCTGAATGTAGGATGATCCACCCACTGACTTACACTGATATGTTCAGATAATGTTCAGAACTCAGTTGGATTCCGGAAGTATAACGCCCATTCATATTCTCCATAGAAAAACTTAAATTTAACAATAACTCCATAAACCTACTGTCTTTAATCCATATGGGAAAATGAAGAAAATACTTCCAGAACCATTGTTGCTGAAAAAGTGGGCAGGCAAGACATATTTCACCCAAGAATGAAAGTTTTGACATTATTTACTAAAGCCATATTAGCTGCTTTCTTTTTTGAACACAAACGTTTTAGGGAATGTCCTGCTCCTGCACATTCATATAATCCCTTTTTAAAGTTTGAAGAAGGTTATTTTTCAGAAAAAGATCATGCAACTTTAAAACAATATCAGACCAGAGTGAGTAAATAATGAATAAACCTTAATTTTATGGTAACTATCCCTTTGAAGGAACTAACCCTAGATAGATAGATAGATAGATAGATAGACAGACTGATTGAAAGAAAGAAAGAAAGAAAGAAAGACAGACTGACAGATAGATAGATAGACACAGACAGACTGATTGATTGATGAAACAAAGAAAGAAAGAAAGAAAGAAAGAAAGAAAGAGAAAGATACAGATAGATAGAAAGAAAGAAAGACAGAAAGACAGATTGATTGATTGAAAGAAAAAAAGAAAGATACAGATAGAAAGAAAGAAAGAAAGAATGAAAGACAGATTGATTGATTGATTGATTGATTGATTGAAAGAAAGAAAGATACAGATAGAAAGAAAGAAAGACAGACAGACAGACAGACTGATTGAAAAAGAAAGAAAGAAAGAAAGACAGACAGATAGATAGATAGACAGACACATACAGACAGATTGATTGATTGATTGATTGATTGACTGATTGAAAGACAGACAGACAGATAGAAAGAAAGAAAGAAAGACATAGAGACAGATCTTATTGAGCTCCCCTCTCTCTCTCTCTCTCTCTCTCTCTCCCAGAAGGCATTTCTTCAATGGCCACCGCAGACTCTCAATCTTTCATGGTTTATCAAGCCGCTCGATAAGACGCAAATATTATTCTTGGTGAAAGCGATTGCGAGTCCAAAGGCTCGACGATCATGCTGACAGATTGGATTGAGGACTGAGACGCTTCTGTTTGACCATTGTGATTACAGCAGAGCAGATAAACGAGACGCGCTGATGACCCTCGTATGAGAGAGAGACGGATATCATCACCGGCCGCATGAGAACGTCACTGCACTGGATTCATTCACATGACTGTAGAGAGATGCTCATACTGACGGACTCAACATGAGATCAAGAGAGATTGGTTAGGATTGAAGGGAAAATGGATGCTGCCAAGTACATCCAAATTCTTGAGGAAAGCCTGCGTTCCTCTGCTAGACAGCTGAAGATGGGCAGGTCATTCACCTTTCAACACGACAGTGATCCTAAACATACCGCCAAAAGAACAATGCAATGTCTTAAGGATAGGAAGATGAATGTCCTTGAGTGGCCGAGTCAGAGCCCTGGCTTAAATCCCACAGAAAATCTGTGAAGAGCAGTTCATTGCCGCTGACCACAGAATTTGACTGAACTTGAGCAATTCTGCGAGGAAGAATGGGCAAATATTCCCAATCTAGGTGTGCAAAGCTAGTACAGACATATCCAAAACGATTAATGGCTATGACTAAAGCTAAAGGTGATTACATTCTTTAATCTAATTAATTACACAGTGTGGAGATTAATTAATCTAATTACCCCCAAAAGATCATTTAAAGTCATTATTGTGTTAAATGAGAAAAGTAGATATTACAAAAGTTACAAGTTATTAAAATAGACATTACAAAAGTAGCTTTAAAAAAAGTATTTTATTTGATTCTACATAGAATTTATTACACATAACCTGTTAGGCTTCAACGGCCATGAGGTTCAGTAAATGTTGACAGAATTTTCATTTTTGGGTGAATTATACCTTTAGTAGGTCTTTTATTAATATGGAAAAATTATTATTATTTTCATTAAATGATACTCTAAATCAGAAACTAAAAATGCCAGTAGGTGGCGGCACATGTCTAAATGAGTAAGTCATTGAATCACTCATTCATTCGATTCATTCAAACGGCTGATTGAACGGTCCCTGAATCAGTGGTTCACTCAATTGATTCACTCAAAGCGTGGATTCATTCAGAAACACAGCTTTGTGTTGCTCAGAGACTAATTAGTCAAATTAACACATTAAATTGAAAGTCCTAGTAAAAATATAACATGTTAATATCACAGTAAGTTGTGTATCTCCTTTAGATCTTTTCTGATTCTGATTCTGATTCTTTTCATGATCAAGCCTGTGAAACAGTTCTTTTGGTTAATTGAAAACGAGTCGTTTGTTAATGAATCATCACATCAGTTCTCTGCATCCAAAAACAAACACGTTCATTCACTGCTAATAAGCTTGATCTTGAGGAGAGAGCTGGATTGTGGGAAGATGTCTGAGATGGAGGGTGTGAGAGAAGCATCTTCAGCTGTTTACTGATTCAGGGAAGAGCCTGAGGGATCGTGGGAGTGTTTGTGTGCGTCGGCTCTGGGACCGCCAGAGATTTTAATGATGTTTACGATGCCGCAGTCGCCCTGTTTTTGAAGACTGTCCCTGGTGCTTTGGTCCTTGTTGGCTATTGTTTGCAAGAACATTAAAACAACAATTAAAAGGGAATCGGTGCATGTAGGAAGTGTCGTCTGTAAGAACATGAGGGGGAAGAAACGGACGCTGATCCTCAGAAAACATTCGGCTTCATCAGCTCATTAAAACTGCATTCAGAAACCTTCACAATTTCAGCTCTGAAAACAGAGCAACAGATGACCTTTGACCTTCAGTCACGAGACACGTGAAGATACGAGTCTCTGAGGAGCATCATGCATGAGTGAGCTGATGGTGTTTTCATGATTCATGGTATATTTTCTTTTTTTTCCAATGTTCCTGTATGTTGACATGAACCATTTTGGCTTTTTTGAAATTAATTTTCCTCAACTCATTTGCATAGTTTTTTCTTGTTTTTAGCTGTGCACCAGGTTCTTTGCCTTCACATCATGCATTAAAATTGTATAATGCACAGCTAGCCATGGATTATCTATTATATTAGATAATGTATAAATATTATAAAACATTTTGTCCTCAAAGTTGATGTGTTAGAAGCAGGAGAAATGGGCAAGCGTAAGGATTTGAGCGAGTTTGACTAGGACCAAATTGTGATGCTAGACGACTGGGTCAGAACATCTCCAAAACTGCCTACCCCTGTCCACCGTCGAAAAAGAGCCAACAGTGGACACGTGAGCATCAGAACTGGACCACGGAGCAATGGAAGAAGGTGTCCTGGTCTGATGAATCACGTTTTCTTTTACATCACGTGGATGGCCGGGTGTGATATTTAAATTCTTTATCAGTTTTCGTCTAGGTCGTGGTGGTTTTTGAACTGCTGTTAATGCATGCAGGGCAGGATGATTGTGGTTCTTGTGTCAGAGCTCTGAGAGCAGCTGGTCATTGCAGGTTTAGTGTGATCTGCTGTGAGGAGACTCTCGCTGCAGTCTGATGGGAAGGTCACTGTTATCTGCGACTCTGTCATTATCAGATTGAAGAAGGTCAAAAGCGGAAGCTTCCGTCACTCAAACGCTCAATTACACACAAACCAGAGCGATGAACGCGCCGCATGTTAAACACAGGTGACACAACCTCATTTTATAATGTACAGCACATTTCATTTCAGATTTTACATGACGGTCAAAAGTTTGGAACAATTACGATTTTTTTTTTTTTATGTTTTTGAAAGAAAATGAGTTGTGCATATTTTTGAGGGAAACCTTTGAACATGATACATTTTATTTTTTCAGGATTCTTTGATGAATAGAAAGTTAAAAAGAACAGCATTTATTTGAAATAGAATCTTTTGTAACATTATAAATGTCTTTACTGTCACTTTTGATCAATTTAATGCGTCTTTGTTGAATAAAAGTATTAATTTTTGACTCAAACATTTGAATGGTAATGAATGACTGTTTCCACAAAAATATGAACTGTTAGCAGTTCAACATTGATAATAATCGTAAATGTTTCTTGAGCAGCAGATCATCATATCAGAATGATTTCTGAAGGATCATGTGACACTGAAGACTGGAGTAATGATGCTGAAAATTCAGCTTTGATCACAGGAATAAATTACACTTTACTATATATTCACATAGAAAACAGCTGTTTTAAATTGGAATAATATTTCACTGTTTTTACTGTATTTTTGATCAAAAGTGCAGCTTTGGTGAGACTCTTTCAGAAACATTAAAGAATCATAATTATTCCAATCTTTTGATTGCCAGTGTATATCAACACAATCAGAAGTGATTCCCAGTGTTTTATGAATCTGCAGCTGTGAGTCTCTACAGAACAAACGTCATGAAGCGTGCGAGACAGAGCGAGTGGGTTTGGATTGATCGGAGCCCAATTACTACAGATGTTACGGTGGTGAAACTGCACACGGCTGTCAGCCATCTTGGATCTCAGAGCTTCTCCCTCAAACGAGCCGCTTTAATTGGCTGCTGTGAACGAGGATGAGCTTTGCTCCGAGCCTTTTGAGTCTTTACCTTCATATGAGAAAAGCTCCATTATGATCCTCTTATCACACACACACACTAATAAGGCTCTTCAGGGAAACACACACATCTTTCTTTGAGATTTTTTTGTGTTTTAATAGGGACGTATTTCAAGTGTTCTCAAGGGTTCAGTGATACAGGTGTGTGTTTTGTGATGTTTGCAGTGAGTTCAGCTTTCAGTCCTCAGTTTGAGTTTTGTCAGACTCTGCCTCAAACTATTTCAAACTGCATTTTGCTGATTCTTTTATAACTATGATTCTTTTGATCCTCCATCTTTGCTTTATAAGATGGTCACTCAAAAACAAAGATGGTGTAGTTAACTTCACATTTTAAGTGTCCTATTGAACTTTTCATTTAGTGAACAAACAAATTCAAGTTAAAACAAAGAGTTTTAAGATAGTAATATACTATTATACTATGTGTTTACATTTTGAGTTTGATTTTATTTTTAGGTAACACTTTATTTCGATGGTCAACTTTAGTCATTCTACTAACTACAAGTAACTTAGTTGTGTCTTTGCAAAGTTATTTAAATGAGTAGAATGGCTAAAGTTGACCATCGAAATAAAGAGTAACCGATTTTTATACTTTCTTGTTTTCATGTTAATTATGTTTTAGTAATTCTGATGTGCATTTTAGTCATTTTTTTATTTCTATATTGTTTTTATAAATTTTTATTTATTAGTTTTAGTTTGTTTAGTTTTAGTTATTTTAGTACTTCAAGTGAAACTAAATGATAATGAGAAATGTTGCCTTGGCAACAACAGAAACAAAATAAGTATGTTCTATTTTATTTCAGTAAATGTTAATTTTATTTAAAGTAGTTTTTTATGGTTTTAGTTTTAGTTAGGGTTAGGAATAGTACAAGAGGAGCATGATATACTAGCAGCAAAGTTATTTTCCGTTCTTTGCTTAGAAGTAAAAAGAAGTTTGAACTATCTTTCCAGTGATAATTTAGATGACAGTGCCATTAAAGACCACACTAATCAGCCTAGCCTAAACACTATACTAATAAAGCATAATAGGCTATACAGAAAAATTGGTTTGTGCTGAATTTGATCTTTTAATATCACTTTAGGCTATATTAAGCGACGTTAAACATTTTCTTTATAACAGTTTTCTATGTGAGGAAAACACTCATGAATTTAAACACGTTGCGTTCACATTCTGGCCTCAACTGCTTTTCTGTACATAGTATACTTTATTAGTATGATATTTACTGAGTTTGGTCTGTTAATATCACTGTCTTTATTAGTACATTACGCCATGTTAAACAGTTTTCTATGGGAGGAAAAGGCTTAACATGTTATTAAACGCGTTGAGATCATTCAGGACTCATCTGATTTTTTTGTAGGCCTACATAGTATACTTTATTAGTATGATGTTTAGTGAGTTTGGTCTGTTAATATCACTGTCTTAGTACATTAGCGTTTTAAAATGTCCCTTGGCGACTCTTCATGACAGGCTATCGCGTTTATTTCATTTTTCCTTTTTTATTTAAAATATTAACAAACTTGTTAACTATATCATAAATTATGATATATTCTGATTGTCAAATATGTGGAAGTGAATGTTTTGTTGTTTAAACACCTTTATATGATCATGTTAGTTGATAAAACAGAGGATCAGTCTTTACATCACGTAAATTCATAAATTTTTACTGAAATACATAAACGTAAGTGGCTGATGAACTGGGAGAAAAGAGTGAACTTAATTGTTTCATACGCAGTGTATCTGATATGAATAAAGAATAACAAATTATAATCAAAAGGATTATTTCAGCTTCCATATCAGTGTTTGGAATTTGCATTTAACAAACTATAATGTCTTTTTTATATATAGCCTAGTTCTTCATTTAAATGTCTGAAACCTCAAATAAACATTATGTGGTTGAAAACGCTGAATAGTTGTGAAATATGAAGCGCGTCCATCTCTGGCTCAGCGCCAGCAGTGTGAAAGCAGGTTTGAATTTAGCAGTGACGCACTGAACGTTTAATCACACCGGTGTGATCGCACGCGTTAAAGGGTTAAAATCGGGAGTGAATGGGGGAAAAATTGAAACTGAGGGGGCACAAATCAGATCTGAGAGGGCAATGCCCCCCTTTTCCCCTTTGTGGCACCGGACCTGACGGAAGTTCTTAAGAAAGTTCTTGCATATGGTCCATTACAGCTTCAGTTTCTACAATAAAGCAGCTCTCCAGTGTGTTCATGTTTTTACTCATGTTTAGCCTCAGAGCCACACCCACCTATTACATCATCACCACGGACCAATGGGAGTTTGAAGGCGTTTACCAGCCAGAGCGACCTTCTCCGAAAAGTTCATTTTCTGGCAAGCTGTTTCGAACTGCAGACACAAATTTAGTTTTTCCCTGATTTTGTTCAAAACGACGCCACACAATTTCTTTCTTTGATTTGTGTTGAAGGGGTCTTCATCCTGAACACAGCGTCAGTGTGTTTGTGAAGATACTCGCGCGTCTCACGCTGACGTCTGTCTCTCTCCTCCCTGTGGTGGTATTTGTACTGATGAAACTCAGCAGTTAATTATAATCTATTTAAAGTCGTCTATCATTAGCTTACAGCACTGAGAATGTTAATTAAAATAAGAGTGATCAGATAGAGGGACATACGATATTCTTCAACAGAATCAACTGCAGATTGATTCAATGAACACGAGAGACGCTGATATTGAGATGTTTTTAAAGTTTAAAACATTTTAAAGTTTTAGTAATTTTGTTGCGTTTTGTCATTTTTGTTAAATATCTATATATTCTTTTTTATTAATTTTCGTTTTAGTTTTAGTGATTTTAGTACATCAAGTTAAACTAAATTAAAATAATAAATGTTGCTTTGGAAAAAAAATGTTATTTTATGTTTTTAGTTTTAACCCTGGGTTAAACAAACCCAATCACTGGTCCATTTTTTTAACCCAACTTGGGTTGTTTTTAACCCAGTATTTTTTAGAGTGTAATGCATAAAACTGTGTGTTGAGCTGAAATCTGACCAAACACAGTCTCTGGTAGGGTTTGTGCTCATTATCATCACCTCATTTACATAGTTAAATAAACCAGTGTGTGTGTGAACAGACTGCGATTTATCCGTGATTACACAGATCGACACACACAACAGAAGGACAAATGAAGGACACACACAGCTTTCAGTACTGTGATGATTGACATGATGTGTGGGCGGGGCTGTATGGGGTCAGAGGTCAGGCTGCTTTCATCTCTTCATCAGTATTCACAGAGTTAGCTAACGTTCACACAGAGAACGAGACGCATTTATAAAACATCTGCTGCATTTCTCCACCGCTCAAACACACGTCCATCTGTGAGAGAGACAGATTACAGAATCTTCCAGAATATAACTCACTTTTTTTATCATCTGCTGCGACTTATATTCCTAACTGATTTATATGATGCGATTAACCTCAAGCGTCCAAAACGCACACATTTGTATTGATGCCGAATAAGAGAGGAACATGAGAACAAGTGCTGCAAAATTCATCAATTATGAAACATTACGAGCAGTGACAGGTGAAGCGATCTGATCGTCTCCTAACAAGGACACATGTTAAGATCTGGGTAGATTAGATGGTGAACAAACAATCAGCGTGTTGATGCAGGAATAAAGATGTGAGATCTGAACTGTTATGGCAAGCCGACTGGGTCAGAATGTCTCTGAAACAGCAAGGCTTGTGTTGCTCCGGTCAGCAGTGTGAGAATTCACCAACAGACAAACACAAACCAGTGACAGGGTGTCGGACGCCCGAGGCTCATCTATCCCGTCTGGACCGAGCCAACAGACGGTGTACTGCAGCACAGGTCACGCAAAACTTTAATGATGGTTATGGGGTCTTTAGTGTCTCTGAGAAAGAGATTCACCTTCAAAAAACACTTTGATCTCACTGCGTCTCTCTCGCTGTGGTTGCTTTAGTTTTCTCTCAGTGAGTTTAATTGCTGCAAACACCTGAAACACTCTTCAAAGCTCCTTGTGTGATTCATCTGTGTTTTACACGTTTCAAAATATCATGTGCAGAATCAGGATTCTTTACTGCAAGAGTGACGTTCTTCCTCAGTGTTTCTGTCTTGTTTTCCTGCGCAAATATCTAAACATTCTTAAATCAAGATACATTTACTGGAGAAGAGAAATGACTGAAGATAAGAAGAAGTCTGAGGAACTGATCCAAATGAATTGAGTTTGTGCTTAAAACAAGAACAAATATCTGCTAATAGGGTTAGAAAAACAAGCTTCATTCAAAGGGAAAACAAGATTGTTTTTCTGACCCCATTGGCAATTTTTCTGAAAACAAGACTTAATATCTTCAGTCTTTTCTCTTCTCCAGTAAATGTATCTTGATTTAAGAATGTTTAGATATTTGTGCTGGAAAACAAGAAGTAATTGTATACTTGTGTTTAATGGGTGTGTTTTGTTTTGTTAGATGTCTTAATATCTCATGCACCTTCATTTCTCAGGTAAATGTTTCTTGCTTTAAGGAATTTTTGTATTGAGGAAAAACATGGAAAATTATTTTTAGAGCATGTTCATGGACTGTCCATTTGTCACAGAAACACATTTGGCTGTTGGTGTTTTGTGTGTACGAATTCATATGTTTGTCACATAAATAAATGAGTTTCATGCATGACGTAACGTGTACGCAACGCTCGGCACTCTTGCTTCAGGGCAGAGCTTCCATTGATTCCCGTGAGTCATTTTGTTGCCTGAATCGATGAATCATTCATCTTCACTCAGAATCAACAGTCACACACTCACACCTCAAACATGTAGATGCTCTGCAGCGCAGCTGAACGGATCTGTTGGGTTGCCTTCGGGTTAGTGATGTCTAAAAACATGGTACTTTACTCTTGTGTGTGTAGGTGCATTAAAATATGCTGATATGTATTCATACAACTTGCACTACAAACAACAAAAATTTTGTTTTAACTAAAACAGATTTTTGTACATAAAAATACAGATTGTGAGTCTTTTCTCAGATTATGACAAAAAAATAATTGTTGATTATTGCCGTAATATCATGATCACAATTATTCATTTTAATTTAATAGAACTGACATATACGTACAAGGGGTGTAACGGTACATGTATTCATCCTGAACCGTACGGTACGGACGTCACGGTTCGTTTCATGTAGTCGATGACAAATACAGTCAGTCACAGGCTATCCACAATCCAGTCCAGAAGGGGGCGCACACGGTAATGCAACGCTGTTCGCTAAATGCCAAGACAGGAAAAAGCGCAGAAGAAGAAGAACAGATGATATCAACCAGTGTTTCAACTGCAGAAATACATCAATAAAACAGCTTGAGAATAATATCTCGTAGCATTACATTTACCTCAGGCAAGTCATTCAGTGTCCACAGCATGTTAGTTCACTAGAGAAATGAAGCATTTCACTAAATATACAGACTATATTAGCTTATATATTCATTATATTTACTTTATTTTATGTTAGCAATGTCTTAATTATTTAATGTTTAAATACATTTGTCTTGAAAACAAGTTATGACAGTAACTGTGTAAAATATTATATTTCAAAAATGAATTGGAGTAATAATTTTATAATTAGATTCAGAAGTTTTTCAGTCTGAACTGTGATCGTTGGACTGATGCTTTGGTCTTGTATCTGAAAGTGTGCAGTTGTTTTGGCAGAATTTGCACTATATGTTTTATCCTCAATCCTCTGTCAGTGTGAGATTGTGGGACTCTTAGTGACGGTAAACATTTGTTTGTATGAACATCCGTCTTGGGATGATGATCCAGGTGTTACAACTTTTCATTTCTAAAAGCAAAAGCAAGGTGATGATTTTTGTTTTATTTTTATATTTTTAAATTAAATAATACAAATGTATCTTGATTCAGGGTATCAGAAAAATAATCTTTTTTGGGTTTTTTTACTTTATTTTATTATTTTATGAGTCAAAAAGGCTCTGTAGATAGATGTTATTAGATGATTTTTTTTTTTTTTTACATTTTTCTTATTTTTTATATTAGTTTAGTGTTTTTTATTTTATTTTTTTATCTTAGTTTATTTTATTTTTCACTTTATGTCATTGTGTTATGAATGAATATTGCTCTGTTTAAAACATGCAACTACCAGAAAGAATAATCCGAACACATAAACATGTCAGAAAACAGCTGGCTTTGACTCGTTCTGGCTGGGCAGCATGTTGGGGGCGGGACTATCAGTTTGACTGACCAATAGCAGAAGGGAGGCGGGGCAGATGAATCAGCTTGTGTGTGTGAATCTGAGAGGAAACAGAGTATCAGGATCAGTTTGGAAGAGAATGATCTTGAAAGTCTGTTATAACATCAGAAAATAGAAAAAGACATCAACAGAGAAAGGCATCAGCCACTACTGTCATGATGAAGAAAATCACTGACCCGTCTCTCTCTCGTGTGTCTGTCAGGAGCGCGGGAAGGTCGGCGTGATCTTTAACGTGGGGACGGACGACATCGTCATCGATGAGGTCGGCGTGATGGTCAGCGACGGGAAGTATCACGTGGTGCGGTTCACGCGGAGCGGCGGGAACGCAACGCTACAGGTGGACAATCTGCCCGTGATCGAACGCTTCCCGTCAGGTGAGCACACACACACACACACACACACACACACACTCAGATCATGACAGACAGGCGGCGTGTCGCTCTCTCTGTCTGTCTCTCTCATTGAGGAAGATGTTTTCTGGTCATAAACTGTCAAATGTTTGAATTATTCAAACATCATCACACCAAACCTGTTTGTGTTTAAGGATTATTCAGTACAGATTGTTTTAAAGCAGCTTCACAGTGATAAAAAGAAAAATAACAGAACCAACGACTGATGTTAGAGACTGCGATGTTTAGCCTCCTTGTTAGAGCGCCCGATTCCCATGCCAGCAGACCTGGGTTCGAGTCCCACTTAGAGTGGGCAGTTCGAACAGGAGGGGTTACATCAGCTATAAAGATGAATAAAGTGTTTTTGGTTCTGGTCTTTGATTCATGTGGAACATTCAACACATTAAACTCCACCAGCTGATCATCACTAATATACAGCTGAATGTTCCAGTGTCATAATGATAGAAATCAGAGTCGCGGCTGCTGAGGAATGTGTTAATGGAGCAGATCTGGGCTCTTCCTAAATGAAAAAGTGCCTGTGACGCGAGGAGCAGCAGAGCGGACTGGAGAAATAAAAATATCCAGTGACCCAGTTAGCGCAGAGGAAGTCTGCAGTGGAATTGTGGGTAGAATGTCGAGCAGAAGCTTCCAGCTGCCCTCCTGCAGGACGAACCCGTCCGGGATTGATCCGAGTCTCAGAGTCGTCGTCATGGTAACAGCGGCTGTATTTAACGTGAACGGGATTAGAAGTGGAGGTTTGTCATGCTGAAGGTCATCAATGTGTACAATCAATTGTTATTGATAATGTCTCAATAGTAGAGTTTAAAACACATAACAGAGAAGTCGGACATTAATCCACTGAGGTGGTGTGAACATTTCCATAGAAACGAAACTTTCCTCGTCTGAAGCTCCTGTTTGAACCTCTGAGATGAAAGCATGTAATTACAGTAATTCTGTCATGATGTGAACACAGTGTTAGTGTGATTACAAGACCTGTCCTGTGACACAGCGGCCACTTTATATTCAGAGTGCATCTTTCTTATCTTATCTTATTTATTTAATTTGTTTGCTATTTTTGCATTAATTGTGACAGGACAGTACAGATAATTGACAGGAAGGAAGCAAAGTGGGAGGCTGTCTCAATTTAATTTTTTTTTTTTTAGGTTTTTTTTTAGTTTTTATTATTTTATTTTATTTCTCTGTAGACGGAGTTATTGATGTTGGAAGTGATTTCACCCACCAACATCAGATGACCTTAATAAAGAGAAGCAAACTGCCCTGAAACACAATGATTGACCATCCCTCCCTCCTGCCCTCCATCATTCCTCCATCATTCCTCCATCTATCTATTATTCCTCCCTCTGTCCATCATCCATCCATACATCCATACATCCATCATCCCATCATCCATCCATCCATCCATCATCTCTCCATCCATCCATCCATCCATCATCCCTCCATCATCCACCCATCTATCCCTCCATCCATCCATTCATCCATCCATCCATCACCCCTCCACCCATCCTTCCATCCATCCCTCCATCCATCATCCCTCCATCATCCACCCATCTATCCCTCCATCCATCCATTCATCCATCCATCCATCATCACCCCTCCACCCATCCTTCCATCCATCCCTCCATTCATCATCCCTCCATCATCCACCCATCTATCCCTCCCTCCATCCATCCATCCATCCATCCATCCATCACCCCTCCACCCATCCTTCCATCCATAATCTCTCCATCCATCCCTCCACCCATCTATCCCTCCATCTTTCCATCCATCTATCCATCACCCCTCCACCCATACCTCCATCCATCCTTCCATTGCTTCTGAAATGTGAAATACATCATTCTGTTGTAACTGCCTTGTTCACAACATGTCAGAATTACAGTAATTACTGTAATTAGTTATAATTTCCTCTTAGGTCTCTCAGAAAGAGTCCATATTAAAGGAGCCTTTATTAATTATTGTTTGTTTGTGAACGAGAGGCTCATTCCAAACCCTAGTGAGCTGCATATGAAGTCATCACAGATGCTCCTCCTGATGCTGCCTGTAAGACGTTTACTTTCAGCCAGTCCTTCAGAATACTGATGATACATTAAAATAAAGTTCTTCAGTGGAGTCCAGTTAACAAAACAACAGTTGTGTGGAACGTTTATCATTTATCTGATTTAATTTCACTAATGCAGTCCGGAAATGTAGACCTCATACACACTGAAACACTGTAACAACTTAACCAGAACATGGAAGAAGATCAACCTGTTACATTAAAAAAAAAACATAACAATATAACATAAATACTTCCATTTTGAGCATTATTTAATGTTCAGCCTTGTAAAGTGTTACTTTAAATGGATATTCCCAGTAGACTGGGAGGCGGCTCACGAGGGTTTGAAACAGCTTTGAGCAGTGTGTGTGTGTGTGTGTCTACACACTCTTTAACAGCAGAAAGGCTGATGCTCATCATTTAGCGTGTAGTTCACGTGGTGTGGTGGGTGGATGTTGGATGTGGCCGTCACTGTGTCTATTTGCTCTACTTTCATAATGCACATCAAGAGCAGCATGAGATAATTTCAAGAGGAACTCAGCGTGAGATCTCTACCTTCATCACATCACCATCACAATAAAACCTGCATTTCCAGTAACACAAAGATGAGCTTTGATGTTTGAAGTGACACCATAGATAAAGAGGACAAAACTTCACTTTCCAAGATAAGACTTGTGTGAAACGAGAGAATGAAATGGCTTCTGATGTGTTTTATATAAATGTGAAGGCTGTTTTATCTCACAAACACTCAATCTCACTTTGATCTCAAATGTAAGAGAAACCAGAGGTGTAAAATATAAGTGAAAGTATGGATACTGAGAGAAATTTTTACTCAATTAAAAGTCCACATATCTGACTAAAAACATACTTAAGTGAAAGTAAAAAAAAAAAATACAACTTTAAGCTGTATTTAAGAATTTTAAAAAGTAGACGTTGTCTGCAAAACAATGAGTAAAAGTCTTTTCTTTGGGAAATGTAATTATGGCAAGACACTACAGGTAAATAGGGTCAAATTATTAACTAATAGATACTTCAGTTGATTGATCACAGTACATTCAATTTTGTATTACAAGTTTTCTGAAATGTTATGTTTAAAATTAAATGAGGCATTATCTAATTAGAAATACACTATTTTGTATACATTTCCAGAAAATAAATCTGAATATTGGATAAAGCCAGGTTTAAAATTCTTGTTTGATTTTGTTGACACATTAGAGTTAAAGGTTTTTACTGAGGGGATTTTGGATTTCTCTTTTCATCACTCTATAAATCAGAAAATACTATTAACAGACAGAAAAAAAAAACATGTTTTAGGAATAAAATTATTATATATAGTCAGGTGAATGGTATATGAACAAACCCCACTGTAAAAACCTTCAGAATATAGATATGAATAAAACTGTAAATTTGGGTGTATGTAAGTGTTACTGAAGTGGAGAAAAAAACTTTTAAAGTTTTTACATTGTAATTTAAATCTATAAACGCAAATAAATAAAATGCAATAAAATAAACTCTTAATGTGTATTTTGGATGTTTTCTTTCCACTAGTTTGAAATAAGATGTTATGGATGCAAAATAGACCACTATTTCAAAATTGAACAGTGCATGAAAAAACAACGTTTTTCTCCTTAAGTAAAAGTACAGGTATTCAGTTTAAACTGCACTTGAGTAAAGTACAAATCACCCAAAATAATACTTAAGTATAGTGATCAAGTAAAATTACTATAAGTATTTTGCACCTCTGAAAGAAACCATCTGAATACTTCATACACACACATACGTGATAATATTAATGCATTTCAGTGTTTGAATTCGAGGACTATGATACACTCGTGGTCTTGAGTTGATGTTCAATGTAGAATCATCTTGTTCGTGAAGCAGAATCAGAGAGGCGTCAGTCTACAGCAGCAGGAGACGGATCCTTTCCTAAATGCTGGATGTATTTACATATGATCCAGGCTTATTTGATCTTGCTAATAAAGCTGAGGTGCTTGTACCGAACGCTGATGGCCACTGCGGGCAGAGATGCATGTGGGGATTTTGATTAGATCATTTGCAGTCGAGCTGCAGGAGCAATTAAGAAGCAGTCGCTCTGCAACCAGTGACTTCATTAAAGAGAGAGAGGAAAGATTGCTGCAGCTAATTAAAGAACTGACAAGTTTGATTTCACTACAACGCCAACTCTCACTCACAACAGCCGAGAGAGAGTTGATCTACACCATGAAGTGTAATGCCAGCAGATTCTCACATTCTCAGTGTGATTTTCTCTCACAGTAAGTGTTTATATGTGAATCATAATGAGCTCCGCAGGTCATGCTCGTCCTGAAGAGCTTTAATGCTGCAGCGACATGCTGATGTTATTCTGCAGTGTGTGCTTCTGTATCTACACATGAAACAGGTTTGGTGTGATCATTTTAGGATCAATGTAAAAATTTTAGTTTTGCATTTTAAGTTTAGTTAAAGTTTTAGTAATTTGGTTGTGTTCTTTTCATTTTTATTAGATTTGAATGTTTAATATGTCTATATAGTTTGGATTAATTATTATTTTAGTCTAAGTTCTTTTAAGTACTAAATGAAACAAAAATGGAAAAGTTGCCTTAACACTTTTTTTTTTTTTTAAGTAAAGAAATGTTTTTATGGTTTTAGTTGATGATAAACTAAATCAAAACGCTCAAAAACATTTGATTATTTGACCTGAAACAGAAAACATTTTCCTCTAGTTTTGCAGATGTTCATCAGGACTGTTTGACGATATGCTGATGTGAAAATGTTCTTTATGCATTTTTAATGAGAACGACAACGATGACTCTTGATGTTGCTTGTCCACGTTCACCATGACACTTTAATGCACTGTAATTATCCAGAAGTAATATTCAACCTCTAAAATGACTCATAAATATGCTTAACTCTTGTTTAAAACACATGGTAACCAGAGCTTGGTTCACTTTCTAACCTCAAAAACGATGTTTAAAGCCTTGAGGGTGTTAAATCTGATTTTAAAGTTCATAACCTGCTAAACGTTGACATGCTGGCGTTCTCTCTAACCTCTAATCTTTAACCTTTGACCTTCCAGATTGTAACCTGTTGAATTTGTTTGTTCTTCAAAGGGAACTTTGATAGTGAACGGCTGGCTATTGCTAGGCAAAGAATCCCGTATCGACTCGGTCGGGTAGTTGACGAATGGCTACTCGACAAAGGTAATTAAACAGCACCAAACCCCACTAATGAACGGTCTGTCTAATCACGCTAAACACATCTCTGGACGAAGTGCACGCCCATAGACGCAGCGGAAAACACTCCACGATGATTGTTCGACGATGTTCACATGCGAAAATTCAGGCTAAATATGAGGAGAAACATTAATGTCTCTTAATTCATAGTTTGCACCTGTCGAATTTGAAGAAATGTTCATTTCTAAAAGACGAATGAGTTGTGCTGCGATCCTCAGATGCGTTATATTCAAACATCTGACAATGGGACTGCACTTCTCCAGAGTATTAACCTTACCAATAACCCCCACATAACCCTCCCTTAACCTCCCAACAACAATCACAACTGTTAACTGTTGTGTCCTAATCCAACAGAAACTGATTCACAACAGTTCAAACAATCTAAACTCCAAAGTTAAAGGGACTCTATTTCAGTGCCTCTGTTTCATCTTTGCTGTGTCGTCGTTCGGTCTAAATTGATTCCAACTTTAACCCTTTGTGTCCAGATGATCCTAACTTCCTGTCCCACATGTGTTTCCTGTTTTGTGACTCCGTAGCTTGTAATTCGCTTCCTGTTTCTGAGGGCAAAAATTATAAAATCGCATCTAATTCTTTGACAAGTCGGAACAAGACTGTCGAACGCCTTTCTGTTACATACATGGATATTTTGTGGATGCGAGAATTAGTAAAAATGTAACGTATCTCTTTATGATCAATTTGGACTATTTGAAATTTCAGCCTACTGATTGATGAACTGATGTCATTTGGTTTTACACTGTAAAAAGTGCTGTTCTTCCTTTGTTTCATATTTCTTCCTCAGTATGTCTTGTTCTACAGTACAAATATCTGAACATTCTTAAATCCATATGCATTTACTTGTATATATACACACACTAGCAGTCAAAAGTTTGGAATCGGTAAGATATTTAATGTTTTTAAAAGAAGTTTCTTCTGCTCACCAAGGCTGCATTTATTTAATTAAAAATACAGTAAAAACAGTAATATTGTGAAATATTATTACAATTTAAAATAACTGTTTTCTGTTTGAATATATTTTATAAAGTAATTTATTCCTGTGATCAAAGCTGAATTTTCAGCATCATTACTCCAGTCTTCAGTGTCACATGATCCTTCAGAAATCATTCTAATATGATGATCTGCTGCTCAAGAAACATTTATTGTGTACAATATTTTTTTGTCAGGATTCTTTGATGAATAGAAAGTTCAAAAGAACAGCATTTATTTGAAATATAATCTTTTGTAACATTATAAATGTCTTTACTGTCACTTTTGATTGATTTAATGCATCCTTGCTGAATAAAAGTATTAATTTCTTTAATTTCTTTTCAAAAAATTCTTACTGACTCCAAACTTTTGAACGGTAGTGTATAATGTTACAAAAGCTTTATATATATATATACACACACACACACACACACACACATATATATATATATATATATATATATATATATATATATATGCCAATGAGCCAACGATAAACTTAATTCAAAAGGAAAACACATTTATATTTCTGATCCCATTGGCAGATATTTGTTCTTGTTTTAATAAAAAACTCATTTTGATTAGGCCTAATTTCTCAGAAAACAAGGCTGCTTATCTTCTTTCATTTTGCATCTAAAGTAAATGTATTTTGATTTAAGAATGTTTAGATATCAGTGCTGGAAGACAAGACAAAAATACTGATAAACAACAGCACTTTTTGCAGTGTGGGTGAAAGTTAAAAACAGATGATAAATAAATAACATGAAAATGAATGCGTTTTGTAAAGCAAAATTTCAGGTTCAATACAAGTTTATATTGATAGTATCTTTGACAGGCTAAAGATGAGCACAGAGAATCATTTGACTCAACTCTCAGTTTGAGCGTTGAGATGTAGGTGTGCAGATCAACAACATGAAAAAAGTTTTGACCTGCTAACTTTCTGTAAAAGAGCTTGAGGTGGCAGAAGCGTGAAAGTATTTCAGTGTAGAGGACAGTCTGTCAACTCAAAGGGTTAAAGGAACTCCAGGATTTACTGACAGGGAAAACAAAAGTTTAAGCAGAATTAAACCAACCAAAGACTCAACCGTTCTTCTAAACCCTGAGGGCCACCGTTGTTCTTCTCGTTTTAGTTTTCATTGGATTAGATAAAGTTGAAGCCCTCAGTCATAAACCTGTTTCTAAACTCACATAACTGAATGAACACAGATCCGAAGAAGAATACGGATTATTATTAGTCAAAGCAGAAGAACCGTCTAAATAGAACTAACCTGCATGTAATGCTTGAATGAAAAAATTATTCCGTGTCAAAAGATTTTTGTGAATGAATCAGATTCATTGAAAAAGTAAACGTTCTACTTGTTGTTTTGGAACGTTTGCAGAGAGAATATGGTCCCTTTAACATTTAAATGTCTGGGAATAAATGATGAAGCCAATGGTGTGTTGATTCACTGTGTGAACTGTCATGGGTTTGTCTGTGAATGCAGTTTGGACTATTGAGTTTTAGGATTGTCAACATGAAATCAAAATGAATCCTTAATTTGTGATGTTAGTCTAAAGAAATAAATGTTTTTGTCTTCATAATCTCCTTAACAATCCTTACTTTCCTACAGGAAAATGTTCAGTTAAGGCAAGACATTACAGGCAAAACCACCGTTTTTTTTTTTGTTTTTGTTTTTTTTGTTTTTATGCACTGGTATATTTTGAGATTTTGCTTTCATAACTTGTCACCTTTCAGACTTGTGGAAAGAAAATACCAAAAATACACATTTAAGTGTTTATATCTATTTGTGGCTGTATATTTCAATTACAGTACATATCATTAAATGAGTTTGTTTCTCCACTTGAGTAACACTTACATACACCAGAATTTACAGTTTTATTCATAGCTATATTGTGAAGGATTTTACTGAGGGGTTTTTTCATATATTATTCACCTGATTATATATTTAACATTTTATTCCTAAAACATGGTGAAAATTATGTTTTCTGTCTACAGTATTTTCTGATTTGTGGAGTGATAAAAAGAGAAATCCAAAATTTTTATCTTTAACTCTAATGTCTCAACAAAATCAAACAAGAATTTTAAACCTGGCTTCATCCAATATTCAGATTCATCCAGAAATGAGTGCATATTTAATTAGATATTTTAATATAACATTTCAGAAAACTTGTATTACAAAACATTTGTCTTAATGTACTGTGATTAATCAACTGAGGAAAGTATGATGATATCTATTAGTTTATATTTTTACCCTGTTCACCTGTGGTGTATTGCCTAAAGTCCTGAATGTTTAAGTCACATTATGGAAATAAAATGAGTTATGAACGAGTTTCATGTTGACTAAATGCAGAAATAGTCCAGACTGCACTGAGTCTGTCACACATCCAAACAACTGCACAGTTACAGTATTCCAGGATTATTGTGGAAAAGGCCAGTGAATGTGTGGAGAAAGACTCTGACTCGCTTTTTCTCGTCTGACGTTGAGTTAGATCAGACAGAACATTCTCGAGCGGCTATTGTGTCGGTGTTATAAATTCAAGATGGCAGCACCTCCACACAGCTCAATGAAGAGGAAAAAAAGGGTTTAACGGCTCAATTCCAGCAGAAGAGCCTATATTTTTCTCCCTCGTCCTTTCGCTCTCGTACATCATGCTCTAAACGTCCCCTATGACTTTCCATCATTTCCTCTTCTCCTCTATCTGATGCTTCTCCATCTCTCATTCTTTATTGTAAAGCCGACACCACAGACGACGCTGAGAGAGACACAGTCAGAGATTACAAATAACCGCAGTGCATTGATTTCTTTTGTGCTGTTTATTTCGCTTCCTGAAGAAAGACCTCAGCAGGGAAATGCGAGCGCAGAACACATTTGTTTTACAGCAGAAACGCGCTCGGTGTCGCTACTAAATCACTGCGGTTCAGCTCTGTTTGAACACTTTTTCACTTTTAAATTACTCCAGAGAGAAACAACACAGGCTTTTCTATTAGAGAGTGCAGAACCTTCTAGAAAGCTCATTCGTTTCCGCACAAACTCCTGCAGAAACACGTGAGATTCCTCACCGGACACTTTATTCATCCTGACAGTGTGTTTAAACCAGGCACAATGTGATAGATGAAAACTCCATGTTAATTTGAGTTTTTGTCCCAGTTTTTGTTTTTTAATGTGTCGTATTATTTGATCCATCACAAATCAGAAACACACGATTCAATCAAACAATCAAACCAACAATAGTGCAACAATATTTAAGCGTTGTGACAAGTCCAAGTTAGTCTAGCAGTTTTTTTTTAAATAAAGAAATTAATTGAAAAAATAAATCAATAGTTTTGATTTTAATAATGTATTACAAAATGTTGCAATTAACACAAACTAGCATGAATAAAAGCTTTAGAAGTATTTATCATTGTTAGTTTATGTTAACTCATGTACAGTAATTATCTAATGTTGACGAATGAAACCCTATTGTAAAGCATATCATGTAATCTAGACCTGTTAGTAAAAAATATAATGAGATGTAATGCTTGTATTCCTCATGTGTAAGTTACTTAGGATAAAAGTATCTGCTAAATGAATAAATGTAGGCCTAAATGTGATGTCTTCATTACTTAACACATGCTTGAATAAATCCATCATAAAAACAAGTTTTTAATACAGACCCCATTTAAATGTTTATATTTCAACAACTAGTTAGATTAGAAACATAATTATATCATTAACTCTTTCCCTGTCATTGAATTTTCCTGCTTTCCATGTTTTCACTGTTAAATGGTAGGGGGCGCTATTACACAACCTTTTTTTTTTTTTTTTTTTTTTTTTTTTTTAAAGCACTGTTCTGCTGGCAGTGGCTGGCAACTTTTTAAAAAAAATGCTGGTGGGGAAAGAGTTAAAAATTGTTTCTTCTTGAGGATGAACTCTTCCTGAGGATGAACTCTTCCTGGCAACCACCTAGAACAACCTAGCAATCACTTAGTGACAGTGGTCGCATAGCGACATATTAAAAACCTCCATAGCAACAGCATAAGACCCCAGTAACCAGAGTTTGTCTTTGTGTGGTTGAGGTTTGTCAACTCAAAGCGTCACAGGAAGAACCAGAGGAAAACTTTCTTACAAGAGCTACTTTTAAAATTTCCGAGAATAGTCTAACCAACAGTTTCACAACCTTCATGCCCACTGGTTAAGGACACGGGTCACCTAGTTTAAACACCCACTCTACTGCGCTGGATCAAAGGAGATGTCCTCTCTCACACACACACACACACACACTCACACAGATACAGGCGATAGTATAATTACACTTCAGTGGCATCCAGGCAGTTTGTGCATTAGTCAGTGAGCCCACACACACATACACACACACACACACACACTCACACACTGATAACCTGCACTGTAATTTCGGAGGACCGCTGTATTCACTTGTCTTTCATCTGAGAAAGAAACTCATCCACACAGAAAAAAAGACATTCACACTTTTCTAAGTGTCCTGAATAGACAGTTCACCCAAAAAATGAACATTCTGTCATCATTTAAAGATGATAATGCAAAAATTCAAAGATCAGAAAAGAAGACATTTTAAGAAATGTCTCTCTTTTTTTTTTTTTTTTTGTCCATACAGTGAAAGTCACTGGGCTTCAATGTTGTTTGGTTCAATGTTGTTTTGGTTTGTTCTTCAAAGTAGATTTTATGTTCCACAGAAGAAATTCGTACAGGTTTGAGTGTCATGAGGAGAGTAAATGATAAAAAAAGGTCTCAGGTTACGCATGTAACCATGGTTCCCTGAGAAGGGGAACTCATGCTGCGTCCCCTAGAGGGCACTATGGAGAACATAATACCCATGCTGCCATGCTGAAGGGCTGAGTGCCTAAGTGGCTGAGATAAGTCAAAGACTCAAAGGAGTCCCCATCCCAAGGTACATGCCAGAGGCTGTCAAGACTGATTCCCTACGGCCAGAGCCTGAGCTAAGAAAACTCAAGAGCTTGGTATTCATAGGAACACCTTTAAGGGAATATTGTCATAGACTGGAGCTTTTCCAGAATGGAGGCCTCAAAAAGGGGGAGGCCTAACTACATTCTATTTCTAAGCCACTTTCCAAAGAGGCTCAAGAGATAGCCTAACCACTCTGAACTACTGTTCAGCAAAAACCCTAAGGGAGGAAGCCTCAGAAACCGACTCTCAAGCGAGAGGATGCCTGACCAGCCCTAAGCAGAACAGCTATCAAGGAGGCTCAGAAGATCCTAGCAACTTGATCTACCTGGCCAGGCAAAGCTCTGGGGAGCGGAGGCCTAAACAACTCTAAAAGGAAAGAAGGCTTAACAACACTCTGCATACAGGGCAGTGGCCAAGGAGGCTCAAAGAAAGCCTAACAACCTAGCACACTACCTGCCCAAGCTGTAGGGATGAAGGCCTCTGCACTGGTGGAGCTCAGTGGTGGAGCTTTCAAGTAGTAACCAAGGAGGCACACAGAGAACCTAACAACTTTGCTAACTCAGAGGATGGAGGCATCAGCACTACGTCCCACATCATCTAGGGGCACCAAGGAGGCTCACGCAGAGAGCCTGCAACTCGATGCTACTGCATAACCTAGCTCTAAGAATAGAGGCCTCAGCAAGATGACTCTCTGAAACGAGAGGAGGCCTAACAACGTTCTAGGGTTAGGCAGCTTTCAAGGAGGCTGAAAAAAGCCTAACGACTCAGAATTGCTATTCAAGTGGAGCTCTGAATGAACAGAGGCCTCAGAAACAAAACTTAGTTAGAAAGGGCATAGCAAAGCTCAAAACAAAGCAGTAGCTAAGGAGACTCAATGGAGCTTAACAACTACTACCCATTCATGCTCTAAGGATGGAGGCCGCCTCAAATGAAGATCTCAAACCAGAAGAAGCCTGCTATGTCCCATGCTAAGAATAGCTACCAAGGAGGAACACAGAGCGCCTAACAAAATAATACTGCTGCCCCAGACAGAGCCCTTAGGAATGGAGGCGTCAGCCGAAACTCTCCAGCGAGAGGAAGCCTAACACTCCTCTGTAAAGGCAATCGGCAAGAAGGCTTAAGAAAGCCTAACAGCTTGGCAGCACTACCTGGTCAGGCTCTAGAGGCTGAGGCCTAAATATAGAGACTCCCAAATGACAGGAGGCCTAACAACGCCCAACACTCAAGACAGCTCGGAAGGTCTCAACCTAACAACACTTCCAAACACAAACAGTGGCCAAGGAGGTTCGCAGAGAGCCTGAACGAGTTCAGAGGAAGGAGGCCTCAGCATGACAACTCTCGGAGTGAGAGCATGCCTATCTACGTCCAACATCCAGGATAGCTTACCGAGGAGGCTCGCAGAAAGCCTAACTACTTGATACAGCTACCGAAGTGGAGTTCTGAGGAGCGGAGGCCTCTATAAAGCAACTCTCTGTAGGTAGAGGAGGCCTCATAATGCTCCAAGTAGAGGCAGTAGCCAAGGAGGCTCAGAAAGCGAACCTAACAAATCAGTAAACTGGCAGGCGCCAGACAGCATATTCACAACTATCCACTTGTGCCAAACCATCAGAAAGGCAGATGATGATATTAATGACATACTGCCAAAAACAACTTCAGGGGCCAGGTGTAAACATGTGTCAGAGCCTCTAACACACCTCACCTGACCTCAGTCAGGGGATGGAAGGGGGGAGGGGGGAAGGAGGCAGATGTTATTTAGCCTCTGGGACCCTGGAACGCTCAGCGTGTTTACTCTGAATCACTTCCCTGAGATCTTTCTTTCTCCCTTTGGCTTCACGCCTCCTCCTTGCTCTACCCACTGAAGGGGGAAGGGGGAAGGGGGGGGCACAAGACTCAGCACTCGCTTTCTGATCTTGCCTGCGGTCCAAGGACCAGGTCAAGTCAGACCCCTTAGAGGCTTGAGCCGCAGACTTGGACCAGCACAGTATGAAGGTCTTGAAAGCTGCAGAGTGCACCTTCGCCTCCCTAAACTTCCCAACCACCATCTCAACGGATGTGCTGAAAAATTCAGAAGGCTAAACTGACGCATCGAGGAGACAGTTTTTCTCTTTCTCTCCGATGTCGGCCTGGTTCACCCAGAGATGTCTCTCCATGCCCACCATGGCAGTCATAGATCGGCTGATTTCGGCGGCAGTTTGTTTAGTGGCACTGAGAGCCAAACCCATGATGCAGCACAGCTCCACTACTACCTCAGGGGGGAGCCCCTGACCCTCGTCCAGCTCTGTCTCTGCCAACTGCAAGGTTGGTAGAGATGGAGCTTTCAATGTGGATGCCTCACCCATTGAGAGATAGCTCGCCAGCAACTCTTTGATTGGAGGCATCTACACATAACCACATTCTTTCCACATTAGCATAATTTTCATTCTGAATAAGTTGAATGTGGGCAGAAAAAGGCTTTCCCCAAGATCTCTCCACCTCAGCATGGAGATCAGCAAGAAAGGGAAGGCTCGTATGAGCTGGGCAGTTATGTCCTGATAAAAAACCCTGTTCCAAGTGGCTGCACGCGAACTGGCTGCTCACTGCTCACGTTTCCAGGGTAGATCTAATCTGTCAGTAGCGCAGGACGTAACTTCCAGCAGCTCGTCATATGCAGGGCAGGCATGCTGAGAGCGCTCAGACACATCTTTGCACTCAGCAGCCTCATCCTGCTCATCTTGGCTCGAGGCCAAAAGCACACTTGCTGTCGGATGTGAGCGATAACACATGATCCTGATCCAGCAGCTCGCCTTCGTCAGCAGCCAAAGAATGAGAAATATGCATACTTTTCTCGAATTCGTTGGCCAGCTCTATCTGCGAGCCCCACAATTTCAGTCTCCTACTTAACTAGGCTACAGCAGGTCCTGAACCATGAGGCACAGATGATTGTCTTAATTCCCTCAAGAAAAGAGACAAACAAGAGCGTAGTTTCTTCATAGAGAAACTCTCACAATGCACACACAATCATCCCCCTCAAGGACTGAGTGTACATTCTCCTCGCCGAGGCACATAATGCACATTTCATGTGTGTCATCAGGTGTCAGATAGCACTGACATGGATGAACAAGCTTTTCTAAAGCTCTTAGCACTTGTGCTAGCCCTAATAATCACCTTAGACACGTGTTCAAACAAACGGACTCGTGAAGACAAGAAGAGGATGACGTTTTTCACAGCCCTTTTATACTCACGGTCTCACCTGTAGTGACGTTATTGTCATGTTTAGACTCATGCTTCAGACACCGGCATGTCGGAGGCATTCCCCATAGCGCCCTCTAGGGGATGCAGCGTGAGTTCCCATTCGAAAGGGAATCATCTTTGGATGATAGTTTGACTTCCTGAAGAGGTCGATTTTCTTTCTTTCTTTTTTCTTTCTTTCTCTATGTCTTCTTCTCTCTCTCGTCTCTCAATGAGCATGATGGATCTCTGGTCTCTGCGTGTTTCTCACGGGTCATTGATCTCCTCGAGTCTCTGTCCTCAATCGTCCGGTTAAAGAACAAGTGATGGCGCATCCTTCGGCTCTGTCTCATTTTCTCCTGAACAAATTAAAGCATCTCCACTCGCACTTGATTATTTCTCTCCAGACGCTCCTGTGCATTGCCAGCGAGATGACAGGAGACGTTTTTACTGGATCTGTGGAGCTCAAATCATGTTTACGTGAATAATTCACTGTACTGGATTTTTCTATTCTTCCTGTTCAATGTTTTGGTAGTTTTTAGTCAAGCTCACATTCAGACAGAACCATTATACGATTCCAAACACATAGATCTGTCTTTCTTTCTTCCCAGAGAACATTTTGATGTGAAATAAAGTTGATGAAAAACCTCACAGGAGGTGAATAGAGAGCCATTAATGATCTTATTACTCAGGAAGAGAGAGTCAAACACATTCCCAGAGTTTAAGATGTGTGACGGACCCAGTGTGATTCTATCTCTTTCTGTGTGTGTGTGTGTGTGTGTGAGTGTGTGAGTTTGAGTGTGTGTGATTGTGTGATCTTCCTCTCCTCACTGATCCATCATCATCATCATCATCAAACTTCAGAGCCAACAGCATTCAGCAAAGCTTGTTTTAAAGCAGCTTCACAGGAAAATAACAGAATCAATGATGCAAACTTCATTAAATGTGGGACAAATTAAATTTCAACTATAATCAACTCCTTAGTTCAGGTTTTGTTCAGATCAATAATATTACTCTACATTAAGTGTCTTTTAAACCCAGAGGCAACAATGGATAGAAACCCAAACTTTCTCAAACACCTTCTAAACTATGGAGATGATGATGAGGATGAAGATGATGATGGCAGCGTATGAGTGAGAGAGAAACTGACTGATAAACAGCAAATCTTGCTCTCGGTAACACAAATTGAGTTAAAGGGATGAAAAACAAATTGTGATAAAACCAAATAATAATACTCAATGCACATTATGGAACAATACAATGAGATATTAGTGAAATGAGGGTTAGTTGATCTGTTGATCTGAAGTGTTACCAGACCAGAGCTTTGCATCCGTCTCTCCGTGTCGACCGTCATCCGTCTGTCCTGGCACTGATTGCTCTCGTCTGTTTTCTCCATCTCTGCAGGTCGGCAGCTGACGATATTCAACAGCCAGGCGTTCATTAAGGTGGGCGGCGGTGAGAAGGGTCGTAACTTTCAGGGTCAGATCTCGGGTCTGTATTATAACGGCCTGCAGGTGCTGAAACTGGCAGCGGAGGGCGACCCCAATGTGCAGGTGCAGGGAAACCTGCGTCTGGTAGGCGACGTGCCGTCGGTGATGACGACCGACACCACGTCCACCACGCCGCTCGCAGACATGTCCACCACCATCATGGAAACCACCACCACCATGGCCACCACCACCACACGCAAGCAGCGCTCGCCCACCATGAGAGACAGCGTCACGCAGGTCAGTGCCAGGACAGAGTCTCAGGGCCTTCACACCTCTACATCGTTTGCTTTGTTCTGCAACAGGGACTTAAGTTGTTTCAACATTTCAAAGCATACCAAACTCTGTTTATGTAAGTCACATGTGAGTAAAACTGTCCTCTTATTGGTCAGAGTTTCCTCTGCGTCATCTATCAAGATGGACTGACACGTTCGCACCGTGAGCTTATTGTGGCTTTATCTGTAGCTGTCGAGACACACACAAACACACGAATGCAGCTTTGATTTACTCTCACTGATAAATTATGTCTATTTATTATATTTAAAATTAATGAAGAGGCGTTCTTTGGTTTTCTAACTGCGATAACTAATGTGCTCACTCACAGAATCAGACACTGCTGCTTTTTATATAACACATTTCCCTTTATGAATTATGGTAGCACTTGGTTCATTGGGTCGGATTGCTTTCTCACCTCAACCGTACCACTCCAGAGTTCGTTTTCACTTCGTTCAGTGTGATTGCTATGTTAATGTATGCTTAAACGAACCGAACTAAGGTTCTGATACAAATGCTCCAAATGAGGCAGGTGTGAGACTGGGAATAAAATGTGTTATTCACAGTTTGACAAGGGCTTCGAGTCAGTGTTATTTACTGTCATGATCAACAGCAGAGACTGTAGAGCTGCACAATCTGGGGGGAAAATGTATTATAAAAATGACAACTGCGATTTTAAAATGCGATTTAGTTTTTTTTCCCCAGGTTTGATGTGCTTGTTTGATGGGCTACACAAAACTGTGTGATTATATATCTGTATATAAAAATCCAGGTTTGATGTGCTTGTTTGTAGAGCTACACAATTTGGACAAAATATTGTGATTATATATCAGTATGACAATAATAATAATCAATATGATATAATTATTATTATTATTATTATTATTAAATAAAAAAATATGAATGACAATAAGAAATTTTTGCTATTGTAATATTTCGCTATAAAAAAATCAAGCTTTTAAGAAAAACAATAAAATTATCATTTTATTTTACATTACAACTGTAAAATTACTATATTAATATGTATGGCTAATATGTATATATCAATATAGTAATAATCAATAGGATATAATAATAATTATTAATATTATTATTACTAAATATGTATTCATGTCTTCTATTAATTAATTTTCTTAATTTTCAAACGTTAAAACTTTATTTACTGTGATGATCAACAGGCTGTAGAGTTGCACGATCTGAGGGAAAAAAACTCATTTTGATTTTTCTGATAAAAATTGTGATTGCCATTTGAAATATAATAAAAAAAATGCTCTGCTTGTTTGGAGCTGCACAGTTGGGCCAAAATGTTGCTACTATATATTAATATGGCTATAAAATAGTAATAGTAATAATTATTATTATTATTAAATTAAATATATACATTTAAAAAACAAAAGAAATATTACTATTGTAATAATTCACTGTAAAATAATAATAAATGAGTATTTAAGAAAAATAACATTTAGTTTGATTAATGGTGCAGCTGTATTTGACCTTTAAAGGCACAATATATAAGATTTTTGGATTAAAATATCCAAAACCCACTAGAACAGTGTTATATACACTATATTAAAAAGTATAGTAAAAAGGAAACTGCACACTCACTGAAGTATAAAGCCTGATTTAATATACCAATGTTTCGGCTCGTAGCCTTTGTCAAGGTATAGTTTTGGCTATAGGCTACGAACCGAAACTTTGGTATATTAAATCAGTCTTTATGCTTCAGTGAGTGTGCAGTTGTTTCCTTTTTACTATACAGCAATTTTTCTCAACTAGCACCTCTCCAATTGTGTGTATGCTATTCCGTATTCGATATACACTATATTGCCAAAAGTTTTGGGACGCCTGCCTTTACGTGCACATGAACTTTAATGACATCCCATTCTTAATCTGTAGGGTTTAATATGGAGTTGGCCCACCCTTTGCAGCTATAACAGCTTTAACTCTTCTGGGAAGGCTTTCCACAAGGTTTAGGAGTGTGTTTATGGGAATTTTTGACCATTCTTCCAGAAGCTCATTTGTGAGGTCAGGCAGTGATGTTGGACGAGAAGGCCTGGCTCACAGTCTCCGCTCTAATTCATCCCAAAGGTGTTCTGTCGGGTTGAGGTCAGGACAGTCAAGTTCCTCCACACCAAACTCACTCATCCATGTCTTTATGGACCTTGCTTTGTGCACTTATGCACAGTCATGTTGGAACAGGAAGGGGTCATCCCCAAACTTTTCCCACAAAGTTGGGAGCGTGAAATTGTCTTGGTATGCTGAAGCATTAAGAGTTCCTTTCACTGGAACTAAGGGTCAAGCCCAACCCCTGGAAAACAACCCCACACCATAATCCCCCTCCACCAAACTTTACACTTGGCACAATGCAGTCAGGCAAGTACCGTTCTCCTGGCAACCACCAAACCCAGACTCGTCCATCTGATTGCCAGACAGAGAAGCGTGATTGGTCACTCCAGAGAACACGTCTCCACTGCTCTAGAGTCCAGTGGCGGTGTGCTTTACACCACTGCATCCAACGCTTTTCATTGCACTTGGTGATGTAAGGCTTGGATGCAGCTGCTCGGCCATGGAAACCCATTCCATGAAGCTCTCTACACACTGTTCTTGAGCTAATCTGAAGGCCACATGAAGTTTGGAGGTCTGTAGCTATGGACTCTGCAGAAAGGTGGCGACTTCTGCGCAGTGTGCCTCAGCATGCGCTGACCCCGCTCTGTGATTTTACGTGGCCTACCACTTCATGGCTGAGTTGATGTTGTTCCCAATCACTTCCACTTTGTTATGATCCCACTAACAGTTGAATAGTGAATATAATTTCTGTCCTGTCCCAATTCTTTTCCACTGGCTGTGAGGTAAAGCTGACATCTCCCAAGATTCTGCGCTCAAACGCTGCATTATCAAGCTATGCCTTTGTTTTGAATAGGCGACCTCTAGTGGTGAAAATCTACATAGTGTGCCTTTAAGTATCTTGATGATGTTTTGATTCAGAAAGATTAATTGGCTTGGAAATGCAGTAGAATTTGCTTTGGTTCTCCAGATGAAGTCAGTTTCCACAGCTGCGGTGGAACAGTACACATGTAAAGCTGACGTGACTAGCCTACAGTCAGCGCTGTTTTCTCACAGTCTCAAAATAACCCTCATAAATGTCAAATATACAGCAGTAACCTGCAGCCATCTTAAATGTTATCATTACTTCCTCCGTATGACTATATACTGCCATACTGTATGCTGTAACTCATCTGTACCTTCAGATGTGAGTGTTTGCCTGCGGTTGTTAGTTTTCCTCTTCGTGTGTTATGTACTGAAAGCGCATTCAAATACAGTTGAATAGTTCACAAACAGGAAGATGAGACATTTGATTATGGCAACAAAACGTTCACCAACGCAGCTGAATGAGTCACCTTCAGCCTGAGCAAAACACCAGCACATTAATATCTGAGAAACAAAAGCCCTGGCGCTTTCTTTTCTATTGGGAATCCTTTCCCAGATCAGATTCGAGTCTGTAGCGATACAGCGCTCACTGGGCAGAGGATGAATTAAACCGTGTGACCACTGAAATGTCATGTCGGGTTACGGAGAACACGTGAAACTGAAATGTGATTTTGATCCAGGGCGCCCCAAATGATGTAGTCTCTAATAAATATCACTTTATTAAATAAATAAGTGAAGAAACACTCCAGGCTTCAGCAACATAGTCTGCAGCTTCTCAAAACTAATTAAAAGAAACACAAGAAATTTGTCCTGCGGCTGCGCTAAATAAATCTGCTTTCCAGTTTGCAGAGAAACACACAAGGTTAAAGGTAGTTAGCCGCTTTTTGTTAGTAGCTTGTAGTTAACTTGGAGCTTCATTATGAGCCGTGATGCTTTCTGAATCAAAGAGGGCCGTGCCGTCAATCACAGGTCTGATCAAGAGCTCTTTGTTCTGCTGGAGAATCACTGACGGTTCAGTAAAGCTGAGATTGCTCCGTCTGATGCCGCTGACTTTGTGTTTTCCTCAGACAGACTCATTTTCTCGATTTGTGTCATGAGAAGCAGACTTCAGATGTGCCCAGAGATGACAGTCTCCTGGTTATTGTGTGGTTTGTTCTGAAATGACAGTTACACATGGACTCCTGATTAATGGACTGAAAACAGAGAAAAGAACAGATATTCATAGAACTTCAGTCACTGCAGCTCAGAGTGTTTCATGATATGACACCGTCTGTATGAATGTGGCTGGAGTTTCATGTATTTTTAGTAATGGAGGACACTACTGACTCTCTGTCCGTCTGTCTCTCTGTCTGTAGAATACTGACGATCTGTTAGTAGCGTCAGCTGAATGTCCGAGTGATGATGAAGATCTTGAGGAGTGTGAGCCTGGAAACGGTGAGTCAATCTTACCATCTGTGTGAGTTTTTTATGTGCTGTAAACACACACACACACACATCATGATCTCGTCCCGTGTGCAGCTGTGATTGGACAAAATATGCCTCAATGCAAGTTGACGGTTACAGATCGAACCTAAATTAATGTCACCCAGTCGGAACTCATTCAGTGTGTAGTGTACATTAAACTGTAAGATAAAGAAAAATATGTCTTTGATAATTTCCACCTCTGATACTGATTGGCTGAGTCTGATGAATGCATGAAAAATTAAGGGGGAAAAAATGAGATTATTTACTCGTATTCACATCATGCCTTTGTTTGAATGTTCTGAAAACAAGTTCTACTCATGCAGTTTGCTTCTCAATTAAATGTGTGTAGTTTATCATAAAAATGTGACCATTTCCATGTTTAAGTGCTATAATCGTGTCACCGGTGCATCTACCAACTCAGAAATCGTGAAAAAGGACAACCCAGTAACTTTGTTTTGGTAAGTCTTTCTCTTCAAGCATGTGAAAAAATGAGCCGCTCAGATTTCACTCCTCTAGTGACGTATGAAGGGGATCTTATTATAATATTACCACCCCTTAACCTGCACATTTCCACCCCAATGCCGCCATTTTGTTTTCATAAACAGCAATGTTGTACCAGTTCTAACGCCATGGCAAAAGTTCGATCTGTCGAGTTTTCTGTCCGAGCGATATTTTGGAATCAACACAGCATTTGATAGCAATCATAAACGTTAAACTGGTGTGTATGACTCTGTTTGACAAACTATGTATAGTGGGCGTCCATACGGGTTTTGCACAAAAGATTAACATGACGACACATGCTAGTGGATGAGTTGAATCAACTCCACAGCCACTACATAAATTTATCCACTAACCATTCAGAAACGTCTAAAAGTTGTAACTTCTTCCTGAGTCTCTCCATCAGTGTCGACTCCGGTTTGAACAATGTAAGGCTGAACACCGTCGTCATTTTGGCTGCGTGAGATTCTCCAGCTTTGTTGTTGTTGAGCTATTAAAGCTCCGCCCTCTTCTGGAAAGGGGGCGGGAGCAGCGGCTCATTTGCATTTAAAGGGACACACACAAAAACGGCGTGTTTTTGCATCTATCTATCTATCTGTCTGTCTGTCTATCAATCTATGCAACGTCTTAAGCTGTCAGCATCCAACTATCCACTAGCAACCACTGATAACACCTTAGCAACAGGCTAGCATCTGCATAGCAGCCACTTAGAATACTTCAGTAACTGCTTAACATCAGAACCCCCTAGCAACGTCCAAGGCACACCATAGCAACCACCAGTCTCTCTATCCAAGGGTGGGCAGTTGTTCATCTGTGTTTTTGTGAGCAGATAGTTCTATTACACACAGAAGCAAACAAAAGGACACAGAGAGCAAACAAATTGTGTGACTCACCGTCAAATGCAGGACAACAAAGTGAATGGAAACAAGAAAGATGAAGGTGCAAATCAAACACACACACACAGAGAGAGAGAGGCATGACTGGCATCAGCATGTTCCTCACGTTTGCTGGTATCGTGGGAGAGATGGATGAAGCAGAGGAGAGAGAGATGGACGGACGGACGGGTGGATGGATGGAGAGGAAATCTCCGCATTGCGTTTGTGCTCCAGGGTCCCACAGAAATGTCTCATGAATGTCCCTCTTCTCAGCTGATCCCGACGGGCTAATTAATCTCTGCCCTCATTAGACTCTCCTAATTACATCATTCACTGGAGCCTGCCGACCATTCTCTAGTTTTTAATGAGCTGAAACTATAACCGTTACACACAAACACACAACACCGTCTGACACTCCAGATCTCAAACCTGCAGCTGCCTGGATCGATTGAGTTGTGGGGCGTCACAGACACACTTACAGTCAGTGTAATGATGTATAAATCATCTTTAAGGAGCATTAGAGCTCCAGCATCCTTCCAGAATGACTCACAACAGCAGGTTGATTTATTGCTATAAATTTAAACATAAAGTTGATTTCATCTGCTTTATTGAAACAATAAACTGTCTCTTTGAATATAATCAAGATGTTCTTAATTTATTAGTTGCAGAATCAAGTCTAACAAAACAAACATGAATATTTGAACGCGCTGCATATTAAATGTGTGGTTTGGTTTGATGTGAAGCGAGTACATTTTATAGAGGTTAATCTCAGTCTCTCTGAGCATCTGAGCTCCCGGTGTCTTCTGTCGTGAATTATTAAGCGTGCGGGTCGGTCGCACCCCCGCCGTCGCTCCGGCATTCAGCTTCAAAATGAAATTAGCTAAGAGAGAGACAACTCCAATCTCCAGCTTCCCTGTGGCCCGAGCGCTCGCGGCAAACATCAGTCAGATTTCCACCGAGTTCATTACGCCGTGTGGATGTAAACAGGCTCCCGGCGGCCACGGCGCTCCGCAATGAGTCGGACATTTTCTGGAAGTTTCCTGCACTGATGAATTCTCACTGAGTAGTTCCTTTCGTTGTACTGATCGCAGCACTGCTCGTCATGTCATGAATGTGATCCAGTAGATCATCCGGGTTCTGCTCGAACCTTCAGGACTCGAGTAACATTTAGACTCAATGAAGGAGAGAGAGAAAGTAGGGAAGCTTATTTCCGTCATGGAATTAAAAAATAAAATTGCAACTTTTTATCTCACAATTGTGACAATTTTTGTAGTAATTATGTGGAAAAAAAAAGTTAGAATTGCCAGATATAAACAGAATTGCCAGACATAAAAGTCAGGATTGCGAGATGTAAACTCAAATTTCTGAGAAAAAAGTCAGAATTATGACATGTAAGTCACAAAAAGTGTTTTTGCAGTATTCAGAGAAAAAAAGTCAGTATTACAATTTATATGTAAACTCTCAATTGTGAGAGAAAAAGTCGCAATTATCTTTTTTAAATCTGTGGCGATGAATTGCGAGATGTTAACTCAGAATTCTGAAACAAATCTCAGTATTCAGAGGAAAAAATGGAATTACAATTTAGATATACACTGATCAGCATAACATTATGACACTGACAGGTGAAGTGAATAACACTGATCTTCTCTTCATCACGGCACCTGTTAGTGGGTGGATATATTAGGCAGCAAGTGAACATTTTGTCCTCAAAGTTGATGTGTTAGAAGCAGGAGAAATGGGCAAGCATAAGGATTTGAGCGAGTTTGACAAGGACCAAACTGTGATGGCTAGACGACTGGGTCAGAGCATCTCCAAAACTGCAGCTCTTGTGGGGTGTTCCCGGTCTGCAGTGGTCAGTATCTATCAAAAGGAAGGAACAGCGGTGAACCGGCGACAGGGTCATGGGCGGCCGAGACTCAGCGAAGGCTGGCCCGTGTGGTCCGATCCAACAGACGAGCTGCTGTAGCTCAAATTGCTCCAGAAGTTAATGCTGGATCTGATAGAAAGGTGTCAGAATAGACAGTGCATCACAGTTTGTTGCGTATGGAGCTGCATAGCTGCAGACCAGTCAGGTGACCATGCTGACCCCTGTCCACCACCAAAAGAGCCATGACACGTGAGCAAGCAGTATTTGCAGTATTTCCATTTTCTCTCTCTTAAAACTGCAGTGTAAGCTCAAAAGCACACTCTGTTCGAGCTGATGCAGGTGCTCTGTGGTAGTTCAGTACGGTTTGAAATTAGCGATTTTATCCTGTGCATCAGTCCAGATTTATTTCTTACTATTAATGACATTTAACTGGCCAGTTCGAGTATAATAATGCATCTCTTGCAGTTCGTCGTGGCTTAAATTGCATCTCAGCAGACAGACGTAAGTTTCATTTGTTGCAGTTTAAGAAATAAAAGCAAACGGATGAAACATGAATAAAGCGGTGAAACTGCAGTCATTACTCTAGTAACTGACAGTGCTCATGGTGGAACATACAGAAACAAGTGAAAACAGCACGTCTGCACTGCGGTGAAGATGTAAGATATTAGTTTGTACACATGAGTCATGGGTATTAAACGATGCTATTCTGATGTCGGTCTCGTTGTCAATGCAGCTGTCACAGGAGGCAAAGTTTGACCAATCACAGACTGTCATTGGGGAACAATGATCTTTAACGAGATTCATCATGAACACACAAACACGCAGCAGCGACTGACAGGCTGATTGTTCGGTGATTTGTGTGTCCTGTGGATTGAGAGTTTGAGAAAGTTCATCACTGAGATCTCTGAACCCATTTCAGATCTCTTCGCTCACGTCCATCAGCTCTTCTTCTTCTAGAAGATAATCATCTAGATTCAAGGTTCCTCTCCCCTGAGCGATCGATCCTTCCCTTCCCCGATCCTTTGCATATTCCAACAAATTTAATAAAAGCAGGAAATATTATTGTGCCAAGTGGCACATTAAATCATCAGCTCCTATAATTCACAAACTAGTCGTGTCAGTTACTGAATTATCAGACTCCATTCGGTGCCCATGACAGATCATTCCTCTAAACGGCCGGTCGCCTCGAGTGGCTTTTTCTAGAAAAGATGTTGCTGTGGACAGGCATTAATTTAATACAGATGGTCTCGGCGAACCGTCCCCCAGACTCTCAACCCGCAGACGCACAGCTGTACACACTTCTTACATTGGGGCTGTTGGGTGGGACGGACTCTGTGAAAGATGTCATTAACATACTGTTTCCTTTTCAGCTTCTAACCACACGATTTTAACTCTGTGTTCTGAATGTTAATATCACCTTTCCTCCTAGTGGATTCACAGTTTCTGTGGGTTTAATGACTCTGTTCATCAATATGCAAACGTAAAGCTGTTTTTGAAGGTTCTGCTGGTTAAGGGGAGGGTGCCATGTTGATGCCATGGTTTGAGGAGGTTTCCCTAAGCGCTCAGATCACAGTCCCCCCCCCCCCCCCGAGCTGCTTGAAACGCAATGTTTGTCACACTGATTTGCCTCATCATATGAATAACAATGAAATGCATTATGTGTTTAAACAGAAAACTCTCTTCTGCACCCCATTTTCATAGATTTCTGCTCCATCAAAGGTGTTGATGTTTGACAAATCTTAAATCTGAGCGGCACAAACTTTACAGCTTGTATAATTTAAACTTTTGGCATTCCTTGACACTCTGAGAAAAACAGGCCTTTGTTATTCATGCTCTGAGATTTCCATAGGACAGGCTTATGGATAATTATCTTGAAAGATTTGGTCTGTGTTTTGGGGGGGAATGTCTTGTGGGACAGTAATTTGAAAATATCACCTTCGGTATCCCGGGGTGAGAGTGGGAAGTTTTGCATATAGATCCTCATCATTAACGAGCTATCACCATGCCAACGGGGAGCGGGTATTATGAGCTCTATGAGCTCCGGGAAAACGTTCAGTGAATGATGAATTCAGAACACTTTACCTACTTTGAAACATGGGGTGAAATTTGTTTATCACTATCCGAGAACAATCTTACACAGCTTTCTTTTTGTAATTTTTTTTTTCATGCAAAAATCATGCGGCCAATTTGTTAATGTAAGTGACCTGTACTACGTGGTTTGCTATCTTATTAAACATGCAGTCAGTGAGTGGAGGCTAGCACAGTTAGCGTTAGCATTAGCACAGCCAGTAGATATAGAACTGTTTTTGTAGGATTTATCTGAATGTACATTCTAGTTTATGCTCTGGATAGCACATGCTTAAGTTTAAATGCTTCTCTGTAATATTCTAACCCTGTAATGTATACGACAGTAAGTCTTTAGCATTAGCCTAGCTGTTTATAGTCTGATTTTAAATAGATGCTAACGAAACTAACTTTAGAACTAACCTCATTAAGTCTTAGTGCTGTTCTAATGATGGTTCTTCTCTCTCTCTTGTTCATTTGTTTGCTCGGGCTCCAACTAATGCCGTCTTCCTTCTCTCTTTCATCCTAGGAGGTGAACTAGTGTTGCCAATTATAACTGTGGATTCCCTTGACCCCCCGTCAATTGCGACACGTTACCCTGTTATTCCCCCGCCCCCGACCTATCGCCCCTTCCTCACCTTGCTCGAGACCACCAAAGAGTCTCTCGCCCTGCCCGGGCGGCCCCCTTGTCCGCTGGACCAGGAGGACTGCGAAGAGCCCATGGAGGTCTCGGCCTACGGCTCGGGCGAGATGACGGAGTCCGACGATGAGGATTACTATAAAAACTCGCCCCTTGTCACTGATCGGACCGTGCTCCCCCCTCCCCCCGCGGCCGGGAACCCCCGGGGCGACCGGCCCTTCGCCCGTTTGCCCAACTCCCATCGGCCGCCACTCCCGTTCACCCCCACGGCCCCCCCAGTGTCCCGACTCAAACCTGGCATCAACGGCGGCCCCAACATCCCGGCGGGTAAAATGAACACCCGCGACCAGGTGCTGCTGCCGCCCGCCCAGCCGTCGGGCGACCCTGAACACGGCGGCCGGCATCGACACATCCCAGGTATAACGTATCCTCCCAATTTCCCCCATGTGCCCACTACAGACCCCTCGTCGCCGGACCGAGGGCCCCCGGGAGCGGTGGAGGTGATCCGCGAGTCCAGTAGCACGACGGGCATGGTGGTGGGCATCGTGGCCGCGGCCGCTCTCTGCATCCTCATCCTGCTCTACGCCATGTACAAGTACCGCAACCGCGATGAAGGCTCCTACCAGGTGGACCAGAGCCGCAACTACATTAGCAATTCAGCCACGCAAAGCAACGGCGCCCTGGTGAAGGAGAAGCAGCCCGGCGCAGCCAAGACGGGCACAAAGAGCAAGAAAAACAAAGACAAGGAGTATTACGTCTGAGCTCGGCCTCCGAAGGGACCGAGGCGGAAGCGAGGGGGAGAAGGAGAGAGATGGGATGAGAAATGGAAAGGGAGGTCCGGGTATTTTTCGGCAGTTGACCGGTCACTTTTAGTGCTCTGACATCAGTCTTCTTTATTTTCCTGTCTCGTCTAGCTGTTGGCCTCATTTCCAGCAAGCGCGAAAGAGTACGAAGGTGTCTAGGGTTTGGAATCATTCCCTCCCTCAATTTCCATTTTTGATAGCTAATCCCTGTTATGAAAAGAAACTCTGCAAACCTTTTGTATTGAAGAAAAGTGGATTTTTCCTCACACGTAATTTGACGCTCTAGTTTGTTCTTTGTAAATACTACGTGAGTCCTCAATATTCAGATCATCTCCTAGCCTGATGTCTAAAACACCCGTGTACGCCAGGCTGCTTGGGCAATCCATTGTTGCTCCATCAGAGCTTTGGATGCGGTTGAGAATTGTTTGGGAATGAGAGCAGTTCAATTGGAACGGCTTGGCATAGGTGACATTTCAGGAACAGATGGTGCCGAAAACGTTTAGCAGTCACACTCCTCCGTAATACTGCCAAACCAGCTCTGTGTCAAATCCGTCTCCCTCACTTTCCAAGTGCTTCACGTTTTCATCCTCTGCTCCCTTCATCCCTCTCTTTCTCTCTTTCCCCACTCCCTTTCTTGGCTTGTTCTCTCTTTTTCTCCTTGTCCTTGGTGCTCAGGAGCAGATGCAACGTAATTCTGTTGTGTTTCCAGCATGTGGTATTCAAAATGAAAAGAGACAAAAACTGTTTCTGTGGAGTCAAACAAATTAATATATAAATATATATATATATATATATATCAAACCGTTACAACTAGCGAAACATCTGTGGATGATCCCTTCAGCCGCCAGAACTCTCGGAGGCCCGCGGTCAGCAGATATTTGTCATGTGTGTTTGAGGGTTCCACAGGGCTCCGTCCTCGGCCCGCTGAGGATCTTGGTTTCTACTCTAAGTACCACATTCAGAACCCGAAACACAACCGCCAACAGCAAACAGACATATCCATATACAGATGTTTGAAAAGGCAAACGGACACAGGAAAGTCTGACACGACTGATCAAGACCCTTCGACCCACGTCACGTCAACAAACCATATCAGTGGAAAACAGCAGAGACTTGGATGCTAGGATGCCTTTTTGTTTTGTTTTCTATGTATGTGTGCGTGCTTTCTTTTTTATTTTGTCACGATGTCAAAGGGAAAAGACAATAATGTTCCAGTTAATGTACATCCGAGTAGGGAACGTGAACTCTCCTGCGTCTTTGACCACGTTCTCTCAGGAGGAAAGTAGGTATGAGCGAAACAAACTCTCTTGAAAGAAGGATGAAATGGCTTGTTCCTTGGAAGATGTACATCTTGAACTCTAGTATTCTAATTTTCTCAACTCTATTAAAAGAACTAAACTCTACATTGAAAAGAAAATGTTTAAAACAGTTTGTGAAATGTCTAAATATTTGAATCTCATCCCAGTGCTAAAAGAGATGTGTTTTTCCTAATTATCATCCCTAAGAAAAAGAAAAAAAAAAAATAACGTGCAATGAAATGCAAAGATCAGTGAATCAGATTCCAGAAAGCAGATACTCCTTTGAATATTAAACAGCAAAATGCGATTTGGTTTACAAAAGAACATTTCCTTTACCTGGCGGGATAGTATCTCCTTGTATCCAGGAGACTTTGATCGTCTGACTCTATCCTCTGTTTGAATCATGTCGCTCGCTTTACCCAGCGTGTGGAGGGCTGTTCATACTCCATATTCACTCAGCGAGGACCAGACATCATCATCATTTGATTTCACTCTTACATCTCTGTGTGTTTGCGTGCGCTTGTGTGTCTGTATGAATGTTTCCATTATTTCCGTTCAGGTTTGTCAGTTGCATTTCTCCTCAGCTCCCTTGTTCTTTCTAAATGTTATTGTAGAGTGTTCCAGTGAGATGAATCTGCATACGTGTATATTAACAGAAGGGAATACAATTGGTTATATACTTCTTACACCCTGTGTCGTGTGCTTATTTAGCATTCAAACTTTTCTTCCAGAGCATTCTTCCTCACTTCAGCTCAACACAAACACTTGTAAACTAGAGTGTATATATAGTACAGTGTAACTCCATTTACAACCTTCATTCACATCATGATGAAGCTTACGCAAGTGCCGGTAAGTCTTTGATTCTCATAATGCAGTTTCTTTTGAATGAATAAATAAAGCAGCAAACATTATAATGTTCATAAAATGAAACCTTTGTAATACTGAATCAGAGTCCTGATTTAGTTTCTGAATGTGTCGTCGCTCATTCGCTTCCATATGGTAAATCGTCTTTCCATTTTTTAACAGAAAACCGTATTAATGCTGCCTTCACTTGCTATCGGGAATGTCCTACTTCCCACTTCTGAAGTTGTGATTACGAGCTTGTCGCATTCAAGTGCTTTGTTGTCAGAAAGAATAGGAATCGTGGAGGACACCAGGGGCCTCATTTATAAAATGTGCGTACGCACACATTTAATCGGCACGTCGCGATCTAAGCAGATTTCAGGATCTGCGCACTTTTCTGCGTGGCAGAGAGCCGGAGTACTGCAGGTATTTGGAAAAGCAATTCTTGCCGCTCTCCATCCTCAAGTATTTGGATGTTAACTGGTGCTCTTTTATATGTTAATGGCATTAATTATCTGTTTACAAGGTGGAGATCTAAACCCATTCATCTGCACACAATTTCAAGATCATTTCATAGATTTCACATCTGGAAGACATCTACTTTTGTTTCTCTGAATCAAACATACGCACATTTGAGAAATTATCTTAGATAAATGTAGGATGCTTTCTATGCAGCGTATTATAAATGAGGTTTATTCTTGCCTATTGGGGAAATCTGTATTGAAGATATTTATTTATGAATAAAATACAGCGTCTCATTCATTGACAACCATATAAACATTCACTGTGGTAAAGACGATTTGAGAGGTCGTTAAAGTCCAATTTCTGACTAGGAAACTCAAATTTACGATAATTTCCGATACTATGTGAAGGCAGCATCACTGTGTATAAAACATACAATACGCTTCAAATGATTATTCATATATGTAAATATGCGCTACTATAACGTCAAGACAAGGCGATGTAGATTTGTGGAAAAAATGAATAAAAACAAATATAGTAAATTCTATTTGAGAGGGCATTCATGTCAAATTTCTGACTAGGAAACTCCAACTAAGAATTTCCAACTAAGAAATTTGTATTTCTTAAATTTGTACTCGGATTTACAATATTTTAAGTTTATGGCACACCCAACCTGGAAACTCGGGTATAAAAATTATCTCAGAGTTTCCCATTGGTAAATACGACTTGAGAGGGCATTCATGTCCAATTTCTGAATAGGAAACTCATATTTATGATAATTCTGATAATTCAGTCGTCCTCCCTTCCACAATGTTTACAGTTTATGGCACGCCCAAACTCAGTTATCAAAATATGTTTCCTAATAGTAAATACGACTTGAAAGAGCGTTCATGTCCAATTTCCGACTAGATAACTCCAACTAGGAATTTCCAATTAGGAAACTCGTATTTACAATAATTCTGATGAAGAAAACATGAAGGAAGCATCAATGTGTATAAAACATACAGTACGCTTCAAATGGACAGATCTCACTAAAGTTTCGTCAAAAGCAAGTCTTTAGGAACAACTAGAAACTATTTGGAAGTTTATAACAACAGAGACTGTGGAAAAGAGCATAAAAACAATGCCAGAAAGAACACAAGCTGTTATCAAGACCAAAGGAGGCTGTACACAATAAAAATAAAATATATTATTTTTTTGTTATTATGTGTGAATAAAGACTAGTTGTTTCAGTTTGTTATTTGCCTAATAAATGACAATACATTTTTTAGTTTTAAACAAGTTTTTGACAGATTTGACTTGAGAGGGCGTCCAATTTCCAACTAGGAAATTTCCGACTAGGAATTTCTGACTAGGAAATTTCCGACTAGGAATTTCTGACTAGGAAACTTGTAATAAGGACAATTCTGATGGCATGTGAAGGCAGCATGAGCACATTGCTGGAGTTGATGTGATGGTGTGAATAGATTAAAGGATCGTTCCTGTGAGGGAGATTTAGTCTTTCCCATCTGAGCAGCGCTGAGGCCGTAAGAACAGAACGACATGCGTCAGGTAAATAGAATCATTTCATCTGACTGAAACTACTAATATTTACCTCATCTAGCTATCTCGAACAGCTTTTACATATTCCTCACTTCTACACGACCGCTAACAATATGACTTGAGTATTTTTCCCCACATGGTTTCTCGGGGAACTGTGTCTGCGTCTCAGAAACTCACAATCCTCTCCATCTATGAGACTCACGTAAACAAATCTGTCCTCTTCACACTGAGCCAGCAGTCCATACTGTCAGCGATTCAGACACTTTCCATGAATAAAGTACAAAATTAAGTCCTTATTTTATTTTTCATGTATGTTGAGATTAACATTAACTACGAATAATAAATGAATGAAACCTTATTGTAAAGTGTTCCCATAATAATAATAAACCTAGTCTGAGTTTTTGGTCATTGACATAAATTATGAAACTACAGAACTCACGTACAGCAGCTTTAACACGGTTATTATTCAAATCTCTGCCGTCGAAAGATTTTAACAGCTTCGTGTCAGTCTGAGATCAGATTCTGGTGAAGTTTGTGATCATGAACCTGATTCTCATCTCAAAATTCTTCAGCTTCTAAAATATAATGCAATATTTGTTGCTGGCAACAATAATAATAATAATAAATGATGAATACATTTAGATGAGACATTTCACCTGCTGTTAATCATGACAGACAGATAACGACCAATGCAGAAAAAAGAGCAATGTTGATTTAAGGACAAAAGACATCAGGATTGAAGATATGAAAGATTGAAAGTGTTGGAAAGTGCAGGTGTTTTAGAACACAAACACACACACACACACACACACACAGGCTCTCCTCTTTCTGTTTCCATGGAAACAGGCTTCTGTCCTTTATGAGTGTGTGTGTGTGTGTGTGTGTGTTTGGGGGTTTAACAGTTCTCCAGTGATCTCTGGAAACAGGCAGAGAAATAAAAGAGGACAGACAAAACTGAAGATGAAGAGGCAGAGAAAACAAGAACAACAGTCAGCGTTCACGTCCCAGTAATCAAGAAGGACCGGACATGGAGTTTTAAAATCATTTATTTCATAGAGATCACAATCATAAACAGTCACTGAAATATGTCAGAGCATTACTAGAACAAATTGTAAGTCTTCTAGTCCTGATATTTCCTGGACAGATTGAGATTTCCATGACCAGCAACACTGACACACGCATGTATATTCAGTTCACCAGCTCATCTACAGCAGCGTTTAGATGTAAACAATATTATATTCTAAAATCATAACCAGTGTCCAGTAAAAATCAGCTTTGATGAGCAAATAAAATGAAATGAGAACGAGAGGTATGAGAGGCTGTGCTGTGAATAAGTCACGGCTGAAGGACGTTCACAATTAAGAAGTGGAGTAACCCCTTCAGCCGTGACTTATTCACGATACTGCACTAACCTCGAGTGCCTTATTGCTTTTATAAAACGGTCACCATACAATACAAATATTAAAGCCAGAAATATGTATCAATGCAACTTTCATGAAGTAAAATCACTAAAAGCCTTCCTTCCGCCGGAAAAAATAGTCCCTGACCGTGAACAGCAACAGAAGTGACATTATTACACCATTAGATGGCGGTAAAGACTGTCTTTATGAGTGTGTCAGTCAGTAGCGAAGACTTTTACATTGAAAAGACTGAAAAAAAACTGATAAATGCTTTGACTAGCGCTGTCAGTCACGGGAAAACCCCTTAAATGTTAAAAGGACAAGATAATACATCGGACATTTAAACAGATTTTTCATTATACAGAGGACTGACCTGAAGGAAACTGATAAATCTGAATGCAGGTAATAAACTTAAACTCACTCACTCAATCTCTTTCTCATAATACTCTTCTAGTTCTATGTAATACAGTAAGCTTCAATAAACAATATCAATTGAGAACATACAGTTTATATACATATATTATTATTATTATTATTATTAATTTTTTTGCAAGCAACAAATATTTAATTATATTTAAATAAAAATGGATGCCAAAAACACTTTTTGGAGGAAGAAGGGAAGTTTAATTTGCTAACATTAGTTAATATGAACTAACAATAAACAATACTTCTACAGCATCTATTAATCTTGGTTAATTGTGAAACATTTTTAAAATCAAACGTTGTATCTGTTGACATTAGTTAATGCACTGTGAACTTGAACATGTTTAATTACTGACATTAAACTGGCTAATAAAAGCTGTAAAATGATATTGCTCATTGTTTCATGTCAGTTAATACATTATCTAATGTTGACAAACGAGAGCTTATTGTAAAGTATTTCCATTATTATTATTATTATTTAGTACATCAAGTTAAAATAACTGAAAATGAGAAATGTTGGCTACTAACTGAAATAAAATAAGTTTTAAAAAATGTTTTATTTCAAGTAACAAAAGTGTTTTTTATGGTTTTAGCTTTAGTTTTAGTTAACTATATTGGTCTTAGCGCTACTGTTTGAGTGATATTTTCCGGTAATTCTTGAAAATATCATTAATTTAACCGTATGAATCATCAATCTCTCATGCTTTCAGATGGTGTTGAAGCTCGGCACTGATGAGATCATTCCAGAAAGCACAAATACTGTTAATTAACACCATTTAAACTCTGAACACGTAGAAAAAGCTGCTTCTACGTGTCATAAATGTGCCAAAGGAATCAGAAGAAGCGATGAATCTCTCTCACGCAGAAGCGAACGCTCACTGAATCTCCTCACGATCCCACAGGAGCCAATTAGATCAGCCGCTGTTTCTGTCGTCACATGAGATTTGTTATCTCTTTACTAACACATTTCCACAAATCAATCCGCTCGAAGTCTCTGTTTCAATGAATCATTTACAAATCTGATTCAAGTGTTCAGAAAAGTTTTCGCTCGGTCAGAAGAGAACGATCAAGGATGGGAAACAAAACTAATACTTTCACATCTAAAGATGTTTCAATCAAATGACTTTCTTATTCAGACATTTCTACTAGAAAACAAGATAAAAATACAATGAAATCAAGTTGCATTTAACGGAGACGCGAAATCCAAGGTTAAAACAAGAAGAAAACTGATCTAAAGAACAAACGCACTACAGTATGAGAGTCTGTACATTGTGTCATTGTGAAGTGAGACACACAAACTCATCAGTGATCTGCTGGTTTCTGACTGATGGTGTTCATGTGGACCTCTGATTTCATTTGGATAAGCTGAACATTATCTGCTCAGAGTCCGTCGTCAGTCAGGAGACGCTGAGAAGAATCTCTGACACTTTACAGTCGAGGAACGATCATCCCGACATCAGCCGCGTCTATCGCTGTGGAGATCAGTTACAGGCTGTGGAGAGGGATTGTTGTTCTTCTTATCTTTCATGTTCCTTTACCCACACACACACTGATCCAGTGTCAGATCATAAACATTCACAGTTCGCCTCAAATGCTCCTGGAACTGGTTGGATGTGAACTATAAAATGGTTTCAGGTTCTGAACAAAAAAGATACTGCAACGTCTGATAAACACTTGCCATGTCTTCAGATTGTGTCCTCATCCTCAGAAACCATGACGGAAACTACATCTACTCAAGTCAAATGTGTTCGAATATCTCTTTTCAATCATTTCAAAGCAGCTTCACAGAAAAGCCATAATGTTATTTCTATAATATCTTAATATCTTCATGCCGTACAGTCGCATTTAGTAGATTAGAGCTGGACGAGTTTCATTCTGTAATGCTGAACGACAGAAAATACGACTCTGATGACCAAAAACAACATCAAGACTTTGTAAATGGGCATAATAGGCCTTCTTTAATAATTTAGCATTTTGTTGGGTGTTGAATCAAAGCGTCTGATTTGAAGGCTTCAGATTCAGTCCTGGAGCGGAGCGTCGTCCTCGCGGAGGGAAGATGTCTCTGTTGAACTTCGGCGCTGGGCTTCATGCAGGTCACTCGGCAATGAGCTCGAGAAACTTTACTGTGCTGAAGTCTCAGTGACTCATGGGAAGGGCTGAAGAGCTGCAGGGCGAACGCTTTCATACTTCAGTCCTTTCAGAAACATTCATGCATTTCACAGCGAACCGCTGCTGCGAAGTGACTCAAACGCTCTACAGAGAAGAGGCGAACTGAGCTGTCAGGCTTTTTATTATTCAGAACGTGTAAGAAGGATGCAGTATTTTGTTAAAGGGTTAGTTCAGGCAAAAATGAAGTTTCTGTCATTAATTTCTCACCCTCATGTCAATCCACACCCGTAAGACCTTCGTTCATCTTCAGAACACAAATTAAGATATTTTTGATAAAATCCGAGAGGTATATGACTCACAGGTGACGCAGTAACACAGTGAAGCTTCCGTGTTTACGTCCGAACGCCGGCTCAGTATTGGCCAAAGCTGATCACGTGATCAGCACGACGCATGTGTGATCAGCTGACGCAGGAGTCGGCGTTCTGACGGAGAACCTGGAAGCGCTGGACGTAAACAACGAATGAGAATGACACAGAAGAGAAGAGATTGTTGAATAAAGTCATTATTTTTGTTTTGTTTTTGCGCACAAAAGTATTCTCGTCTTAACGATGTCTTTAGTACCTTTCTGGACCATGAAAGTGTTGATTATATTGTCTATGGACGAGTCATATAGTTCTCGGATTTCATCAAAAATATCTTAATTTGTTTTCTAAAGATGATCGTTCTTACGGGAGCGAGTAATTAATGACAGAATTTTTCATTTTTGTGTGAAATAACCCTTTAAAAGCATCCAAACTACAGGAAAAAGGACATGTAAATTCCCTCATCATTAAGGGCGAGTTCACACAGGTTTGTTTAGATCAGAAATGATCTGTAAGTGCGGTTCATCTGAATGTGTGAACGCTGCCATCTGAACCAAACAAGCAGAACGAGACCTGCGCAATCCAAATGAACTCTGACTGAAATATGAACGCAATACGAATCAAAAACAGGAAATGATGTCCCTAAAAGCGCAAAATGCTCAAGCGTACCTGGTTCTTCTCGTCATAGATTCAATGTTAAAAACGTCAGTGTGAACTACATGAATCATTTTTTTGGTCCAGACTACAAGTGTGAACACAACCTTTCTCTCTTCTGTGGGACACAATAGCTTCGAGAATCTTTTAAATTTGTACAGTATATAAAAAAGAATAAGAAAAAGAAAGGTTTAGCCGAATTCTGAAGTCACAGAACAGACCGTAACGCTGGAATCTCACTCAGCGTCTCTGAAGTATAATGAATTTGAAAAGACAAAAATTCAGACGTTCTTCAATAGTTACACAATCTCCGGCAGACTCTCTGATTCCCAGCACACTGATACCCGGGAACAAATTCCATCTGAACAGTGAATGTCTTCAGCGTCTCTGAATCAGGAACGTTTGAACCTTCAGGGAGGGAAGAATCCAGCTGAGCTTCATTAGGAGAGATGAATTAGATTCATTAACATCTATTCCAGTGCGATCACATCTCTGCTTTTTTCCCCTGATTATTTTCCCGACGTCCTTCATTATTTGCTGCGTGTCCTTCAGCTGATTCGATCTGAAACTAAAGGCTCAATAATTCATGACTCTCACAGATGATCTGGATCTTGTCTGATGACAGTTTTACCATAAACAAACTAATAAACTTCATGAGAGGCTTATTTGTCAGTCAGACACAAATGAAGCAGATTTCTTGTTATGGTCCAATCTTATTTAAATAATCATATTTGCAAAATGCATTTATTCAGAATGCTTAGAATCAGCATAAATCTGTTCATTATTAAATTTATTCAGTTATAAAGTATGAGAAATATGACCAGCTGTGGAAGAGTTTTATTATTAGTTTTTTGAAAAATTAAGTGTTTTTGCTGAAAACGAGAACAATAATGTTATTAATATTTTGAATTCACTTTTATTTTGTTTTCATTTTCATGTTAATTTTATTTTAATTTTGTCATTTTGAGCTTTTAACATTTTATCTTTTTTTAAATATTGCTATTTATATTTATTTTTATTTCAGTTTTCTTTTAAGTTAGTTTCAGTTTTTATTTATTTCCAGTTAATAATTTTTAAACTTATTTCAGTTCATTGCCAATTAATTTCTGTTTTAGTTGAAGTTTATGTTTAGCTAATGTTTATATTTTATTTTATTTCAGATTCATTTGAATTAACAGAAATGTTTTTAATAGTTTTAGTGAATGATAATAAACCACCTGTGGAATAAACAATATTCTATTAAATGATGATAATTGATGATATATTGTGCATTTAAAACACGTTCAGTTTATTATTACTACTACAGAAATCTGACCTGACAAATGCATCACATTAAGTTTACTAGTTCATGTGAAAACTGTGTAATCCAAATGGATGGAAATTTTGTTATTCAAATACATGAAAATTAATTTAGGCCTAAATATTTTGAGTGTATTTGTACAATAAACTAGTATGCAAGGTCTATTCATATCAGTGTTTCTTCTTTGAAATGTTCATGCAGTCATACGAACTGAACGCTGAGTCTCCCACAGCTGACGTGTTCCACAGTAATGTACCTGTGGTCTCCATGGAAACAGGCGGCGTTCCACCACTCTCTCCGTATGGAATCCCGTCAGTCTCTCACGGGCTCTGAGACGCAGGATTGACTGCAACTGCAATAACTGCACAAGCCCATTTCTGCCACATAAGACAAAAATCATGCTTTGGTACATCTTAATTATTAATAAAACATAAAATTTTGACATACTAAGATTGGCCAGTTTATTGAGATAAAGTCAAATATATGACTTGCTATTTCTTATATATATATATTTTTTATCTCATAATTATGACTAAGCATGCCATAATTTTGACCTTTAGTCCATTTTGACTTTTTGTCAATTTTGACATTTCTACTTTATATTAATTTCTACTTAGTATAATTTCAATATTTTGTCATAATTTTGACTTTACATTTTTTATTTTTTGTTGATACTTTTGACTTTTTATGCCATAGTTTTATATTTTGTCAATTTTATCATGTCATAGTTTCAACTTTTTGTCAATTTTGACTTTGGCATAATTTTAGTGGTTTGTCATCATTTTGACTGGCATAATTTTAACTTTTTGTCATAACTTTGACTTTGACAAAAAGTTCCAAGTATGACAGTCGAAGTTATGATGAAAAGTTGAAATTATGCCAATCAAAACTGACAAAATTTTTAAAGTATGACAGTTTCAGCTGAATGTCATAATTTTGACTTTGAATGGAAAAGTTTTTGTCTATTTTGACTTTGGCATAATTTCTGCTGAATGTCATAATTTTTACTTTTTATGTCATAATTTTGACCTTTTGTCATTTTCGACTTAATATAATTTCAACTGTCATAATTTCAATACTTTGTCAGTTTCGACTCAATTTCTAATTGTTATAATTTCAAGTTTGTGTCAATTTTGACTGCCATAATTTCAACTTTTTGTTAATTTCAAATTAATTTTAGCTGAATGTCATAATTTTTACTTTTATGTCAATTTTGACCTTTTGTCAGTTTCGATGAGATCAGATCAGATGTGTAATAGCGCCCCCTTCCGAATAACAGTGAGAACACGGAATGCCAGAAATTTCTGTCAATGGCGGGGAAAGAGTTAATTATTCCAAACTTTTCTCCGCCAGTTTAATACATTTTCTAACATGAGTAGTTCCAGTCACATTATATTCAATAATCTCATTTCCATAGTAACAGCACCTGCTCTGATTGGTGGACCGTTTTTGAGGATTATGGGTAGTTTAGCTCTTCACTACAAATTCTGGAACTGCTTTCTTTCTTTTTTTTTTTTTTTTTTTTTTTTTTTTTTTTAAATCGCACAGAATTCTAGAATATCATACTCAGCCTTGGTGAAATGTTTAAGCATTATTGTTAAAAATGAATGGGATTTCCCTTCTGGAAGCCGAGCGCCGCGCACTACTGTATGACAGCGGTTAACCTCGAGATACCGACACACCTCGAGAAGTGTTCACTGATTCACTGTACATCTTCAGAGGCCTGGAACACAGAACCTGAGGACAGATGCAGCACGATCATCACATCTGAGAGAGAAACTCATCTGAAGGCAAAATCCTGACATTTAAAGACTCATTCTGGGTTTCAGCGACTCCTAGAGGAGACCGTGAGTATCGACACATGATAATTCAGGGTTATTATTAGAGCCGACTAAAACTGAGACTAAAAACATACAACAGTATCTCAGTGATAATAACCAATGTGCCAAAATAATGCCACAATATACAAATATATCAGTCTAATTTTTAAATAAAATACTTTAAAAAAAGATGCTTACTTTTACTTGTACTTCACAATTTAAATATATCCTTTATCTTTTTGTATTACAGTAAAACATTATCAGATTTGTAATGTACAGCCAGTATGTGTGTTTCATAGTCATGAAAATAATGTCAATAAAAACCCTTTAAAAATGCAGTATGACATGATTCACAGAAATATTTACCTGCACTGGAGTTCAGATTTTCTCGCACACACAAACAAAGCAGGCATCAGTTTTAGAGTCGTGTTAAACTTTATTTGGTCTTTGCTCCTTTTTGCAGTCTTTTTCTCTTTTTTTTTAAATTTTTTTTTTTATTTAAATTTAAAAGTTCCACAGGTTAAACCCATTACAATTAGCAAAATAAACATTCAGACATTCTTTAAGACAGAAACACGCTCTCACACAAACAAATGGAGTGATTAGGACCAGCCCATTGATACACACACACACACACACACGTTATAACAGCTTCACAAACACTCAATATATCAGAATAAGCTTAAAATAAAATATGAATCATCAATAAGAAGACTTTCCCTCAAAACGGCAAGATTTTAGCAGGTAGTGGAGGATCTGATGGAACCACAGTGTGCCGCCCGCCTGCAGTGTTTTGGTTGAGTTTGTTCACAGAAACAATGAGAATAAAAGAAAGAAACAGTGAAGATCAAGGCACATGTCTCTGTGAAGACTCTACAGTCTTCTAATGTATTTTTGACATTGTAAAACAGATTTGTCCCTTTGCAGCACCCATAACTCCAGTGAAGAACAAACAAAACAGAATGTTTCTTAAAATATAATAAAGCATCCTAATGTGGACTGTGTCTCTGACCCTTTTAAAGTCTTGAATCCAGTGTGTTAAAGGCCTCAATAATAAATATGAATAGCTTTAAAACTTTCCTCATTCTCGTGACGCAGGCCTACAGTACGACGCTCGAACGCATGAAGGCCTCAGAACCGGCTCGCCGTATCTGACGCGTTGGAACGGTTCAGTGTTTCTGCTGTCAGTTTCAGTGAATCACCGCCGTTGGTTCGGTTTCTTCACAAATGCTGTGATTTCAGTCGGGCGAACAGATGGTGACATTACACGGCGCGCCAGAATCGTGTTGACACTTCAGAAACCAGGCCAAAGCAGCGAAACTGACGTCAAGATGCTTCTGCGATTGTCAAGCTGATTATCTTCATCACACACGAGAGGAGAAACGACCTGCTCGGACCAGAACCAGTGGTGTTTGTGAACTCAACCATCTTCTCACAATCAGGCAGGAATATCTCACATCTCTGGAAGCTTGTTATTACAATAAACTTTTGCTCACAATTCTGATGAAAACATCAGTGTAGGAGCGAGTTTGTCCTGCTCTAGATGGCTGGTTTGTTTCTTGAACAGAACAAAATAAAATGCAAATGTTCATGCCTTTGATAATAAAGCTGGGAAACTGCAATCCATGCTGTATGTAGGCCAATGTAGGCTAACTGCGACATTTTATCCCACAATTCAGACTTTTTACCCTCAGAATTCGGAGAAAAATGTTCGTCCTGTTTTGGATCACTAGTTGTAACGTGTTTGTTTCTTGAACAGATCAAAATAAAATTGTGAGATATAAACTCCAATTGAGAGGAATAAAATGTCAGAATTATGAGATAAAAAGTCGCAATTAACTTTATTTATTTTTTATTCTGTGGCAAAACAAAAAACAGAATTGCAAGATGTAAACCTGTCAGAATTGTAACAAACTCAAAATTCTGAGTTTTTAACTTACAACTGTGAGACAAAAGTCAGAATTGCAAGAAAAAAAGTTGCAATTGTCTTTATTTTTTATTCCATGGCAGAAAAAAACAATTGCAAGGAAAAAAAGTCTAAATTGCGAGAAGTTGATAACTTGCAATTGTAAGAAAAATATAAAATTTTCAGATAAAAAGTTGCAATTCCATGGAGGAAAAAAAACAGAATTGCGAGATGTAAACTCAAAATTCTGATCTTTTAATTTTATCATTTCATGGTGGAAACAAAAAATAAAGCAGAAAAAAAGTATCCTAATTACAAGACGTAACTTTGAAAAATTGCGAGATATAAACTCAGAATTCTGAGGAATAAAGTCAGAATAGTGAGATAAAGTCGCAATCACCTTTTTTGTGAAAAAACAAGTGCAAAATGTAAATTCCGAGAAAAAAAGTCACAATTACCTTTTTTTATTCCATGACAGAAAAAAAAATTGCAAGGAAAAAAGTCTAAATTGCGAGAAGTTGACAACTTGCAGTTTTAAGAAAAATATAAAATTTTCGGATAAAAAGTTGCAATTATATATATTTTTTTAAAATTATTCCATGGAGGAATAAACAAAATTATGAGATGTAAACTCAGAATTCTGAGGAAAAAAGTCATAATTATGATACTGTATAAACTCAACTTTGAGAAAACTTTTCTAATTAATTCAAGTCTGAAAAGTTGCAATTACCTTTTTTATTTTATAATTACATGGTGGAAACAAAAAAGTGTCCTAATTGCGAGACGTAACAGAATTTCTGAGAAAAAAAGTAAAAATTGTGAGATATGAACTTTATTCTGAGGAATAAAGTCAGAATACTGAGATAAAGTCGCAATCACCTTTTTTTGCAAGTGCAAGACAAGTCACAATTGCAAATTGATAACTTGCGATTCTGAATTCACATTTACCCCCTCCATCTGACTTCGCTTTCAGATCTGGATATGATGTTTCTGAATCTAGAACATGTACATCTACATGTGGGATGAACGTGGGAGTTCTCCAGGTAATAATAAACGCGAGTCTTTGAGACGCGGCCGAAGGGCTGGAGTGACTTCTGCTGGTTGGGATGAGAAACGCTCAAATAACTGAACAGATATTTACACTGTTCTAGTCGAGGTTTACAGTACTGATGTCTGTCTGTGTGTGCCGTCATACACCAGTTTACAATGCATTCATCACTACACAACATTCCAACGCTGATTCTCCCCGAGTTCAAACACGGTATTTTATGCTTCATTCCTGCCAAAAATCTAAAACAGAACTATCTAAAATCCTGTGCATATTGCTTATGAAACCTTACAAGTGATCTGTCATAAAAAAAGAAATGTTTGATCTTGAATCACAATCAAAATACTTATAAAATATGAAAAATACGACGATCAAAAAGTGCAGTTTGACGCGGCAGCATGAAGAACACGAGAGACTCTGCAGAGCGAAACCCAAAGGAGGCCATTGTTCAGCCACAGCGTCTCCTGCACCCGACGGCCTCCCGAAGGAATTTCATTGTTGGGAAAAACGTCAGAGATGAAGATCTGAGAGTGAAGCACACAAGCCACCAGCAGAGGGAGGTAGAGGAGACGAGAGTCACCAGATCACAACAGCACTAGAAAACAAGAAGAAACCGCCTCTCCTGACTGTATATAGTGTTCTGGACGTGCTTTATGCTTCTTCTGAGATTGCACTGCAAAAATCATGTTCTTCCTCAGTATTTCTGTCTTGTTTTCAAGTACAAATATCTAAACACTCATAAATCAAGATACTGGAAACAAGAGAAATACCACTGATTTGAGGAATATGTTTGGGTTTTACTCTCCATTCGACTAAAGATCCACCTGAAGATTTCTGGTTCTACACAGATGCTCCTCACGAATGTTTTAAATAATAAACATTAAGGTCTAGTCCACGTCTCCTGCCCAAACACCACCAGTGAGATCAGCAGAACGTTGCTCGACTCATTTTAAACGATGTGTGACGCACATTTCTCTTTTCTGCTCATGTGTTGAAGCACAACCTCTTTCAGGCCACGGCACGCATGATTGAGAATCACAAATGATCATCGGACACGGAAATCTGGCGTTCTTTGGCACATCTGGTGAATGTGTAAAGGATTCTCCCGCATATAATGTTGTTCTGACTGAACAATCGCGCAACTTTTATCAACATAATAAAATAAATCTGGGATGAAACAAGGTGAAATCATTTTGAAATCATTTGACATTGACTGCGGCATCTTTAGAGACGGAATATTAGACCGTAAAGGCCCAGATATACTTCAAGTGAAATGGAAAAATTAATTGGTGTCATTTTGAACAAAATCAGGCCAAAACAACGTTCGTTTGGAGTTTGTTTTGGGAGTTTCTGAAAAGCACCTTGGAATTGTCATTGTTCCATGGTGACGATGCAATAGGTGGGTGTGGCTCTGAGGCTCCACCTTCTTTTAACTTTGAATCTTCTCCGGTTCATGTTTTCTCTTTAGTTCGTCGAGGTCAGAATTGCTCAAGTATTTCAAACTTCTTTTTACCCCTAAGAGAGCAAAAAAGAGCTTGGCCATTAGTATATCGGGGCCTTAAAGCAGATCTATGTGAGAGCAACTAGAGGGCATTAAGACCCTGAGACAGTGCTGGAAGAGAGGAAGTTCAACCAATCAGAGAGGAGAACATGGAGGATTTGTGACTCCCGTCAGGAGTCGTGTCTTCAGGAATGACCGAACCTCCACCTGAAACCCATCAAAACTCAACAGTCTTCCTTTCCCAGATAAAATGGGAATCTCCTTCGGTTTCATTTCCCAGAATTGGCATTGACTAGGGCTGCACGACAAAAAACTGACATCGCGATATTTGCTTTTTCTGTGATATGTATTGTGATCTGTCGAAATACAGGAATGTTCATCAGATGTCTTGCATAGCTATATTTTGGAAAGAATTCCAGAATAAGTGGGCGATTTTGTTGGGGAGTGCAAACAAAAATGATTTAAAAAGTAGAGTGTGAACCATCCTTTTGAAGGACTTGGGGTATATATCTTTGTTTTTGAAGGGTTGCCAGCAAATGGAAGTATGCGCTGCCAGTTTCAGAGTCGATCTGGAGTCAGTAGTTTATACATTTCATTACATCGTAGTAAATCGCAGTAAGCCATATCGTGATATCAGTTTTATGGATGTGTCGTGCAGGCTCGCTTATGTGGCCAGTGTTCAGAAGCGATCGTCTCTGAGCGGCGCAGGCGACCTGAACGGACTGAGGCCGAGGCCCCTGCGAGGATGGACCCTCTCTTTAGCACCGTCGATCGGCCGGCTGACGCCCGCCCAGCCCAGATCTATGAGCGGGGAGTCGGCCGGGTTCAGCGGGGCCACCCTGAGAGACAGATTCGGGCTAGCATTGGTCGAGCAGGGCGCCGAGCGCGAGGTCGGGAAGGGGGTGGAGAAGGGGTCAAAGGTCGATCCGTTGTCCGAGTTCATGGAAGGGTGGAGCTTCAGATTGAAGGGATCACAGTCCGGCGATGGGAAGGGGTCACAGTTCGTGAAGGGGTTGGTGGGCGAGGGGTGGAACCCCAGACGAGGGCTCGTGGGGCTGCTGGCGCAAACCGGTTTCTTCCCGCCTGTTCTGTCCGCCAGACCGGCCGAGACGAAACTCCACGGGTCGATGCGGGGGCGGTTCGGGGACGGACGCGGTCGAGGGACGATGTTGACCTCCAGACGACGGGTTTTGGGGCTCCACAGACGGGGGTCCGGATACAGGGCGAAGGGCATCGGAGACTTGTCCTCGGCCTCAAATGTGTCCTGACACAACGGGAGATCCAACGCTAGTAAAGAGCAGAGAAGTCAGTCAGTCACGGTTAACCAGCGCTTTTCTTACTCTTTGTTTTAAAGTTGCTTTAAGCTTCTGCTAAATGCACAAAATAACTTGAACCAAAGACGCCACTTTCATGGTATCAGTCACACCACGTTATTTTAATTAACAGTTCACTGGTCTACAGTCAGGTCTTCTTTATATACATTATTATATTGGTACATGCTTCTACATTTATGCATTTGGCAGATGCTTTAATCCAATGAAATGTACACATTTTATCATTTAGACCCATGACCTCGACGTTCCAAACTAAAACCGTAAATGCAAAACTGAGATTTGTACAGTAATTTAATATTTGCATTAAAGATGTCTGTTGGCGAGTCTCACCCAGCTGTGAGGAGTGCAGTCCGTAACTCGCCCTCCTCCTGCGCTCTCCGCTCTGATATGGGACCTCAGCGGCCGCTTCTCCATTGGCGTGTGCCGTCCAGTCTCCGGGACTGTCCTGTGTCCTGCGGCCCGGCCGCTCTCTGTCCCGCGGGTTGGGCGGCGGCGGAGTGAGCGGCAGCGGCTTGATCTCGGGCGGCTTCAGCGAATCCAGGAATCCCCGCGGCAGAGAGTCCGTGCTGAACGTGATCAGATCTCCCACCACCTCCGGCTCTGGGTCCGGCACGGGCAGGTGAGTCCGTGACGAGGCCCGTGGCGGCGGTGTGGGCGGGGTGCTGCACTTCCAGGCAGCGTCCCAGAGCTACGGACGCCAGCAGGGCGGCGCTGCTGAGCAGAGCACGGTGTGTGTTCTTCGCCAGACCGGGGTGATCCGGTTTCGGAGAACCACAGGGGGACGAACCGCCTTCCTCACTCTCTGAACCCTCTGAGAGACACGGAGAAGTATGAGAGACTCAGAAACACACACTTTACATACACACACACACACATCCATTTATATATACATACATATTATATATACACACACACATATATTCTTTAAAGCTACTTTAACGGCTGACCGTTGTGGCTGGACTCTGGTGTGACGGGTCTGTACTCCTCAAAATCAGCTTTAGAGTCGTCATTCTCATTGCTGTCCATGTCCAGGAGTTTGGCTCTCATCGACAGACTGACACACACAAACAAACACCATCAGACCACTTGAATTCATGTGTTTTGCACATAAACGTGCTGATATAACTCTCACCTGTTCTCCTGCGCACTGAGTCGGAGGATCTTTGGACTCTTGGGGCTTTTAGGGCTCAAATGAGGAGCGAATCTCCTCTCACCATTCGTCTGCTTGAGAGGAAGAGATTCCAGCGGCCAAACCGAACTCCATTTACTCTCATTGGGACTTACTGAGACGAACAGAGAACAAACTCAGTGCTAATAAAACAACAGCGCCACCATGTGGTGACACTGATTCTAAAGTCACAGAATCACACTGATTCATTCATTTCACTCTATTTACTGATCTTTTGAAGTCTAAACTGGAATAAAAAGTGACTGACTCTAAACTAGATCTCTCTCGGTATAATCACTGAATCTGAAGAGCACAAGTACAGAGAGCGGCTTCAATGACTCAATGTGATTATGAGATTTAGGCAATATTGTGATTAAACTTAACCTCATGTGAACACAATACTTTGATCAAGCTCATAATTGCAGTAATCATAATAATAGTAAAATATGTGGCGTATGCTGATTTTAATCGCAATAAACAGGTATTTAAACACTTTAATGGCATCTATTCCAAAGCTTCTCTCTGATCCACTAAAATAAAATAGGACTAAAAATAGTATAATATATACTAGTATTCCTAAACAGTTTTATCAACCTTGTATCTCCAAAAATGATGTTATGGCTTTATATATGGTCAGACACTTGCATGTGTCATTATATTATTAACATTTCACTAAAATCAAGCTCAAATGGAGATTTTTGGCAAGCCATTGTTGTTTTCCTGTCATTAAAATGGCCACATCTGAGGCAGTAAGTGTTTCGCATTATGTTTTCATCTATAAAGTTAGAAAGTTTAAAAAGTTCTTATAAAGTTTATTGTAGCTATATGTGGGCACGCAGTTTTTTTCTGTCATTTGGCCAAAATCTCATGTTATAAAAGAAAAGTGCTTTGCAGAGGCTGTTTAAGACAGTACTGGCAATGACTTGAAAACAAATGCTAGACTGAGACACTCTAATGTAACGATAATGATTTGTGAAAAAAAAAAAAAAAAAAAAAAACAAGATGAAGAATGGAGATACAAGGATTTCACCAGACAGTGACTATATATAGCTAACAATAGTTTTTATATAAGAACACAAGTAATGATAAGATCTTGGTAAGTTCACCAAACGAGCCATACGTAAGCACTGTAACGTTTTTTTATAGGTTAGTCAAACTAAACCAAGGTCGTTTACATATAGAGGGAACAGTAGAAGGAAAGAGTAGAGGGAACAATGGATATCTGGACACACTCACGCTGTATCGCTCGGAAGCGTGGGCCGATGGACGGCGAGCCAGATCTGGAGAATTACGTCTCTTTTCCAAGCACGGAGACGCCTGGACCGTGATCTTATGGATAAAATCTACACAGATGAAAACAAGCGATATTTCCAATGAGATCAACATGTCCATTTCAACACTAGTTATGAAACTCATCAATTTTTGGTCTAAACTGTCTTCTTTCAGACCACATTTAAGTGCACTTTATATATTTGCATCCGCAGATTTCAATTACGCTACATATAATTAGAGTTTTTTTCTCCACTTCAGTAACACTTACATACAGCAAAATTTAGAGTTTTATTCATATCTATATTCTGAAGGTTTTTACTGTGGGGTTTGTTCATATATCATTCAACCTGATTTATAGAGCATTTTATTCCTAAAAACATGGTGAAAATGTGTTTTTTTTCTGTCTGTTGACAGTATTTTCAGATTTAAGGAGTGATAAAAAGACATATTCAAAATCCCCTCTGTAAAAATCTTTAATTCTAATATGTCAACAAAATCAAAAAAGAATTTTGAACCTGGCTTTATCCAACATACAAATTTATCTTCTGGAAATGCATGCAAATGAGTGCATATTTACTTATTTAATTTGCAAATTTAAACAACATTTCAAAAACTTGTAATACAAAACAATTGTCTTAATGTACTGTGATTTATCGACTGGAGAGGAATTGTAATATCTATTAGCTCATTTTTTTACCCTATTCACCTGTGCGGTCTTGCCTAAACAGCGAAACCACCGGTTAGTACAACATGGTTAATTATTACTAACAATGTGAAGAAATGTGTGTGTGTTTTCTGTGTTCTGCACTCTGTTACATGTTAGCTTGTTATTTTTCCATTCTAGTGTCATAACACCTCATTACTGTGCGACTGCACCTCATTAATGTCTTTAATAAAGCGAGTGTAATAGTTAGAGGCTCTGAAGCACTGAGTGCCATTAGCTTTTAATAACATCTTAAACACACTGATCACAACAGATTATGTTGTATTAGTGAGGACAAACTGAAGGTTATCCTGGAGTTACCCAAACCAACCACTCCAAACACACAAGCAATGGCTGTGCAGCCACATAATGTGCAAAAAAAAAAACCATCAAAAACACTAAAAACTATTAAAACCGTCATATCCCATTAAAAACCACCCACAATACCTAGCATCATTGCGGTGGCTTCTGTATGGGCAACATTTCTTGAGTCATTCCGCTCACATTTCTTCATTAACTGTGAAAATCTAGTTCATTCATGAGCTTTAAACCTAAACAACAAACATAAACCGTCTCCACATATTGACATGAACGGCTGTAATGTCAGGCCTCACCCTGTGGCATGCTGATCTTCTCTCCGTTCTTAACCTTCAGCTTGTGTTTTTTGAAGGTTCCTTTGCGTTTCTTGACGTTGGGTTTCTGGTTCTGGTTGAGGTGCAGGATGAGCAGTGATAGTTCTCGCTCGAACACGTCCTGCTCCCACTGCGCCAACTGCTGCTCGCGCTGACGGAGGAACTCCTCGTGAGACTTCTGCTCCAGCGCCGCGCGCTTCAGCTCCTCCTCACGACAGCGCAGCTCCTGCACACACATACGCCAGGGTTCAGACATAAACACAAGTGTACAAGCACATAATGATATTTTGGTATGTTTGCACTGAAAGTTCACTGTCTGAACACTGTGGATCAGCGACTGCCAACCTTTTTGGACCCTTGTTGTCCAAGCGGTCACCATGATTTTTCCAAGTAAGACATGTTCCTGGATCAACATATTTTGTTGATCCTGGAACAACATTCCTATCCGAAAATTTTGTCCTAACCTTTTCCCAACCCCTAAACTTAACCCTACCCATAACTTATCCCTAAAATCAGAGGGAAATGACAGTTGAATAACATTGATGTAGAAGCACCTAACCCAGGTTGTAAGCCTAAACTTGACATAAATGGTAAACTTGTCCCTCAAATCCGATTGGTTGATTGGAATGCTGTTCCAGGATCAACAAAGATGTTGATCCAGGAACATGTTGTACTTGGTGAAATCACGTTCACCTTGTCCAAGCCTATATTAGAAGCAGGGTTATTATCATTAACTAAAACTACAACCATAAAAAATATTTTCATTACTTGAAATAAAATAAACATCAACTGAAATAAAATAAAAGTTGAAGTATTCAAAAAAAAAAAACTGCCACTAAAATTATTAAATGGAAATAAATAGAACCCAAAACTAAACTAAATCTAAAATAAATTAAACACAAAAACTAAACTTTAACTAAAATTAAAATAAAAACATAAAATATAAAAATAAATTCTAATTCAAAATATTAATAAAAACTATAACAGTATCTCAACTGTAGTAAAATAACACTGATTTAAAGTGATAGTTTTCAAACTTTTCATTTTACAGAAACTAAGCGTTCATATATTGAAATAAAATTCAAATAATTCAATTCAGTCATTTCAGAAGAATCAAGAACTGTATGTTAATTGGGTTCAATAATGAATTTAAATTTTCCACTTGTTTGCATTAATGGGATAATGTTTTAACTCACAAATGACAATTTCTACTCAAGAAAATATTTTAGAACTTGACATAACAAGAAAAATGTATATTCAATGTTAAAATTTCCACTTTTAAAATTCTCTCATATATCCAGGTTTTCCCAAGACTGAGAATCCTGATTCTTATATAAAAATGACATGAATATTAATAATAAGAAGACAAAGGATGTCAGTTTACATGTTGATTTTGAGCTGTTTTAGCTTATTTTAAAGCTCATTTTGTCTTATTTTTAAATGATTTTGGGTCATCTTAAAGTTTGATGAGGCCCTCTGAAAAATCTGAATCTATGAAATGTCATAGTTATTAGAATTACTGTTAAAGTAAAACCATAGTAAATTCAAATTTTACATTTTATAAACACAATTTGTCTGTCCATGTGGTTGTGATTGACCAGTGATGCATTCAATAACCAAACAGGTCTAATCTATCCCATCATGCACCAAATCCCTTCCCACACACCTTCTCTTTAGCCCGCAGCTCATCAAACATGTCCTGGATCTCCAGTTTCCAGTCCTCCTGGAGAGAGTGAAAGGAATCCTGCGGCATCTCCTCCATCACCTGCTCCTCCAGAGCCATCAGCTGCTCCAGGATGGAGCCGAAACTGGGCCGCCGGTGCGGGTCCTGATCCCAGCACTCTGACACACACACAAGAGCATTTAACTCAACAGGTAAAGTAATTCAAGACAAACTTTGTTGCTGGTTTGACAAAGACCTGAAAAGTCATTTTAAAAGCTGAAAGGTTTTACAGGCTGTAGAATCAGAAAGACTGTCAGATGCAACACTGTTCAAAATTAAGAAAAATTTATATTATTTAATGTTTTTGAAAGAAGTCTGTTCTGCTCACCAAGGCTGCAATTACTTAAAGAAAAATATAGTAAAACTGTGAAATATTATTACAATTTAGAATAAAAATTAATTTATTCCTTTGATCAAAACTGAACTTTCTGGATGGATGGATGGATGGATAGACAGGTGAATGAATGGATGAATGGATGGATGGATGGATGGATGAATGAATAAATGAGTAGATGAACGGATGGATAGATGGACGGACGGGTGAATGAATGGGTGGGCGGATGGATGGATGGGTGGATGAATGAATGGATGGATGAATGGGTGGATGGATGGATGGATGGATGAATGGGTGGATGGATGGACTCACCGGACATGAGCTGGGCGAAGGGTTCAGGGCAGGTGGAGGGAATCGGAAGGGTCAGTTTGTTTACGGCGACTCCATAAGCCACAGCCAGACCATCGATCCCTCTGTATGGAGCCTCGCCGGTCAGAAGCTCCCATAATAACACCCCATAACTATAGAGAGAGAGGGACAGAGAGAGAGAGAGAGAGACAGAGAGAGAGAGACAGAGAGAGAGAGAGAGAGACAGAGAGAGAGAGAGAGAGAGAGAGACAGAGACAGAGAGAGAGAGAGAGAGACAGAGAGAGAGACAGAGAGAGAGAGAGAGAGAGAGAGAGAGAGAGAGACAGACAGACAGAGAGAGACAGACAGAGAGAGAGAGAGACAGAGAGAGAGAGAGAGAGAGAGAGAGAGAGAGAGACAGACAGACAGAGAGAGAGAGACAGACAGAGAGAGAGAGACAGACAGAGAGAGAGAGAGACAGAGAGTGAGTGGGAGTGAGACGCCCACAGAAGTTTTATATAGCCGTCTAATTACAGCATACACAGACACACACAGACACACACAAACACAAGACGCTTCTCGCTCCACAAGGCCTTTAACACACAAACCCAAGCGCTTTAAAGCACTGCGAGGCTGTCGGGAAGGTTTTTAAGTGCAGTAATTCTCTGAGAGTTCTTTGAATCGAGACGTGTAAATTGGACGAGAACATTTGATGTTTCCCTGCAGAGGAAAATGTGGATTTAAGGGGAAACGGTGAAACGATACGTCTAATTTGTGTCTGAGGGCAAAGAATTTAAAGCCACTTAATCTAAGTGCAGCATTAACATTCAGTCGAGGAGCCTGTTAGAGGGAAATGAGCTGCTTCAAGACAATCTGAAGAGCATTTAGAGACAGTCTTCAGCTTTGAGAACATTTGAGGCACGCTTTCTCAATCAGTCGGTTAATGTCAGAAAGTTACTGTAATTGTCAGAGACAATTAACCAATGAATGCTGACGCAACGTTTCAAGAATAATTGCACCTGTATCCTCAGACATCATTCGCCTATTCTAATCGAATAGTTTGAATAAATGTTCAAATAATTCTAATGACAGTGTTTCACATGAACATCAAAGCGGTGATCGTCACCATGTTTGAATTTCCTTTTTCCTTCAGTTGAGCATCAGAGATTCATCTTCAGCTCTGACTACATGAGTGAATCATATGATCTCTAGAGGGTGGGTTAACCGGTAATTCTTGAAGAGCAGTTGACACGGTTTCTAATGTCACATGGGATTAAAACGGTTTGGTTTATGACTTAAGACTTCATCATAAAGATGTCGGCTGTGTCTCTCTCACCTCCAGACGTCGCTGCCCTTGGAGAAGGTGGAGGATTTGATGACCTCTGGTGCCATCCAGGCGTAAGTGCCCGCGGTGCTCATCTTAGTCGTCTTGTGCCACTCTCGCGCCAGACCGAAATCTGTGATCTTCAGGGTTTTGCCCTCAATGCTGCCCTTCTCTACAGGCTCAGCCAGCAGAACTGACACACACACACAGAGAGAGACAGAGAGATTGAGAGCTTAAGTTAGACATCAGAAATACACTTGATTATACAAACTGTATATTCTCTCCCCTTCACTACCCCTAAACATACGCATCACAGAAAACTGTCAGCATTTTTTTGAATTTCAATAAAAACAGTTTAGTATGTTTTTTTAAGCCATTTGGTTTGTGAGGACACAGGAAGTGAAACCATGTTTACATTGTAATACCCATGTAATTATTCATATATTTGTTTTCATAAACCATATAAGGGCCATTCTACAGAATTGGAAACATCTTGAAAAAAATGTCTCTTTTTCCACAAATTTTGTATGTATGCAAATTGTATAATATCCAAGGTACACATTTCTAGTGCAGTTAATTCTCATATTGTACTTTCAGAAAGTTTTGGAATATTTTTCCTCTTCCTAAATTTGTCACTACTGAAACACAATAATAAATAATTTAATAAGAAGGGTCACATTGACCTATTAAGACTTTGTTTACATCTACCCCGTAAATATATTTTTTTGCTATTTTTTAAAAAAGTTTTCACAGGTAAATCAATAACAATTACAATTTTAACAATATTTAAAGTGTACTTTATGAGATTTGTTGTATTTTGAATCCAATCTTTCTTTGTAAAAGTCATAAAGTTTATCAAACTGATTTCAAAGTGAAGGATTCATTAGTTTGAATAAACATTGAACCAAACACTATAATAACATCTTAGTTGATCATTCAATATACTTTATTTTTGACAAAACATCCCATGTTTCGGTAGTGACAGTAATGTGTCGGCAGTGACATCACATCACATGACACCATTTAACTCACATACTAAAACATATTAAAACACTAATGATTTGCATAACTGTACTAAAATTGTGTTTATTTTCCCCAAATAAACGATTGTGTGTCCATTTTGTCACTATTAAAACAATGATGACATGTTTCAGTCGTGACAATTTTCGATACTTTTGAGCCTCTCAAAGATGCTAATCAGCACATGGTTAGCTAGCACAGTTCTGAACAGTTGATCACACACAAAAACTAAATTTTATGGAATAACACCCAAAAAAGTTTGCTTATTTGTAGAAAAAGATGTTTGTTAGTGACGTTCCTTAAAGTTCCACACAGATTTTCAGACTTTTGAACACATTTAACTCAGAATGAAGGATCTATCTACTCTGAAAGAGAGGCTGTGAGAGGGAGGATCACTGGAATATTTCCTGATCAGAAGTGTAGAAGTGTGTTAAAATCAGTCTCAGACAATGGACTCAAACACACACTGTTCCGGTAGTGACATGAACATGAGGGACACATTTCTTTACATAAACTTTCATGATTTAAATATAAAATAAAGGTTTTTTTTTTTTGTTTTTTTTTTTAAACTTCACTTTTAAAAACAAAAACAAAAATATATATTTTAAAAACAGCAATGGAAAAAACTGCAAAAATTATTTCAATATCATTTTCACAAGTTGACATTTAGGGGTCAGGGTTCAGGACAGACACCTCCTAATTAAAAGTACCCAATAAATGATGATTTTATAAATATTAATATTATTGTGGGATTCAATAGATAATAGAAGGATCTTAGTAAACATCTAACATTTGAATAGTTAAATGTTTTTTAAATGGTGCAGTCTGCACGAATTCTGTAGAGTGGCCACACACACACACACACACACACACACTCACACACACACACACACACACACACACACACACTCACACACTCACACACACACGCTCACACACACACACACATTCACTCATACACTAGGGCTGCACAACAATTAATTGCGATTAATCGTTTGCAAAATAAAAGTGTGTTTACGTAATATATGTGTGTGTTCGGTGTATAATAATTATGTATATATAAATACACACACATACATGTACAAATTTAAGAAATATATGCATGTATAAATAAATATATTTATATATATTTTATATGACATATAAATATAAATATTTTATATATAATTATTATACACCGAACACACACATATATTACGTAAACACAGACTTTTATTTTGCAAACGATTAATCGTAATTAATAGTTGTGCAGCCCTATCACACACACCGTCCCCTGAACCCTCAACACTAAAACTATATATAATGCTAAAATAACACTGATATAAATATATCATTTATTGATGATTACTGAATCTGAAGCATGTTTTTCTCTCTATTCAGAGTCAAAAATTAAATCCTAAGTTTGATAAATACAAAGAACAAGAGATGAACCGTCTGCCTCTCTCAGCAGGAAGACAGCAGTGTGTGTGTGTGTGTGTGTGTGTGTGTGTGTGTGAATGTGTGTGTGTGAATGTGTGTGTGTGAATGTGTGTGTGTGTGTGTGACGTAAAACTGTTGCAAAAGGCTGCAGAAGAGAGAGAGCTTTGTGCCTTGACAAACACACACACACACAGACACACACAGACACACAGACACACACAGACACACAGACACACACAGACACACACAGACACACACACACAGTCAGCAATCCCTAAACTGGCCCGTTTGTGCAGTGGTAAATATTTAGACACACACACACACACATCTGTGTTCTGGATGTTCAAGGAAATGTGGAACGATTTTGCAGAACATGAAGAAGTGAAACTGCCACTCGCCTTCAGACCGATTCAACATCCAACCAGAAGAATCCGCCTGTCTCTCTGTCAGCGACTGCACACACTCTCACACACACACTCACACTGTCTCACACACACACACACACCGGTTTCCGTTGCTGATGTCCCTCTACAGGAAGTGACGTAAATGAAATCGACACGTTTCTAAATAAAAACGACACGATGGGAGTCAGAATCAGTGTTTTCTTCAGTCTGGAGTCCAGAGACTACTGTAAAACAGAGGCACAAATCATGTTTCACTAACCAACATCATATGTTATAAGAAGGCCTATTAGATATATTAGATAAAGTGATGCTTTTAACTAGTGAGAACTGAATTGTTGAGATCATAAAACCCTATCCTGGGAATCCATCTTGCCATATATCACGTTGCTCATGTAGAGCTCAGGACAGACTCATAAGTCATCATAAATCAGATCCACAATGCAAAGACAAGCATTCATACAGAGACTTCCGTCCTTTTATCAGCCACACAGAAATGATTGTGTAAATTCAGCATGTCTGTGAGTCTTTCTCTGCACTTCCTGTACTGCAGGATCAGGGCATGTGAAGTTCAGCTCCGTCTCCAGCAGTGTTCATGCACTGATCCTGGAACTGGAGCTGGACTCTGATACACAAACCTGATCTCAGATTTACATCATCCCTCATTCTCTCTGTCTCACACACACACACACTCACACACACTCACACACACTCACACACACTCACACACACTCACTCACACACACACACACACACACACACACACTCACACACACACTCACACACTCACACACACACTCACACACACTCACTCACTCACTCATCATGAGTCTTCATTTCTGCTCATATCCAAGGCAAACCCACAATAGCATTGGAAACCAAACAAAATGGTGCAGGAGTCAAGATAAATGTTAATTATAAAAAATGATAAAACAAAAATAATTTAAAAAAAATACTAAAAATTATTAAAAAAAATATTAAAATAAAATTCAATAAAATACTTCAATAAATAATTCAAAAAAGTAAAAATAGTAAAAATAATAAAAATAAATTATTTATAAATAAACAAAATATTTTTAAAAAATAATTAGAAAAATATTCATTTTAAAATGTAAAAATATTTTAAAAATAAAAATATTCTAAAAAATTTAATTAATTACAAATACACTACTTTACCCAATTCTTGTCTGTGTTATATACAATGTCAGCGACAATGTGAATTTTGAGATCATGTCAGTTCCTGTTTGTTGCTGTCGCGTTGAGTTTGGAGCTCCGTCAAACTGATTCTTAATCCTCGGTTTTCTTCTGCATATCAGTTTTATAAACTACTATTTTCTCTTTTTACAGCGGGTAAACATATCCCCGATAGTATTCTATATCTAAAACAATCAGATCACTTTGATATCACTACTTTCTAACCATCCGCTAGCTTTAGCCTGCTAGCATCGGGGCTGTGGTTCTGCACACTGGGGTGAACGACATCAGGCTGCGGCCGACGGAGGTTCTGTAGCAGGACTTCAGCACCGTATGACTAGTAAATCAAACCTAATTGATAGAAATGTGAGTGTAGTACAGTCTATAGACACTGTGTCTATTCCCTGAATAGTGAGGTCAAACAATAAATCTATAGGATCTAGAAAAAATCTGATCGTGATCAAACCAGAAAATCTCAAAATTACTGAACAAAAACAATTACTAAAGCTAGAGCTCCTAAACATTAGATCGCTCACACCTAAGGCGGTTATTGTACATTACTCCACCTGGTTACTGTTATAAACACGAGCCCCGTCTGATTGGTCGTGGCGGTGGTGTTGCAACAATTTATAGAGAAATTCTTAATGTTACTCAGAAAACAGAACACAGGTTTAACTCGTTTGAAATTCTTGTGGTAAATGTTGCACTCTCAGATACAAGAAAAAAGTCCATACTATCTCTTGCTTTGGCTACGGTTTATAGACCTCCAGGGCCTTATGCTGATTTCCTAAAAGAGTTTGCAGACTTTCTCTCAGACCTGTTGGTCAACATCGATAAAGACAAATGATGCGTTAGGAGCTGCGTTTACAGATCTACTAAACTCTGGGGTCAAACAAAACATTCCATTACAGTTTAGTATTTATGACTGAGAAAAGCATCAGAAATACAATAGTAAATGTACAACCTTTGACAGCGTTTTATGATTCAGCCTCAATTATCGCCCCTCAAGAACAGCTGCAGTGCTTCACAACTACAGGACAGGAAGAGCTAAATAAACTTATCACTGCGTTTAAACCAACAACATGTTTATTAGATCCAACACCCACTAAACTACTGAAAGAACTGTTACCTGTAGCAGAAGAGCCTCTTCTCAATATTATCAACTTGAGGTCATGTGCCAAGACCGTTCAAGCTGGCAGTTATTAAGCCCCTCATTAAGAAACCACAATTAGATCCAAAAGCAAATTACAGACCCATTTCAAATCTTCCATTTATGTCTAAAATACTAGAAAAAGTTGTGTCGGCCCAAATGTGCTCCTTCTTGCAAAAAAAAAAAAATGTTATCAGTCAGGATTCAGGTCTCATCATAGCACAGAAACTGCGCTCGTTAAAATTACAAATGACTTATTTCTAGCTTCTGATCAAGGCTGTATCTCAATACTAGTGTTACTTGATCTCAGTGCTGCGTTTGACACTATAGATCATAAAATGGCAGGCATTACACAGGCATTACGGCGGTTTAGGTTGTACCTGTCAGACAATTACTCCATCCTCGACAGTTAAAGGCCTGGGTGTTATATTAGACAGCAACTTGTCCTTTGAAAATCATATTTCATATGTTACAAAAACAGCCTTCTTCCACCTCAGAAACATTGCTAAGCTACAGAACATGTTATCTGTTTCTGATGCAGAAAAGTTAGTTCATGCTTTCATGACGTCTAGACTAGATTACTGTAATCATTACTAGCTGGTTGTCCTGCTTCCTCAATAAACAAGCTACAATTAGTACAAAATGCAACTGCTAGAGTTCTTACCAGGTCAAGAAAATATGATCATATAACACCAATTTTATCATCTCTACACTGGTTACCTATTAAGTTTCGTATCGATTATAAAGTATTGCTACTGACCTATAAGGCTCTAAATGGTTTAGCTCCTGATCTTCTGTCGCCCTACAATCCTTCACGCTCTTTAAGATCACAAGACTCTGGGCTTCTGGTTGTACCTAGGATATCTAAGTCCACTAAAGGAGGGAGAGCGTTTACACATTTGGCTCCTGAACTCTGGAATAGCCTTCCTGATAATGTTTGGGGTTCAGACTCGCTCACCCAGATTAAATCTAGATTAAAAGACGCATCTCTTTAGCCAAGCGTTCACATAATGCATCTCATATCAGATCACTTGCTCATGACTATCTTTGGTTAATGTTATGAACAGCAGCTACGCTGATTATTCTCCATTTGCTTTTCTGTTCATCTCGGGATGCCCGTCCCAAGGTGGCTAGTGAGAACATCAGCTTCAGTTTGGATCCAGCCTCTTAAGAAGACTTCAGATGACCAACACCTGTAAAGAGACGACCCCAACCCCTGTGAGGACTTCAGATGATGCAACATTTTTCTATGTATCCTAATCATTTGTTAACAAAAACACAAGCAGTGCAAGCGTCCAGAGTCAGCGATCTGATTCAGTGTCGGTCGCTGCACATCTGCACACACGTGTCTCTCTGGTCAGAAAACACGCTACAATTACGCCCGCGTATCTGAAGGAATGTGACCATTTTCACCACACTCTGGATGCCACGGCGACACCGGCGGATGGTAACCATGGCAACCGGCTGTGTTTGTTTTGTTGCAGATGCCGGGCGGCCTCGTCCGTTCACCGTATGAGAGGTGGCCTTGTTCACTCGCTCCCACAATGCATCTCTGCTGATGATTCCTCTCGGTCTACAGCAAATCAACTCTCTAACCTTCTCACGTCTGTCTGTCTCTCCTGTGTGTGTGTGTGAGTGTGAGAGAGAGAGAGAGGGAGAGGGAGAGGGAGAGGCTGCCAGACAGTCTGTATGTCGTACAGAGACAAAGACTCGTTCTTCTGAGGGAAAAACCCCCAGTGCTCCACAATCAGACAGTCTATCAGTCAGACTCGAGAAACCACCTAGCAACCACCCAAAACACCCTAGCAACCACCCATAGCAACACCCCGGCAACGACACTAATTCTACAATTACCAGACATCTTATTCTAGGAGAGAAAGCATGTCGAACTCTCACTCAGAGGGCTGAATCTCTGAAATGTGTCACTGATTAACTGTGAGCGGCTGAAGTTTAACCAGCGCCGGGTGTTAATCCTGACCTCTGACCTCTGACCTCTGCCGACCCCTCAGGTAGAATAGCAACTGATTTAACGGCTTGAAAGTATCTACAGTTGTGTTCAGGGTTATTATGGTTAAATAAAAATAAAATTAAAACTATAAAAAAAAAACATTTGTTACTTGAAATAAAATAAACATGAACTGAAATCAATTCAAATAAAATATAAAAAACTTAAACTTATTTTATTTCAGCTAGCTGCAAAAGCAACATTTCTCATTTTCATTTAGTCTAACTTGATGCACTGAAATAAATAATTTTATTTCAGTTTCAGTTTAATTAAAGAGTAATCAATAAGATCAATATAGACATATTTTAATAATAATTAAAAAAGATCTGGGCCTAACACAGATCCTTGTGGCACTCCAGAGTTTACTGACTTTTTCCTCGTTTAAATAACAAAAAACACAAAATTACTAAAACTCTAAAATGGAAAATATAAAAATAAAAAATTCAAAATATTAATAAAAAATATAACAGTATATCAAGAATACTAAAATGTCACTGGGATCGCCTTGTTCACTGAATGAAAATGAGTATAAAATACAGACACTGCAGTAAATATCATGAATAAACAATAGACACGTGTGAAGAAGTGCGTGACAGAGTTCAGTGTCTGGATAAGATGATTTAAGACAACAGCATCTGCACTGAACGCTTTATTCTAGTGTTCAGGTGGAGAGTCACTATTACCAGTGCTCTGAAATCTCTGTAGTGACACATCAAAATGAAAGAGTAAATGTAGGGCGGGGCTCGGTTCTGTGCGTCTGTTCTTGATTGGATGTTGAGATGTGGGTGTGGCTCTCAGAAGTCTATGCAGATGAGCATGAGCTTGCAGGGGCGGGGCTTAAGTGCACTGAATGTTGGGAGAATCCTGCACACATCACCAGAGAGAAGACTGACGCGTCGCTGGAAGATCCAGTTTGACTAAATATTACAAGGTCAAAACATTTTTAGAAAATTAAACACGGTGCATGAATGAATCGATCACACTGAGATCTGTAACATGCATTAAGAAAATAGGCTAAATTTACATTTCATTCAAACAACCATCAAACGCACTGGATTTGAACTCAATTTTCCACCAGTATTCAGATGATTTCAGTCACTGTGTGTGTGTGTGTGTGTGTGTGTGTGTGTGTGTGTGTGTTTTCTGCCCCCTTGACATGTTCATTCCAGAGCGCCACTGTCTTTGGGAAAAGGCTGAACTCCCGGTGCATGCTGGGAAATATTTCTAAGGCTGGAAAAAGGGGAATCCCGTGCCAAGCTCATACCTGCCTCCTCCCCAAATCTCCCTGTTCAATCTCCGGATGTGGCCTTTCCAAAATAAAGAGAGGCCGTGAGCTGCTCGTCCTTATCTCTCTCACACACACACACACACACACACACACACTTGAAGTACTAAAATAACTAAAACTGAAATAAAAAATAAGAACTATATAGACAACAAAAACAAATAAAAACCACTAATAAATATGACAAAAAAAAAACAATTACTAAAACTTTAAAGCCCCAAAACATCTTTTCATTAACTTGTTTTTTTGGAGGTGTAATTTTTGCTCAAGGTTGTGTTTCTGTCTCATGGTTTGTGTTAGACATTCATCTACAATATGACTTATGTAATCTTCATCCAAATTAAAGAAATTACATTTGCTAACCACCCAGACATGCAGGGAAATGATACAGCACTTTACCGAGCTCATATCTGAAAATACTGAGGATCATTTTTAACATCACTGTATTTCCAGAATCGTTCGACCTTCAGAAGTCTTCTACAGAGACGTAGACTACATAAATCAGAGCACAAGCTGGTTTGCCAGGTAAAAATGTGACATGACTAATGTCATAGTTAAACTAAAATTATGTGTGACATTAAAAACTTTATGATAATCATAAACCATATTGGTTTGGATGACGTGTTCATTTTTGAGTGAACTATCCCTTTAAGTTTATCTGCTTTGAAAGTCACTATCCTCCACGACTGAGATTTCATTCATTCGTTCTCGTCCTGCCATTGGCTGAGTTAGAAGTTAAACAGACCAATCAGAAGCATCTAGAACAGTTCCTGTCTCAGACAGGAGTCAGATTCATCCACAGTACAGAAACACGACCGACACGACAAGAGTGAAGAATCAAGTCTAGACCTTCCAGTGTTTCACTCAAATCCATCTCCAGGATCGAGAACAAAACTGACCGTGTGATTAGGACTGCAGAATTATCACTGATTATTATCTCATATAAATCACATTTAAATGTGCAAACAGGACTGACTTGCAAAAGTGAACTAAAGAGCGTTTCAAGAGAAGCAGCGTGTTGCTGGCGAGGACAAATCACGTCATCATCATGATAGCAGGATTGCAAGAACAAACACTACGTGTTCATCAGAACTAAAGCTTCAGATTCAAAAGCCCTTCGTTTAGCAGAGATTAATGATACACAAATAAGAGATTCAAATAAAACGTCCATAAATGAACATATGTGCAAAATACTGAAGAATCTGAAAATGATGAATTGACAAATAAGTACAAAGTATGTAAATGTAAGTGGAGAAATAAATTTAAACAAAACATAAGATGATGTTAGTACTATCATGTATTGTTAGGTTTATCAAAACTGATTTACGTTGAGACAGAGAGACATTTAACAAACACTTCTCCTGAACAAGCTTTAAATCAACATGCAGGGGATTTTGTGCACGAGGAGAACGACAGAGTAAAACACAGATCATATGAGATCTGACTGAAGGACAAATGGATAGTCATTTACCCACAATTACTGTCTCTCTCACACACACTTCACTTTAGAGCAAACTTCAACCGCTTCACTGTTTATATCGTCACAAAATGGAAACTATATTAGTGCACACACATTATATATACACACACACACATTATATATATATACACAGACACACATTATATATATACACACACATTATAGCTCTATATAAAGTTGGATATAGAAGCAGATCTGCATGATTAATCAAAATAAAACAGATCAAATATGGCTTAGTTTGCTTTAACAACAGAAGAGCTTAAAGTTTTTCTATCAAAATAAAAGACTGATGGTTCAATATAATAAAAATAATTTTTAAAGTATTATTTTTTATATTTTATATTATTATTTATTTACTTTTTCATTTACATTGAAATATTACAACATAAATATTTCTTATTTTGATTTTATTTAGCTATTTTTATATTTGCATTTAGTAGTAATATTTAATATTATTATTAATATTACATTAGTTACAGTTCGTTAACCCATTAGCAAACATTAACAATGAGCAATGCATTTGTTACAGCATTTATGAATCTTTGTTAATGTTAGTTGATAAAAATAAAGCTGTTTACTGTTCGTTCATGTTAGCTCAGGTCCATTAAATGATAATATTAACACACACAACTTTTGATTTTAATAAATAAAAATTTTATGTTTTATTAAATTAACATTAACTAAGATTAATAACAATTGCTTTAGAAGTATTTTACATTGTTAGATCAGGTTAACAAATGTAGTTAACGAACGTTAACAAATGGAACCTTATTGAAAGTGTTACCATTATTATTATTATTATTATTATTATAAAGTCATACTGATAATCACAACATTTTGGCCAAATTGTGCAGCCCTACAAACCTGGAACTTTGTTTTTATCAGAAAAATCGCAATTCGATTTTTTTCCCCAAACCGTGCAGCGCTATAATACACACAAGTAAACCCAACTCTACGTGAGTGTGTAATGTTTGAATGCAGGTAAAGTGATACACACTTTATCACAAATCTCAACTAATGGCATCTTTTTATTTCATTGCAAAATGTAACTGTATTTTCATCCAGCTCTAATCTGTTAAATGCAACTATAAGGCATAAAGATATTAAGGTATAATAAGCATTAACATCATGATTTTCTGTAATGCTGCTTGGAAACAATGCGTGTTATGAAAAGCGCTGTATAAATAAATCTGACTTGGTGTCGCCATCATTACAGTCACTTCCTCTGTAGTTCCTGTAAAGTGATATTTTGTCCTTGCGCTGGGAAACTCAGTACACACCTGGAAAACACCGCAGACGAAGACTTTGGGCTGTAGACGGAGCTGAACCATGTTTGGATGCAAAACAATCTGTAGCTTTTTAAATGTGATTACAAGAGACACAAAAGTCATTTGAGAGAAAACTGAAACAAACATCACAATGACAAAAGACAAGACGACAACCAACCATCCATTACCACGACTCTTCCTATCTAGATGTGACATGACAAGTTTCTAGCGTAAAATAATTGTTCCGTCCTCAATAAAAGTGTAAAATCAGATCAGATTTGATGCTTAGCATTCAGCTATTTGGAGGGAGATTTTGACCAATGAGATTTCACTGTCATGATCTGACAAAAATAGACCACAGAATGAGCTCAGTGAGAGATCAAAAAAACACAGGTAAGATTTTACAGCACATACTATAACAATGACCTGAATAATTCATATTTTAACCAAAATCACACAACTGTCAGAGTCGTTTCATAATTCATTGAACTGTAATTCCATCTTACCAATTAAACTTCACATTCAACTACTGAAATAATGAAACTCTTCACATTAAACTGTCATTTAAATGCTAAAGAAAGTTCACATGAAACTACTGATGAAATAAAGCTCTTCACCTAACACTACTGAAGTTAATTCTTTAATCTGTAGTTCAATGTGAAGAGTTTGTTTAATCAGTAAACTATTGCTTAAAGAAGAAACTCTTCACGTTAAACTACAGATTTAAGAAGAAATTCTTAACATCAAACTACTGAATAAAGACGAAACTTCTCAAACTACTGAATAAAAAAACTCTTCACATTAAAATACTGAATAAAGAAACTGCATTAAACTACTAAATAAAGAAAAAAAACTCATTAATTTACCAAATAAAGAAGAAACCCTTACTAAACTACTGAATAAAGAAACTCTTCACATTAAAATACTGAATAAAGAAGAAACTTCATATTAATTAAACTACAGATTTAAGAAGAAATTCTTAACATTAAAGAGGCTGCATTAAGCTATTGAACAAAGAAATTGTTCACATTAAACTACTGAATAAAGAATCTGCATTAAACTACTGCATTAAGAAAAAACATTTCTCGTTAAACTACTGTATTAAGAAAAAGCTGCAATAAACTACTTAATAAAGAAACTTCATAATAAACTATTGATTAAATAAACTTTTCTTATTAAACTACTGATTAAAGAAGAGGCTGTATTGAACTACTGAATAAAGAAACTTCTCATTAAAACTACTGATTATAGAAACTCTTCAAATTAAACTACTGAATAAAGAAACACTTATCATTAAACTACTGAATAAAGAAACTTCTCATCAAACTACTGAATAAAGAAACTCTTGACATTAAACTACTGAATAAAGAAACACTTCTCAATAAACTACTGAACAAAGAAACACTTCTCAATAAACTACTGAATAAAGAAGCTGCATTAAACTACCGAATAAAGAAACTTCTCATTAAAACTACTGATTACAGAAACTTCAAATTAAACTACTGAATAAAGAAACTTCTCATTAAACTACTGAATAAAGAAACTTCAAATTAAACTACTGAATAAAGAAACACTTCTCATTAAAATATTGAATAAAGAAGCTGCATTAAACTACTGAATAAAGAAAATCTTGACATTAAACTACTGATTATAGAAACTCTTCAAATTAAACTACTGAATAAGGAAACACTTCATTAAACTATTGAATGAAGAAACTCTTGACATTAAACTACTGAATATAGAAGAAACTTTTCTCATTAAACTACTGAATTAGGAATAAACTCTTCTCATTAAACTACTGAATAAAGAAAATCTTGACAAACTACTGATTATAGAAACTCTTCAAATTAAACTACTGAATAAGGAAACACTTCATTAAACTACTGAATAAAGAAACTCTTGACATTAAACTACTGAATTAGGAATAAACTCTTCTCATTAAACTAAGAAAAAGCTGCATTAAACTACTTAATAAAGAAACTTCACAATAAACTACTGATTAAAGAAACGTTTCACATCAAACTACTGAATAAAGAAGCAACTCTCCACATTAAACTAGTGGTTAAATACTGAATCTCTTCTCATTAAACATGTGATTAACTGAAGAATCTCTTTACATGAAAATACTGCTGAAATAATTTAACTCTTTACACTAAACTACTGATTAAATGCTGAAGAAACTCCATGCATGGCAGTGACCTGAACAACGGCCCATAATCCCCCGTCATCGACATCAGCACAGGAACAGAGGGAGGCTGTCTTTAGAAAATGAGTAGGAAGCGAAAAATGAAGTTAGCTGGGGAAAAAAAAAAAAAAAAAAAAAAGAGAAACAGACGAAAGAAGAAAGAAAAACACAGGATGCTGCGATCTGAAACGACGGAGCTCGAGAGACAAGTCAGGGCAGGTCTGGGACAAAGAGCTTGGAAAGAATTAAAAAACAACAGGCAGAGAGAGAGACAGGGAAAGAGAGACAGATAAGATCGAGAAGTACAGCGAGGGAATTGTGTTACTTTGGCTGCAGTGTGTTGCGAGCCGGCATTAAAAAGTTTGTTTTACGCAACCGAGGTGGTTTCCAGCCCGCCGGACACGCTCTCTCCTGACTCTGTAGGGAAGTGAAGGATCATGGGATATACGTGGGTGGACAATAACGCAACAGACGTGCAAGAGAGAGGGAAAAAAGAAAGAATAATATAGGAAGGAAGACTACAAATACTCGAATGTGTAAACTTTTATATATCTTCTGGTCGGATGAGCCGCGATCAAAGTCTTTGCAAATTGCTGATAAATACACGCCTGTGACTGTGTTGACAGCATTTTCCCACATTTGTTCACACATTTACTTTAGTCTCAGTAAAACCAGATTTTACTTTTAGATTTTCTTAAGGGACTGCTTCACAGTACAGAAGTATCTGTCGATGTCATAGGCTCCTACATGAGAAATAAACATGGTACTAAATAATCAGCAATACAAACACAAAGTCCAGCTCAGCACTACATGTCTGCGTCCTGACATGATCCTTGACCCATGTGAGGTCTTCTTATCGAGTTTCACAACTTGGCAAAGTGTGTGTGTGTGTGTGTGTCATTTGATATCCAGGCCAACAACATTCCCTTCACAAGTGTGTGATACATGCCATGGGAATATCCTCTTCCCCCCGAAACGGGCAATTCTCTCAGACTCCTGGAGCTCAACCAAATAACCCAAATAAATACAATCTAGGCCCAGACGAATCATTGGAATTCTGTGGAATGGATTTTAATAGGGTTGAAATTACCAGAATGTTGAACAATCAAGTTAAACACAATACCAAACCAAACGCACATGCACTGGGTAGAGGATGTAGAAGTCTGTAAATGATGGGTGTTACGATTCTGCGGAAACCTGCAGAGCCTTTTCCCGAGTTCTGCGGGCAAAGATTCCATGTGGGCCTGATAATAATCCCAAACCAAAACACAACACCACCAGCAGCTGAATCCAAGAATGGACCATTCTGGATGCGTCTGAAACTTTGAGATTCTTTCGAAGAGAACCCCTAAAGGGAAAAGTTATATTTCAATGCTTTCTGCTTTTCCCTCTCCTCCGAGAGACTCTGCGTTTGCTCACAAATCTTTTGTGAGGTGGGAGGAAAAACTGTATTTCAGTCTTTTGCAAATTCATGCAAATTGTTTTGCGTGCAAACGCAGAGTGTCTCTCGGGGAAGCAATATTTTAGATGAGTGAATGCAAAAGCATTAAAATATCATTTAAAATGTGTATAATCAAAAGTACTTTGCATTTGCACACACATTTTTTGTGAAGGAAATAATGATATGTACATTATTACACAAATGTTTTGCGTGCAAATTGAAAGTTTCTCAAAGGAAGCAACACTTTTGAAATGTGTGAATGCAAAAGCATTTTTCCTGTCATATTTTCCCATGTCCCTTTAGGGGCTCCGCATAAATGGTGTTATGAAGGAAACTCAGCTGGAAACTGACTGCACTCGGACCACACAGGACTCGATTCAATGAGAGGCAAACACAACATCGGTCTGTCCAGAGTTAAAGGATGTGAACTTACTGTTGTTGGACTTGAGGTCTCGGTGGATGACGGGGACTATGGCCTCGCTGTGCAGGTACAGCATCCCTTGGGCGATCTGCACGGCCCAGTTGACCAGCACATGCGGCGGGATCCGTCGCCCGGCCAGAGCGCGGCTCAGCGGGCCACCGGACGCGTACTCCATGATCAGACACAGGTTGGGCTCCTGCAGGCAAACCCCTTTGAGCGTGATGATGTTGGGGTGCTTGAGCATGGCGAAGAGTCTGGCTTCGTTCTGGACGTTCTGGGCAGTGACGCTGATGTCCTCGTCCGGGTCCTGCCGGGCCGCTTTCACGGCCACCAGCTCGCCCTTCCAGGTGCCCCGGTAGACCTTCCCGAAGCCTCCCACCCCGATGACCTCCTCCAGGCTCAGCTCGCTGAAATCCACCGCCTCCGGCTCCAGCTCGCTCACCACGGCCGGTCCCAAGTCTTGGACGACGCCAGAACCCGGCAGTTTGCCGTATCCGCTGGGTTTGAAGGAGACGTAGTTGGAGGGGAAGATTCCCACCTTGTTGTTGACCTTTCCCGCCCACCATCCCTCATCTCCGGATATTTCCGAATCCAGAGACAGGACCTCCACCAGGTCCCCTTTACGCAGGGTCAGTTCGTCCTTCCCCGTGGCCTCATAGTCAAACAAAGCGGTCCAAACCGGGTTGGTGAAGTTTCCCTTCTGAGTCTGATCCAGGCTCTTCCAGGTGGACAGCGAGCTGCGGGAGAATATGTTCTTCAGCGGCTCCATGAAGTTTACAAGGTTTACAAAGCGTGATGTGGAAGTTCAGGTGGGTACGTCACGACCCCTCTCGCCCTCAGATCTCTGTACGTCCGGATCATCGGTGGATGTGTCTCCATCAGTCATGAATCCCCATGTAGACACAAAGGATGGAGTAAATGGACTCTCCAAGGTCCAGATCAGATCACTTGAGGACTGTCTTGACCTGCATACTCTAAAAACACCACTTATAAATATCATATAGCTCTACAGAGAGAATGAAAACATGGATCTACTGGCTTACCCAGATGTCAAAGTCCTTCTGAAACTCCCGAGCAAGAGGACAAACATTAGACTTCAAGTCTCTGTTTAGCGGTCCATTGAGGGGTCAGTATTTTTAGCAGCTGGTTCGCTGTGGTTTTACCCGAGCAGGAAACGGCTCAGAAGAAGAATAGCAGGAAAAGAGAATTCAGCGTGCGGCCAAACGCGTTGAGAAACGCTCTCTCATGACCGTCTAGAACGCATCGTCAGGTTTCCCCGTCCGGACCGATCATCGTGGGTCTTCTTTCAGATGTTTCTGAAGTTCTGCTCAAGTTCCTTTAACTTCACTCGGTTTCGGTAGCAGGAAGAAGCGCGCGGGCCGCTCAGCTGATCGCGTCTGGCAGTTTTAATGGCGGCGCGTCATTTCAGCGGCTCCACGTCGATCGTCTTCATTCGTTCGCATCAGAAACGCTCTTAACTCCGTGTGTTGAGCCCGTTTACCGTGAACTCTTCCCGTCCGTCCGGTAGAGGGTGGGACAGGAAAAGTATCAGATGACTGTCGACTCTCCTCCTCCCTCTCCTGGCCACTGTGCGCGTGTGTGTGCGCGTGTGTGTGATTGTGTACAAATGACAGACTCAGCTCTTTCTGTTTCTATGTAACATTGATTTATTCACGTGTTTGTTGTTGCTGTTTTTTCTTCACTAATAATACATTTCAGGTTTTTAAGTAATTCATATAAAAACACATACTATAGGTTATTCATATTCACCGTTGTCGCATATGTGTGTGTATATATGTGTGTGTGTGCGTATAAATGCCTCACTTCATTATATAAAAAAGGGTTTTTAAGCATCAAAACAATAAGTTTAATACATCTTTGAATTGTTGTTGTTTTTAAATACATCAGAATGGGTCCTGTTTAATTTGTTTGTTTGTTTGTGTTTTGAGCAAAAATTTAATTTCATACATTTTTACCATGATTTACAGAAGACACGCACTAAAATGTCATTCAGTCTAACAATCTTGTCAGGGATATTTACAACAAAAAATGCAATCAAATGCTAATTACTTATTTTACATTTTTTAAACTTTGCCACTATTTGTCAGCAATAATGTTTTACTCATTTTAAATGCAATAAAGCATGCTCACTTATTCTTTTATATATTTTAATATGTACAGGTCAGAATAAGTATGTTGTTTCAGTTTTTACATAAATATAAGTGTTACACTGAATGACAATGGAACATTATTTCACCCACATTTTGACATTTTATTCTGATTTGAAACCTTAAAAGTAGACATTTAACGTGTGCTTTCTACGCATATAAAACCACTTTTGTAAATTTCTATTGATGTGGACATCTAAATGTCTTTGCTTTAAATGTGTCTGTATTTATTTATTTTTCTTTCATTGCATATTGCTTGGAATTATTGTGGACCTCTTTTGTTAATTTAACAGGTTTAATAAATGATTCTTTTATTGTTTAAATCCTAATGAAAAGCTATTAAATAGTCAAATACATTTTAAATACAGATATGTGCAGGAAAAGCATTTCTTTTTTAACTTTAATTGTTTTTCATTATGATGGCTTATCCCATACAGTGTGACAACATGCCCCGCTGAAGCAGTCAATGTGTGAGCAATTAACTGTATGATGTTTCATGGGCAATACAGTTCTGTTTCGGTGTTTTGTTTGTTTGTTTTTGACAGAAGTTGCCTTTAAAAGTCTAAATATTCTAAATGTAAATCAAGCGTGGCAAGCCCTGATCTGCTCTGTAAGTATAAGGCAGGTATGAAGTTAAAGAGCATCAGTGTCATTATCAGACATGATTCCTGACGTCTCGAGGCCAGTGGCTGTAAATACATCCAGAGGAAATGAAACCTTTCCGTTTGTCGAGCCTTTGATGGTCGTTTCCACCACAGCCTTCCATCAGACACACTGCATCAGTTCAGATGTGCTGAATGACATTCATTGAGATGAAAAACGAGGGTTAAAGTAAATGATAGTGTGGGAAAGTATTTGCACAGGCTCAGTGAGAAGCAGTTGAAGAAACACCTGTATATTCACAACAGACGCACATGATAGTTATTTTACCGCTGAGAGATCATCTATGTTTTTCAGCCTGTACACTGAAACGTCTCTCTTAAAAATAAAGCTTTAAGGGTTTTTTTTCTTTTCACAGTGACGCCACAGAAGAACCACTAATCTCAGTCTGAAGAATGTTTTGATAATCTACAGAGCGTTTAGTAGTTCCATTAAATGTGGAGAGGGCCGATGTTCATATGCTGTGATGAATGAGAGACCCTCATTTTTAAGATCACACACACACACACACACACACACACACACACACTCTCTGAGGCCTGAGTCATCATTTCTGCAGGAAGGATGCAGTTGTTTATATAGAGTGTTGGTAACAACTGAGCTTCTGACTGCTAGAACACACACACACACACACACACACACACACACACACTTCCCATAGACATAATTTTGATATGATTTATAAGCCGTTTTCATCAAGGGTACCAAAAAATGTCCCCACAAGATCAAAGATTTCTGGTAATATTTCTACCCTTGTGGGGATGTTTGGCCCATAATGAAGGATTTATCCGGAGCTCTTCAGTTCTCGTATAGGTTCAGCGTCAGTGTGTGATCCGAGGCTCGGTCTGTAACTATCATTCACTGCTGGGTCAAACATATAATCATGTGTTGGACGCCCTGACCTCAGAGTACAGCTGTAGTTTAGAGAGAAAGGACAAACATTACAGATGGAAACGCCACATCGGTGAAGATCCACGTCAGAGAGCTCAGCAGCTGAAGTGACGCTGTACACCAGACAAATAAATCTGATGGATTCGCCTGTGTGTGATGTCGAGAACGTGTTCAGATTTAATATGGAGGTCAGGGTTATTAACTAAAACATAAAAGAAATAACTTTGTTACTTGAAGTAAAATATTATAATGTGCGTATATAAGATTCTTTAATGTTCCTGAAAGAGTCTCTTCTGTTTATTTGATCAAAAATACAATGAAATATTATTCCAATGTAAAACAGATGTTTTCTATGTGAATATATAGTAAAGTGTAATTTATTCCTGTGATCAAAGCTGAATTTTCAGCATCATTACTCCAGTCTTCAGTGTCATATGATCCTTCAGAAATCATTCTAATATGATGATCTGCTGCTCAAGAAAACAGTATTTTTGTGGAAACTGATACATTTTATTCTTCAGGATTCTTTGATGAATAGAAGGTTCAAAAGAACAGCGTTTATTTGAAATAGAATCTTTTGTAACGTTAAACACTGTTCAAAAGTTTGAGGTCAGTAAGATTCCATTTCAAATAAACGCTGTTCTTTTGAACATTTCACATTATATTCACATAGAAAATGCTGTTTTTCAATGCGATTACACTTTTTACTGTATTTTTGATCCAATAAATACAGCCGTAGTGAGCAGAAGAGACTCTTTTAGAAAGATTTAAAAATCTTAACACTTTGTGAATGTGGCTGTGAATGTGTGAAACAACAAACATTCTGCATTTCAATCCTTTCAGTAATCAAACTCCATCTGTTCAGTGAACTTTAAACGGTAAAGCTGGAAAGAAAAAGCTTATCATGCACATGAAGATTTTTACATCGTGACATCATTCTAAAGCACGTGTTCCTCTCCGTTCTCAGGATGACGCGTCAAACACTCTTGATAATGTTCAGACAAATTACTTACTGATTGTAAAGTACTTACACATCATAAAAACATTTTTATTGCATTTTTTTATCAAAACACTGCTGTATTACAATGAGCATAAAGAAATAAGCAGGGGGATTGTGCTTTAACAGAAAATGAACAAACGCATCCCTTGAACACAATTTAATGTGTTTTGGACACAAGGGTCTGCTAAAATGTCAAACATCTTTTGATTTTGAGGTCACGTGTGTTCTTCATGTCCGTGCCGTTAAACGTGATTATCCAGGAATAACCAGATAATGTTGCAGATCACAGTCAAATCGAGCAGTGATTATAAGAGCTGATAAATGAAGATGTTCATGAGTAAAGCACATGGAAAGAGCAAATTACTGAAACCTCAAAGTTTATTTCACTCATACAAAATCAAGAGAAGGTTAAAAGCGAACAGAGCACAGCCTCGCTGTACACACGGAGACAAGAGAAAGTCAAGTTTCTCTCCAACCTCACAGCAAACATTAAAAGAGTCTAAAAGATATAAAACAAAGGGGGAATCATTTATACAAATGTGCATCGTCCTGGAGAAACCAACAGAAAGAGTGTCTGAAACCATTAAAACGCAGCAGAAGCACTCGCCTGTAAATCAGATCATTCACGTCTTATATGGGGTAAAAAGAAAAATGAATTGTGCCTCTGAGTGACGGTTAGACAGTTTAATCAATGGAGGAAAGAAGCTTTAATTGTAAAACTAGCTTAAAAAGGACAAAACCAGAAACATAATAACTGTCAAAAGCAAAAGAACAGAACTATTCGCTCTGCATTTCCCTTACAAAACAAGTCAAGGACTGACGAACATGAGCATCTTCTGCTAAAACGAAAGAAAAACCTCCTGAACGTCCTGGTCACGAGTCGAGCGTGACGTAACGCAGACCGGAGTGACGTATGCTCTGAAAACCAGATCCGGACCAAAGTGCAAACATACACTGGGGTAAATCTACACCGAAACTGAAGACAATAAAACAAGCATAACTGTTCCTGGACAATAAAATAAGACTTTAAAAAAAAATTAAAACAGCTAATACAGAACCTATTCATCTTCCTGTGACGCTCGATACCTACGACCTCCTTCTGTCTCTCTTTTCACCGCGAGCAGCCGAAGAACAAAAGCGAAGAGCTACGAGTCGTAATCCTCGTCGTCGTCCTCGTCGTGGTTCTTCTGCGGCGCGGGCGCGGGAGCTGGCGGCAGGATCCCCATCAGCGACGGGTGCGGGGCGAACGGAGACGCCGAGCCCTGCTGCTGCGAGCCCATGGGCACGTACTGCGGCAGGACGTCCGGACTGAGACAGAAAACACACCAGGACACACTCAACATCTGTGCATTACAAAAACTTGTGTACTGCTGCACTCATGGTGGTTCGATTTCTTCTACTGTTCTCATTTGTAAGTTGCTTCTCCTACGTTATTAAATGTAAATGTAATACACTTCTTAATGTGATGCATATTTGCAAACTCTGTCATGAAATCTGATCCGTTTCATTCGTTATGAACCATTTACATTTATTTGAATATTATTTACATTTTCAAAACGCACGTATTCAAATTGCTTGGAATGCACATGTATATTGTGAAAGTTACTTTCAGTTAAGAAGTATGAACATGGTTAAATATAATGTAATGCGTGTGTGTCACTCATACATGTCTGCACTGAAACTGAACTGTTTTAGGGTGGACTGCGGTGTGGAGGTGTACCTGTGGTAGCAGGAGGCAGGCTGTGTGTTTGTGCTGGTTTGAGACGTGTCCTCGTCCTCCTCTCCGTCTGTCTCACTGTCCTCTGAATCGTCCTGAACACGAAACACATCAACACACTCTTTCTGAAGCGTTCTGCAGCACAGCCAAACGTTCACAAAACTAGTGCTGTCTAACAATCCAAAATCATTTTTTTTTAATATATAAATATAATATATTTTTGTTGAATATACACGTGTTTGTATTTATATATACATATATAAATATATATAAATGGATGTGATTAATCGTTTGACAGCTCTAGTTTAGTTCTCGTTACTGATGAAACTAGTCTGTTTGTTTTTCAATCAACAGTGCAATTTATGACTTATTTACAACCAATTCTTTAAAATGAATGCTACTGAAAACAGAACAGAAATAGAAGTGTATAACAAAAACTTAAAGTGGCATTCATTAAATGAATTTAAAGTGAAACTTTACCTCACATTCCATCAGCACAAATGTGTGTGATTTACCCATGTTATGTGTGCTTGATGTTAACTGCATTTTATTATCAAAGCACATTTGATGATAAAAACATGACTTGTATTACGGAAAATACTGTAGGTCTTGTTGCATGTGTAAGATGCTGAATCTGAGTGTGATGTAATGAAATGAAGCACTGCATGGTGGGATACAGTAATTCAGGACTCATTTACCTCTTGCTCGGATTCGGTGCCTGAGAGTTTCTTGTCTTTGCCCTTCGCCCCAGCACCGCCGTTCTTGCGGCCCGAGCCTGGCTTCCGACCTCTGAAGACACCAAACACAAAACACTCAAACACGTGCAGTGCATTCTAAAGTAACACTTTACAATAAGGTTCCATTGGTTAACATTAGTTATAGTTAACAAACATTGCTTCTACAGCATTTATTAATATCAGTTCATGTAATCTATAGTAGTCAACATTTGAAGTGGATCAAAAAAGTTCAAAGTTGTCCTAAGACAAGAACAGGTATTGCATTTTGGTTTTACGACAACTTTGATGAAAGGTTTTGATCCACTTTAAATATTGACTACTGTAAATCTAAACGTTTACCAATACATCATAAAAATCAAAAGTTGTGTCTTAACATTAATGCATTGTGAACTCACATTAACAAAGGTTAATAAATGCTGTAAAAATATATTGATCATTGTTATGCATAATGTAGTAACTAATGTTACCAAATGAGACCTTACTGTGAAGTGTTACCAATTTTATTTAAATAATCGTATTTTGAAAATGCATCTATTCAAATTGCTTAGAATTAGAGAATTATTATTAGTATTATTGCAAAAACAATTACATTTATTCAGTTAAAACGTTTGAACAAGGTTAAAATTATATATATATATATATATATATATATATATATATATATATATATATATATATATATATATATTTTTTTTTTTTTTTTTTTGTCTGTCATACATAAATGAAACAGGATTTCTGTAATAGTCCTAATAAACTGAATGCGTTTTAAAAACACAATAACTAACTGACTGAATATGGTTTGTTCCACAGCAAGCCATATTTTAACCATATTCAAACTTAACTGAATAGATTTAAATGGTCTCCAATAATTATTATGCTGATTATAATTTGAAAATATGATTATTTAAATAAAATCAAATGAATAAAAATAATTAATAATAAACCACACCATGAAATCTGACCTGTTTCATTCATTATTAACAAATGTGTGTCACATTAAGTTTATTAGTTTGTTCATGTTAAAACGGTGTAAAAATGCATGGAAATTTTATATATAAAATTTTTTTCTTGAACACTTGTGTATCTGACCTGCGAGGAATCTTCTCGCCGCTCTCCGTGTGGTTCTCGTCTCCCTCTCCCTGCATGTCGGGCACTGTCGCCACCAGATCCTTCAGGAAGTCAAACTGCTGCTCCAGTTCAATGCACTGCTTTCTGCAAACACACACACACACACACGCATTGGCAAATGAAGTGATCAAACAACAGGAGTCATGTGATGGACGTGACATACAAATGTGACGTTGTCATGGTTTTGGCATTGCGTGACTGGGTGACGTGACAGGCTTTCGTCAGGAGAGACTCCAGGAACAGCTCGAGAGCACGAGCTCAACTCACAGTCAAGGAAAGAGCAGATATGAGGCGACCCAATGACAATCAAACAGCTCAGATTTCTGCACTGCTAAGAAAAATAATGTTTTAGGAATAAATTATTTTATTTATGATTTAATGCCATAGCAGGAGCAATGGCTAGATTCACGGCAAAATCAACAGTATTTCAATTTAAAAAAAAAAAAAAAAAAAATTATATAAATATAATTACAATATCACTTCAATACATTGTTTACAATAATTTAACAATTGTCTTAAAACAATCAATATACAAAAACATACATATATAACAATAACAACAATAGTAATAACAACAATTATATAGAATATTTCAATTTAATGTATGAAAAATAAATTCTAAAATTATTCCAGGAGAAACCTTTTTAAAAATGTCCATTAATATATTTTCTGAATAAAAACGTTGTCTAATATCATTTAAAAATGGACATTCTATTAATATGTTTTACTTTAGAAACAAAATGTTGTAAAAAAAATAAATAAAAAAAAAATAAAATAAAACTGTAAATTTATAAAATAAATCAGAAATGCTGTCAACAGACAGAAAAAAAAAAAACATTTACCACATTTTTAGGAATAAAGTGTAAATCAGGTTGAATGATATATGAACTGAAGTGTATATACACTGAAGTATAGAGGGAAAAAAAACTCATCTTGAGTCAAAGATATGTATTGCAATTAAAATCTAAGACAACTGTTTTATATTACAACTTTTCTGAAATGTTGTTTAAATATGCAAATTAAATAATTTAAACATTAGACAAAGCCAGATTCGAAATTTGTGTTTGATTTTGTTGTACTTTTACAGAGGGGATTTAGGATTTCTCTTTACCAGAAAATACTGTCAACAGCCAGAAAAATGTTTTTACAAATAAAAATGTTAAATATATAATCAGGTGAATGATATATGAACAAACCCCACAGTAAAAACCTTCAGAATATAGATATGAATAAAACTGCAAATTTTGGTGTATGTAAGTGTTACTGAAGTGGAGAAAAAAAAAAAAAACAAAAAAAAAACTCTTTGATAAAACGGCCTTCAAAAGAATGAAGATGCAAATAGATAAAGTGTAATAAAATAAACACTTAAATGTGTATTTTGGATGTTTAACACAATTATGGTGTGGCCAAATAATTAAAACAGGTTAGCTTTCTGCACTGCAAATAAAAAATATTTTTTTTATTTATATTATATATATATATATATATATATATATATATATTATATATATATATATATAAATTGGTAAAAATAAATCAGAAAATACAGTCAACAGACAGAGAAAAAAAAAAAACATTTTACCATGTTTTTAGAAATAAAATGTCATATATAATCAGGTGAATGATTTATGAACAAACCCCACAGTAAAAACCTTCAGAATATAGATATGAATAAAACTGTAAATTTTGGATTATGTCAGTGTTACTGAAGTGGAGGGAAAAAAAAACAAAACAAAAAAAAACTTTTTTGATAAAGCAACCTTCAAAAGATATGTATTGCAGTTGAAACTGTTTTATATTACAACTTTTCCGAAATGTTGTTTAAATATGCTAAATAAATATATAAATATGATCTAATTTGCATACATTCAAGAACATAAATCTGAACATTGGATAAAGCCAGGTTCAAAATTTGTGTCTGATTTTGTTGACACGTTAGAGTTAAAGACTTTTTTTTTTGGATTTCTCTTTTTTAACCAGAAAATACTGTCAATGTCCAAAGAAAAAAAAAAAAAAAAATTCACCATGTTTTTAGAAATAAAAATGTTAAATATCTAATCAGGTGAATGATATATGAACAAACCCCACAGTAAAAACCTTCAGAATATAGATATGAATAAAACTGCAAATTTTGGTGTAAGTAAGTGTTACTGAAGTGGAGGGAAAAAAAAATAAACTCATTTTGTAAAAAAGCCTTTAAAGATATGCATTGAAACTGAAAAAAAAAGATCAAATGTTGTAAAAGAAACACTTAAATGTGTTTTTTACGATATTATCTTTCCACTAGTCTGAAAGAAGACATTTTATAGAGGCAAAACTCATCAGTGCATGAAAAAAAACATTGGTTTTGTCTGTAGTGTCTTGGTTTTATTAAAGCACACAATCATGATGTGACAGTGAAAGGATACAGATGATGACAGGAACTGCAGCGGCGACTTTGCCGATTTCTTCATCCGTCTGCATGATCTTCTTAATCCTGGCCTGCAAAACAAAACACACAAAGACACTCCAGACATTCACTTCTACAGCCATCAGTGAAACTGAGCATCATCGCTTCATGAAAACTGAAACATGTAAGCTAGAGATCAGTCATGCATGATATTCAAATGCAAAATGTCTTCATTCAGATGTCAACAAAAGCACATGTTTGAGTTCATCTGTCACACAATCACAAATCATCAATAATAACAACAACAACAACAACAATCTGAAATCACTCTGAATGACTCAAATGTGAACGCAGTGTAAACCGGATTAGCTGATGGCTGGATCTGATATAATAATACATACATTTCCACACTAACTAGGGTCTTTAAACACAAAGCTGTTAAACACACCAGACTGGATCAAGAGCACAACACATACAGGAGGAGAAAGAGGGAGGATAGCTAGCATTCATGCTAACCACCCTGATGCTCAAATCTTTACAATAAACTTCACTGAAAGACTCTGTTTGAGTACACGTGATCCAGTACACTACCCCACGTCACAAACTGATCGATTATATTAGATTAAACCCGATTAAAGCAGATAATCCCAAACACAGTCGTTTTAGCGAGCTAGCGGCTAACCTGACTGAAAGCCTGTTTTTTGCTGCTCTTTCTCTCATATTTCCATATTTAAAGCGCAAAGTCTCCATTAAAGGCCTTTAAACTCGTGGATTTTGTTGGATGTGTGCGATGAGAGTGTGTTGAATCTTACCGGAGGGAATCTGGCATTATATTTCTTCTTTTTGCTCGGCATCTCGGCGCAGAAACGGACCGGCGGCAGCAGCTCTTGCTCGGTTCCGTCAGTCTGTCGCCAAACTCAATAAATATGAAGGATAAACTCGTTCGATTCCCGCTGATCCGTCGCTAGAGCGATTAAAGCGCCATCACTGATCACCGTACGTGCGTTTCTGCGATTTTTATCGCCATTTTACGGTGGATTTTTTCGTGATTTCCGGCTGCGCGAGTATTCGCTGCTTTACGGTTCGCTTTTTGTGCTTCCGGGGTTTTAATAAAGTTCCGAAGTCGAAGTGGAAACCGAAATTACTTTAAAAATACTTTGTATGAGATAAAATAGACGTAGATATACTTAAAGACGGTTTTTTAATTATTGTTCACTTATTGTTGTTTTTCTTCCACGCCAGCGCTCCATTACAGCTGGTGGCGGCGTCATGCGCCAACAGAAAATACCAACCGCGATTAAACAGAGAAGAAGAAGAAGAAAACGAAGCGGAAACCGGAAGTGTTGAGGCGGAAAGCGGGTGAGAGCCGCAGTGACTCAGCAGAGTTTTACTAGAAAAACACACTACAGAGTGAGAATTTTACACTTTTAATACGTTTAATGTGGCAAGGAACATATTAAAATGACGATACTGGGGTTTGGGATTAAATATGAGATGTTGTATCATGCCTGATGATGAAGAGCTGACGATATAAAGAGTGACAGATACAAAAAACACTGGCGAACACAAACGTTCCCGTTAACTTATGAAAACATTATTTCTGAATGCTCTCAGAACGTTCAAAACTTTTATTTCTGATGTAAACGTTAGAGAAAACATTAAAGAAATGATCAAATGTATCATTCTTCAGACATTATGGAAACGTTACTTTTGAATGTTCTCTGGACGTTTTAAAACGGTAGTAACATTTAAAAAACGTTAGACGAACATTCACGTTTCATGAACGATGTATATGTCATGCTGCCTGCACGTGCTTTCAGAATGATCATACATACTAGTTTCCTAGTTTAAAAAAAAATGGACATGAACGCGATGAGCTCATAATCACGACTTCAGAAGTAGGAAATTTCCGACAGCACGTGAAGGCAGCACATTACATAAAGTAGATTGATCTAACTTGAATTTAAAAAAGACTGGTTACCCCCTGGTTAAGTGCTAGTTGGTCAGACTAGTTCTCAAAATACAGTGTTAATGAAGACTAATTTTATGCAGCTTATAACTTTGAACGAACGTTCTAGTAGCGTTACGTTAATAACATTGAGAGAACCTTGCCAGAACGCATCATCTGCCCTGATACAAAATCACATATTTAACCACAAACCCAAGTGTCATTTTAATATGACTGCTGCCATATTATACAATTATAATTGATTATATATTCTGTCTATTCAGGTGTTTCCCAGCTAACAGGGAACATTATCTAAACACTAGTCATGAAACGTTTAAGTTTGGACGTTCATCTAACGCTTTTTAAACGTTTCTACTTGTTTCAGAACGTTCAGAGAACATTCAAAAGTAACATTTACATAACGTTTGAAGAATGATACAATGGAATGTTCTCTTAACGTTCATATAACCAGGAGAAAACGTTTTTTAAATGTTACTACTTTTTTCAGATGGTTCAAAAATGTTCAAAATTAACGTTCCCACAATGATTACAAAATTGGACGTCCTCTCTAACATTCATATAACCATGAAAAACATTAATAATATTTTCATAACTTAATGTTAACCAAATTTTATGCAACTTATTTCTGTTCCCTGTTAGCTGGGTCATCATCTGACATGATACAAAATCACATATTTAATCACAAACCCAAGTATTGTCATTTTAATATGTTTGTCGCCGTATTATCATTTGTCTCTTTGATTATATATTCTGTCTATACAGGTGTTTCCCAGCTAATGGAACGTTCTCAGAATAATTGTTCCTCCTTGTTTCAGAACGTTCAGCGAAAAACATTCAAAAGTAACGTTTTCATAATGTTTGAAGAATGGAATGTTCTCCTAACGTTCACATAACCAAGAGAAAATGTTTTTTAAATGTTACTACTTTTTTCAGATGATTCAAAAATGTTCAAAAGTAACATTCCCATAATGTTTACAGAATTTAACGTTTTCTTTAACATTCACATAACCAAGAAAAACTTTAATAAAAATGTTTTCATAACTTAGTTTTATGCAACTTACACCGTCTACACCAGACGCAAGCGACAGAATGTGGCGAAAGACAATAGAACCCATTACAATCAGTGATGCTGTCTACGGTGGATGCGGAGCAACAAATTCCCATCAGTAAACGGATTCCCCGCTCTATTTCTGACGTAGTCCAAGTGCTTTGCACCGGTCAGTTTGTCGTGTTCAGTGTAGACAGCTTTTAGCTGTTGTGGCGCGACTTTGAACGAATGTTCTATTAACGTTACGGTCATAACATTGAGAGAACCTTCCCAGAGCGTTCTGAGAACGTTCCCTGTTAGCTGGGTCATCTTCTGACATGATACAAAATCCCAAGTATTGTCATTTTAATATGTTTGTCGCCTTATTATATCATTATACATTGATTATATATTCTGACTATACAGGTGTTTCCCAGCTTACAGGGAACGTTCTCTAAACGTTAGCAGAAAAACACTAGTCATGAAACGTTTTAGTTTGGACGTTCATCTAACGCTTTTTAAACGTTGAGAGAACATTCAAAAGTAACATTTACATAACATTTCCAAAATGTAATATTAAAAATGTTAAAGGTGCTGTATGTAAGAATGACAACTAGTGGTTGAAATGGGTACTGCAGTCCAAATTCAAAATATTGTTGCCCCGCCCCCTCCTCCTCAGACTCCATACTCTCGCGGGTTGCCAGTTTGAAGACACACAACAGGAGCGAACTCAATTGACATTGGAAGGCGAAGACACTTACACACTGTAAGATAATTCGTTGATTTATTGATTTATGATGAGCTGATATCGCGTTTTAATATGCTCCCGTTCATAGAGATTTTAGATGGATACTGAGGCTTTTTAGGTCGGGTGGAATCGGTGATCTCTGACCCAGTTTGTTCTCTGGCTTCCATGGCTGCAGTTCGCTGCATGTGTTTTCTGCCAACTGGCAACCCGGAGTGGAGAAATACTGCTGGGTAAATTGGTCTCGCACAGACCGAAACAAAAACAGAAATTCTGACACGGAACGCAAATTTCAAAGTAAAATAACTGGCTGTAGCACTGGTTTTCAGAGAAACGAGTATGTGAACTCAGCATGTTTAATAAATATCTGCAAACATATGGTATTTTTATGCTTTAGTACAGTCAAAAACTTACATAGAGCACCTTTAATAATAACATTTCATTACATAATGGGAACATTAGCAAAACGTTCTTAGGGACACTGACACAGAACCAGATTCAGAAAAGCACACGTACAGACAGAAAAACATTGTATACTTTTAACACGCTTAAAACAGCGACTGATAATGGAAACCCCCATATAGGCAGATGAACGCAGTACAGTCACGACAGACGCTGCACGTAACGTTAGTTTGTGGTCATTTGTGTTGGGCAGGATGGCGGAGGACGAGGCTGCAGGCCAGGCCGATCGGTCCGAGCAGCTCTCCGCGGAGGATTACGCGGCCGAGGCCATGGCCGCCGACATGGACCCCTGGATCATATTCGACGCACGCAAAACGCCCCGGGCCGAGTTCAGCGGCTGGCTGGAGTCCAACAGGCCGTCGCAGGTCAGCCGCTACGGAGACGGCGAGAGCGGCTCGGGCCCAGTGGGCTGGATCGCCATACGCGGGCCGCACTTCTGCTCGGAGGCAGGGGACGTGGTGGGCCTGCAGGAGAGCTGGGAAACGCTGCTGGACAGCGGCCGGAGCGTCACCTTCCACACCATCCGCGAGCTGGCGCTCAACCACGGCGTCCTGCACGGGAAGTGGCTCATGCACCTGGACACGGGCTTCAAGGTGGACCGCGCCTGGGAGTGCATCGCCAGAGCCGCGCTGGACGGCAAGATCTCCTCGGCCAAGGTGAGTCCGCGAGGCCCGCGCTCCGACTCCAGACACGTCATCTGCGTGTACAACCAGAACTTCACCGACGAGGAGCAGGTGATGCGGCTGGACGCCACCATCCGCGCCGCCGGGGTCAAGTGTGTGCTGTACTACAAGCCCGACGTCTACACGTACCTGGGAATCTACCGCAACAACCGCTGGAAGATCTGTCCCACCGTCTACGAGAGCATGTTCGACCTGGAGAGCGTCCCGCGCCGCTCGCACATCGTCAACAAGGTCACCAACCTGGAGGTCACCTAGCCGAACCTTACGACTCTTTTGTTTTCCTTTATGAAACATTGACGATTTCTGTTGCATTACGTGGAAATGACAATGGCAGGAACGCCAGAACTGCATGTGAATACAGCCGAAATGTTGAAGGGCTTCACTTTGTGTTATTCTTTTAAAACTTTTGTTTTTTATATTTAATGAGGTTTCATTCGGTTCGTTCGTTCTTTTTGCCAAATAAACAACCAGGAGATTTTCAGCTGTGTGTCTCAGTGAAGTTAAAACACAATCTGCAGTTTTTTTTCCATTTATTACAGATCAAATAATAGTATAAAAGCATACGTACACAACAACACGTCCAAACATGGGTTGGACTGCAGTAAGGCCACGGAAACATTCCCATCAGTCTCTCTTTCTCTCGTTTGTGCTGGATAACAAACTGAATGCATATACAGGTAATACAGACAGAACAGCAGATTGCATGATTATTTCAAGGCTTACAGCAGTGTATATAACTTTACTGATCCTCCCGCTGTCGTACAGGAGCTTCAGATCAGATTATGTACAAAAGTGAAAATGACTGGAAACTATACATGTAAAGAAAGCCGGTCACACGGAGCGGTTCACCGTTCCCTCTCGCAGAAGATGTCAGTGATAGTCAGTCTTGCCATAATATTGTCAGATTGAAGTCGTGCGCGACGTCTAACGGATCACCAGAACAAGTGCACAGAAAATACAGGACAGAGATTGTCACTCATACGGTCAATCAATATCTTTAGTTTCAATATTGGAACAGTGCTAAATAAAATAGTGCAGTTTTATAACAAATATAAATTATAAAATGAATGTGTTTAGATTATCTGTAGGGATGCACCGATATGAACATTTTGGCTGATACCGATAACTCTTTATATTTGATAACCGATACATTGGCCGATGAATCTAAATCCAAATGTTTTATATAATTTTTGAAAGCCTGATTACAAAAACAAAAGTCTCACCAATAAAAGCCATGTCCCAAACACACAATTATAATGTTCTCATTAGGGCTGGGAGAACAAATAGATTAATCTCGATTCGTGGATTGATTCTGAGCTTAGTTTTTAACAGCAGATGGCGCTCTAGGCTAGCTTTTAACCACATGCTCGAATGCTCATGAAGAAGAGCGCTCATGCATTCAGCTGAGTCTTGCACCTCAATGTTTTCATGATACAAAATTAATGTAAACAAAAATATGGAAAGTATCAGAATCAATCCAGAACCATTTCTCAGTTGGCAATTGTCCCAAACCTAGTTCTCGTTATAATATTGCGCTGTACTTAACTGTATTTTCCCTTTTGAAGTGATTTTAAATCATATTTCAAGCAATTTAAAACCATCATGGTGAACAGTGCACATCTGAAGTGTCTCAGCTGAAGGAAATAATCCATTATTTATCAGTTATAATATATCAGCCAAATTTTCATATCAGGCTGATAACGATAACATTAAAAATGAGCATATATCGGTCGATACCGATATTGTGCATCCCTAATTATCTGTGAGCAAGACCAAGAGATTATCTTTAGTGCTTTATGAAATCCGTTTGATTTTTCCATTCCATTTTTTTTTTTTATTTTAGTAATCAAAAACCATGTCTAATTCATTGAAATCAAAATTAAATGTTTAGGGCCTTATGAAATCCACTTAATGTGTTGTAATTTTTCTGGATTTCAATTTAATAGTTACACACTTTAACAACAATTAGATAAAAGTTTAACAAAAATTTAATTTTTAGGGAAATCCATTTACCCCCCCAAATTCAATTGCATTTTTCCCATATTCCATGTTTTGTGTTTTAATTTTTTAATTTTAATGGTTTAATTAAATTTGAATAATCAAAAAGCATGTCTAATCCATTGAATTCATAAAACTTTAACGATTTATTAACATTTTCATAATAATAATAAGGCCCTATGAAAACTAAGTTTTATTTATTTATTTTTATTTTTTTGGATTTATGATCCAATACAAATTTATCATCAAAAATTATGGTTTTACAATTAATTAACAAATGAATCCTTTAAAACTGGTAAGCAAAGCTGCACAACAGAGGTTTACTGTTAAAACTAAAACGAGGAAGAAAATTGTGTGATATTCCTTAAAAGATAACATGTTTTTAAGCTATTATTACATTTCAGGAGTACATTCTTCTGTACAATAGTAATATAATCATAGATTCTGTAAGGACTTGGTAACTAAAGCTCAGTGTTTCTAAGGGTGTAATTCTGCGCAGTGATTGGCTGAGCTGCTTGATAAGGCACTGTGTTTATAGAGACGAGGTGGATTCATCAGAACCTGCTTCTACCTCAGAAAATATTTGACAAATTGTACACAAGATGCACATCTGATTCAAAACCGCCACCCATTATAATCTCGTGTGTTTGAAAAGGTTCAGCGACGGCGAGTTTAAACGTGTTTCAGCACCATATCAGGATTGACCATTCATCTTCAAAGCAATAATAAATCCTTCACCTCTGCGTGAATAAGAGTTTTCGACCGACAGTCTTCCATCGTGTGTAAGAGAAGAAGCGTTTAGGTCGGGTGTCCTGACAGGAATCCGATCTGGTTGTTGCTGGTGAAGATGGACATGAAGCGGTCGTCGTCGATGGAGTTCAGCACGTCCAGGTCATCGAGAACAGCGGACGCCGGAGCCGGGGTCGACGAGCTTTCCATCATGTTCTCGTTCTGTAAGAGGCTGGCGATGCTGGGCGGGAAAGACATCCAGGTGGAGTTGTTGGCCGCGTGATCGGCGGGCTGCTCCTGGACGTCGCCGGCGTTTGTTGTACTCATGTGACATACAGACTTTCCCATCGATTCACCGCCTAACATGGCCTGGAACAGAGTTATCATCATTAACTGTTAAACAATTCTGGTCATTGAAATAAATCTGAAAGAAAATATATTAGTTGGAAATAAATAAATGAACAGTTATTTTCTCAATTCAAACACGCACGCAGTCTTATTCCTTCATGACAGCGATTCGTCTGTACATTAAACCTTTGACAAGTACGATCACAGCGAACAATCAGATCTGTGTCCTGATCCAGAGAGAGACGTTGCCATGATTAGATATGAAACAGCTTCACAAACTGTCCTTTCAACTACAGTGTCATTATTACTGTTATAATGGGATAAAAGTTTATAGTTCAGATATAAACACTGATGTCTACAGTAGCGATCAAAATAGAGCAAATCGCCTTTTAAAATTAATTTAAAGCTTTAAATAAAGATTGTATTAATTACATCGTTACACCAGTAGGTGGCGAGAAGTGACTTAAAAAATTGTGTTTGTCACTGAATCATTCATTCAAGAGATTCGTTCAAAAATGCTGATTCGTTCAGTAATGAAACAAGTGAAGTCTTTATGAATGAGTCATTGAATCATTCGTTCCAAGAAATTTGTTCAAAAACGCTGATTCATCCAGGAATGAAACAAGCAAAGTTTTTATGAGCGAGTCATTGAATCATTCATTCAAGAGATTCATTCAAAATTGCAAGTGAGTTCTTTGAGTGAGTCATTGAATCATTCATTCAAGAGATTCATTCAAAATTGCAAGTGAGGTCTTTGATTGAGTCATTGAATCATTCATTCAAGAGATTTGTTCAAAAACGCTGATTCATCCATTAATGAAACAAGTGACATCTTTATGAATGAGTCATTGAATCATTAATTCAAACCGATTTTTTAAAAAATAATTCATTCAAATTAATCAAATATTTAAATTACACTTTTTTTTAGTTGCCTGTTCAGAATCGTTAGAAAATCGTAATCACTATTTTAAACAAAAATGTATCCAGAATCATACAGCTCTACAATAAACTGAAAATAAGTTTAAGTTGAAGGACTAACATTATTAACTGGAAATAAATCAATACTAAAATAAAAATAAACCTAAATTTCAATATTATAAAAACCTAAAATGACAAAAGCACATAACGAAATGACCAAAAAACGACAATATAAAAATAAAAGCTAATTCAGAATAATAATAAAACTGACCTGGAAGTCCTCGATGTTGATGTTGTCGACGTCTGAGTTTTGCACTTCGGAGAAGCTTGGGAACTCTGGAATCTCGTCGTCGACTCTGAAGGCGCCACCGAGGGCGTTCTGCATGTCTTGGGAAACTCCTCCGGCGTTCCCGACGGCACCCGCCGTGTTGATCTGCTCCGGTGCGATGAAGTTGTTTAAGGTGAAGTCGTGCAGGTCCGACAGGTTGACGGTGGGGAAGTCCTGCGTGAGGCCGGTGGGAGCGACGCTTTGACTCGTGAAGCTGCTCACCGCCACCGCTTTGTCCTGACTGTCTACGGTCAAACTCTGCAGGAACTTCCACGTGTCGGCGACGGAGGTCGCCGGCTCCATTTTGAGCGAACTCTGAGCGGGTTGAGTGAACAGCGGCCCCGAAGCAGGGCTGAAGAACGAGGACGTCTGGGGCTTCATCGAGGGACCTGCAGACGCCGCCGCCGCCGCTGAAAGACAACATTAAAACACTGAGCTTACACAAAGATGAAGAAAGGGTTGCTTGCTTTCTCCCAAGGGTTTTCTCGGTTTCTGTCACCTGATGGTGTTTGGGTTTCTTGCCATTGTCACCTCTGAGTTTAAAAGACACTTAATATTGAGTAATATTATCAGTTTGACTGCACTGACACTATCAGATGAGAACAAAACACTGATCTGAACACTGACACTATAGAGCTGCTTTACAGCTGAATTTAAATTTGTCTCTATTTGTCGAAGTTTTCATCTGTTATTTTCCTGTTTATCACTGTGAAGCTCCTCTGTATAAAGCACTGTAGAAATAAAGATGACTTGTTGGCATGAGACATGACAGAATCTCTGATGTGAAGGACAAAAAAAAAAAAAATCAAGAACAACTATAAAAATCCAGTATTTGTTATGAACACGTAACATCAGTTAATGCAAGTTCAATGTTCAGCTGGTCGATCACTAGTTACCTGGAGGAAGGCTGGCGGTGGCCGGGGGTTTGGAGATGGCTAGAGTTCGTTTCGCCGTACTAAACGTCCGTCTGTCTGTCGGCACGGAGGATCCTGCACATAAAACACACGCATTCACTACAGAACTGACCTCTGACACCTTACAATGACATCATCTGACATCGTACAAACACACACCTGAAATGATGTTGCCGAGTTTGAGATTCTGCAGCATCCCTTCTGTCCTCTTACGCTTCTCCATCAGCCTGTGCTCGTCTGCTCATTTAACCAACCATAACGAAACAACAGCATGAGGGTGAGTCGATAATGAGAGGATTTTCATTTTGAATGAACTGTTATTTTGAGAACGTAATGTAAAACAATGGAAGCTTGTTTCTGCCACGGTATAAAATATGAAAAAAAGGTATTTTATATCTCGCAATTCTGACCTTTTTTCTCCAATTGCGAGTTTATATTTCGCAATTCGGACCATTTTCCGCAACTGCGGATTCATATCTCACAATTCTGACCTTTTTCTGCAATTGCTAGTTCATATCTGGCAACTGGGAGTTCATATCTCGCAATTCTGACTTTTTTTCACAATTGCGAGTTCATATTTGGCAATTCGGACCCTTTTTCCCCAAGAACTGTGAGATCTAAACTTATAATTGCAAGAAAAAAAAATATGATTTTTTTGTGATGTATAAAACTGCAATTTAAAAGGTAATTGCAACTTTTTATTTCACAATTCTGACTTTTTTTCTGATGCAAAATTGCAAAAAAAAAAAAAAAAGTAAAAAACTGTAAGATAAGTAGCAATTACCTTTTTAATTTTTTATTCTGTGGCGGAAACAAGCTTCCATATGAAACACAACATGCGGAATGAAGCGCTAATGGCACAAATACATCCTCTCACCCGGGTCAGCCGGCAGGTACTGGAAGTCCATGGGCTCGCTGACCTCACGGTCGGATGGCCGGCGAAGCTGCATTTTCACCCGCACCGGCTCCGTCAGGTTGGTGTCGCGGTACGGCGGCGTGCGAAACACGATAGCCACCTGCCGGTGAACGTCGGCCTGCGAGAACGAGCCCTTACTTTCCCACGAGTCCCGGAAAAAACGGACCTCAATGTCCTCTGAAGGGCAGAACATGGCATGATAAACTAACACCTGGACAGGGCCGTTTATGAGTAATAATCTGACTGACGAGCATGTTATCGTTAACTAAAACTATTACAAACACTTCTGTTAACCAAACAAAGTGGAAATAAAATAAAAAATAAATATTAGTTGAATTAGCAGACACAGTTGCATAGACTGTAAGCGTAACACGCACCCTTCTGCACTTTGTCACACAGTAAGAAGATCTCGTCTCCTCCGCGGCAGCTGCCCGAGTTTCTGTTGACGCGACAGATCTTGAGCTCGGCGGTGTTTGGAGCTCCTGAGGATGATGAGAGACAGAGGAACAGAACGCTCATGCTTACACAGCGTTTAACTCCATCACATTCACATGTGCGTTCAGCGGCGTCGACTCACTGTTGTCGTAGATGGGCTGAGACACGACGGGCTCCAGCGGGAACAGCTCTCCGCTCGGCAGAGTGATGGACACCTGGAAACACAGCCGCACCGCGTTCAGGTCGTACTCCTCCTCCCAGATCTTCGCTTCAGGAACTGAAAAAAAAAAACACGCAACTGTTTTCAACATTGATAATAATCATAAATGTTTCTTGAGCAGCAGATCATCATATTAGAATGATTTCTGAAGGATCATGTGACACTGAAGACTGGAGTAATGATGCTGAAAATTCAGCTTTGATCACAGGAATAAATTACACTTTACTATATATTCACATAGAAAACATCTGTTTTACACTGGAATAATATTTCACTGTTTTTACTGTAATTTTGATCAAATCAACACAGCTGAGGTGAGCAGAAGAGACTTCTTTGGAACGGAGCTGTTGTGCGTGAGTGTTTATCAGTCACTTACTATTAAAGGGGTTGTTTTGTGTTTGCAGTCGACAGGAAACTGCATCTCCCACATCCTTCTTCTTTACGCACTGAATACCCAGATTCTGGAAACTGAAAGAGAGAAATGAGTCGGCAGAGCGTTATGACAAACGGATCAAAGACGCGGCAACAGACGCTTGGAAAACGGACGGTCTGCTGGAAACCTTTCAGCCGCGAGATGGAGCTTCCTATGAAAAAACACGCAACAAAAAAAGCATCTCTGAACCGAAACAGGAAGCACAAACTGTGCAAGACTCTAAATTTAGAACTGACCAAAAATAAACACGGTGGTCAGGGCATCTGCAGGGTTCAGAACATCACATTTGAGGCTTAAGGTCAAAATAACATGAATACAAACAAAGTGAACACAGTATGAGTGAGGGCGATGATAACATACTGAACCACGAAACAATTTGAGCTTTACAGTTCAAACAATACAGGCTGACAAAAAGATTTATAAAATGATAAACCTCACACAAACACACTCTCGCACACACATACACACACACACTAACACACTCGCACATGCACACACACACACACACGCACTCTCGCGCACGCACACAGTCGCACACACACACTAACACACTCGCACATGCACTCTTGGACACACATACACACTCTCACACACACTCACTTGAACACACGCACACACACTCGCACACATGCACACACACTCTTGCACACACACACACACACACACACTCTCGCGCACACACACACACACTCTCGTGCACACACACACACACTCTCGCACAAGCACAGTCACAAACACTCTTGCACAGTCACACGCACACACCCAGTCGCACACGCGCACACAGTCGCACACACACACACACACAGTCGCACGCAAACACACACAGTCGCACGCAAACACACGCAGTCGCACGCACACACGCAGTCGCACGCACACACGCAGTCGCACGCACGCACACACAGTCGCACGCACACACACAGTCGCACGCACGCACACACACAGTCGCACGCACGCAGCCGCATGCACGCACACACAGTCGCACGCACACACACACACAGTCGCACGCACACTCACAGTCGCACACACACACACAGTGGCACGCACACACACAGTCGCTCGTACGCACAGTCGCACGCACACACACACAGTCGCAAGCACACAGTCGCACGCACTCACGCACAGTCGCTCGCACGCACACACAGTCGCACGCACACACACACAGTCGCAAGCACACAGTCGCACGCACTCACGCACAGTCGCTCGCACGCACACACAGTCGCACGCACACACACAGTCGCTCGCACACACACACACACAGTCGCATGCACACACACAGTCGCACACACAGTCGCACACACACACACACAGTCGCACACACACACACAGTCGCACGCACACACACAGTCGCTCGCACACACACACACACAGTCGCATGCACACACACAGTCGCACACACAGTCGCACACACAGTCGCACACACAGTCGCACACACAGTCGCACACACACACAGTCGCACACACACACAGTCGCACACACACAGTCGCACACACACAGTCGCACACACACAGTCGCACACACACACAGTCGCACACACACACACAGTCGCACACACACACACAGTCGCACGCACACACACAGTCGCACGCACACACACAGTCGCACCCACACACACAGTCGCTCGCACGCACACACACAGTCGCACGCACACAGTCGCACGCACACGCAAACACAATCGCACACGCAAACACACTCATGCACACTCGCGCACACACACACTCGCACACGCACTCGCTCACACTCACCTGTGTATCCGCCGCTCCTGTAAATCTGCCTCGTAATATCCGTGTTTGCAGTCTTTGCCCACCAGCTCGTGTGGGTGTGGCTTGTACGGCTGGTTCTTGGTTACCAAGGAGATCCGCACTCTCAGGGGTCCGCTGTAGTTGTGAACCTATGAAAAGAGCCGCAGAGAGTCATGTGACCCGTATCCAAGCGGTGTCATATATCAGGAACTGCACACACTCACAAAGTGCATCATTTAAGTTGATCAGCATCTGTGTATGACAACACTACAGACGCTGTCTCAGGAGTCAGGTGACCAGTTTCAGGAGCAGATCTCCTCTGTGAAGGCAGTGTGTCTCACCTTGATGGCGGGGTGTGTTTTTGTGGTGTCGTTGCTCTTCTCTCCGGGGATGCTGCCAGCGGATCGGCCCTCGCATTTATAGCGGAAGCGCATTCCTCGTGCTTTGGGCTGCTCCATTATCTCCACATATGGAGGGCCTTCAGAGAAACACAGCTATGATTACAATTGATGAATGTGAGAGCGACTGTAGTTAGATCCCAAGCTCAGGCTCAGCGTACGTGACGTGACATAAAAACACTTTTCCTACCTTGGGACACTGGGGACGGTCCCCACTGGTGAAACAGTCCTGAAGGAACAAATGAAAGACACAATAGATTAGTGACACAAAGCAGTTTATACAAAAGACAGAGAGAGAGAGAGATTTCAAACCCGCCAAAAACACGCCTAAACGAGACAAAGCTGATTAATCTGAGAGAATAGTGCTGAAGAACATCAAACAGCTGTGCTCCTGTCTTCTGATTGGTCAATCTGGGTTTGCAGCGGTGATACAGAAACTGCTACTTTGTATCGCCAGCTATAAACCTTCGTTTACATGAATTTCATTCCAAGCATAGGGTTTTAATGAAAATGTAGCAACAGAGCTATATGATTCTGGATAAATTTAGTATAATAATAAACTAAAGCTAAATAATAATGTTATAATAATATAACACAATGTTAATTGCTGCAGTAGATTTAAAAACGTTTAATTAATTTAAATGAATTATTTAAAAAAACGAAAAAGTTTGAGTGAATGATTCAATGACTCACTCATAAATACTTCACTTCTTTCATTACTGGATGAATCAGTGTTTTTGAACGAATCTTTTGAATGAATGATTCAATGACAAATACATTTTTTTGACAGTCACTTGTCGCCATCTACTGTAATAACAATGTAAATCGATACAATTTTAAATTGAAATCTCTGGATCAGCGGCAGTGCAATCGCAGATCTGAATGTTCTGGTGTGTTCTTTAACAGACACAGGAGAATCTTTATCATTTAGGAATAATATCGCATGCATGTTTGAAATGAGATTGTGATTTTTTTAACAATTAATCATGCAGTTACTATTAAGCTTGTCATAATTATGAATTTTGTACTGACGATTAATTGTCATACAAATCATTGCGACTGGCGATTTTATTCCGTCTTGTTCATGCCACTTACAACGTAAGCCTATTTTTTATTTGGAATCATAATATATATATAATACAATTTATAATAAAAATAGGCCCATATGATTTACTTTAATGCTGTGAAAATTAATAACATTAAGGTTATTTATAATACAATATTATAAAATTGCAATATAATTACCCTTATTTGGATGGCAAAACGTTACAATTATTGAGGTTATGTCAAATAATTAAAAAAAAAATAACCACGATCAGACGATTAATCAATAATTGCGACAAGCCTAAAATATTATGACTGAATGAATGCAGAAAGATATTTGGTCTCAATAAACAGTGTAATACCAAGAGAAAAGGCAGATCTGGCATTACATTTTGTCCTCGCTTTAATTGAGGATGTTTCGCTTCCTAAAAAGAAGAATTGTTTCATCCCTAGTTGGTGGGAAAACATTAAATATGAAGGAAAATATAATATTTACCACTGCTCTCTAAGGTATGTTCATGTTTGTACTCATGTCTGACCGAAGGACTGAACAGAAGAAATGAACCGGAGAAGATTTAAGGCGGAGCTTCAGAGCCACACCCATCTATTACATCATCACGGACCGATGGGAATAGAAGGTTATCACCAGCCAGAGCAAACTTTTCGTTTTGAACTCCTGAAACAAACTCCACATGAATGCCGTCTTGGTCTGATTTTGTTTGAAATGACGTCACACCAGTTTGTTTTCTTCGACTTCACTTTAACGGAAAACGTCCTCTGCAGAAAATTACTTGTACAGTTTCCTGACTTTTTTCTTACAGTGTGTTATCATACCGTACGAGACAATAAAAGAGAATGTTGAGTAAGACGGAGGGAGGGATGAAGAGGAAAATCCAGAAAGGGAGGGATCCAGTGCACACACTCTGACCTACTTAACCCTGGAGTCTACAGTGATGATGACTAACCTCCAGATCTCTGACTCCGCATGTAAACAGTCTGCCATGACAATGCATCTAAAATCAACATGAAGCAGCGTTCATAACAAACTTCACTTCAGTAACGTCACGTTTTCACAAGAGAAACAAAAACATCAGGAACTGACGATGATGAAAACGGTCTGATGACATCAGCTGAAATCACTCTGAATCTGTGATTTCAGAGAGACTCATTTACTGCAGGTCACTGACACATCTGGATTCAGACTGATAAAGTGTCGGTTCACACCTCACAGACTGAATACACTAATAAAACATCATAAATCTGACCACGTGACTTCAGCGATACAGGCCAGACTTCAGGACAGCGACGCACACATAACAGAACTAGTTAACCCATAAAAACAGCACATTTGCAGGAAAGCAAATGTCGCCCTGGTTTATCACTGCATCTGTACTCTTTTTTTTCCAGCGGGTCAAGGTTAGGCCGGTTAGCGTCACTGCTGGCAGAACCACATGATTATTATGGTGGAAAAAGAAAAAGCATCATTCGGCAGTTCAAATGTAGCCGTGTTTTCTGTTAAAACACATTTTTTTAAGCAACATATGAATCTCAACAGGTTTTCAAATGAACTATTAAAACGGCTGTTAAAATAGAGCCAAACGTTTATCTTTTGTCTAAAGGTTTAATAATTTGTTCCATTTTCTTCTGACTATTATTTGATATGACAGGTTTATTAGATCGAGTATGTTGAAGAGGTGAGGATGAGGACAGAAGAACAGTAAACCGCTCAAACACACACAGACTATATGGATAAGATAAGACTATAACCGTACAGAAGGTCAGAATTACTACACATTTTGAGAGAACTGATTTGTGTTTGTTGGACTGTGATGGGTCATGTGACAGACAGGTTTGGCTCTGCTACTCTCAGATACAGTGAAAACACAGATTAAACCTTGTTAGTGTGCTTCCACATGTAGTGTTTGTGGAGCAGTACAGGGACGAGTGATACAATAACCATAATGACATCTATATTACAAATATATCACACCCTGTACACACACAGTCACACTTATTTAAAGGGGTGGTTGATTATGATTCGACTTTTTTAACTTTAGTTAGTGTGTAATGTTGCTGTTTGATCATAAACAACATCTGCAAAGTTACGACACTCAAAGTTCAATGCAAAGAGAGATATTTTCTTTTACAGAAATCACTTTTTAAGGACTACAACAAACGGCTGGTAGGGACTACAACGAGCTTCTTCCCGGGTTAGTGACATCACTAACTCTAAAATGTACATAAACCCCGCCCCCCAGAACACACAACAAAGGGGGCGGGGCCATGTTGGGCTGCTTTAGAGAAGAGGAAGAGTTGTTGTAGTAGAGTGTTGTTGATGCCGTCATTTTACGCCGGACTGCTTCACAAACGAGGGTCAATTCAACACAAAAGATGAACATGACGGCACATGCTAGTGGATGAGTTGAATCAACTCCACAGCAACTACATAAATTTATCCACTAACCATTCAGAAACGTCTAAAAGTTGTAACTTCTTCCTGAGTCTCTCCATCAGTGTCGACTCCGGTTTGAACAATGTAAGGCTGAACACTTTCGTCATTTTGTCTGCGTGAGATTCTCCAGCTTTGTTGTTGTTGAGCTGTTAAAGCTCCGCCCTCTTCTGGAAAGGGGGCCGGGAGCAGCGGCTCATTTGCATTTAAAGGGACACACACAAAAACGGCGTGTTTTTGCTCACACCCAAATAGGGTCAAATTTGACAAGCTATAATAAATGATCTGTGGAGTATTTTGAGCTGAAACTTCACAGACACATTCTGGAGACACCAGAGACTGATATTACATCTTATGAAAAGGGGCATCATTAAATATGTAAATGAGCAAATATCACAGATCAAGGGGCTTTCGAACTTTAAAATAGATAAACAAAACAATAAAAATTATTTTTGTTTTTTAGGCCGAAGTGACAGATCACTGGAGCGCCTCACTTCATCTCTTCCTCTTTACTACTTGTTACAGCAGCAAATAAACATGAACGAACATCTGAACATACAAAACAACAGACAGAAATGAATCATGTTTCATGTAATCGATCAATCAGTGTTTCAACCGCAGAAAGATGTCAATAAATCAGCTTGTAGGCTACACAATGTCACTTAACATCACATTTACCTCAGAAAAGCCATTCAATGACCATAAACTAGTCCAAAAAATAAACTCTAGAGAACAGCATATTTCTAAATATACATATTTTATTACATATACATTCTATTTTTGTGTTCATACATATGTTTGAAAAAAAATCTGTTATGAAAAGTTATTACAGTTTATTGTCATTTAAATGTTTATTTCACCAGCAAACTGGAGCAGAACAATTGTTATTAAAATTTGTTATAAAAACTATTTGAATGTTGATTACTAAATACATTTGATTAATTAATTGACTATAAATGTATGTTTTATTTTCAGCCCAGAATTTTCATTTCAGTGCATCCTTATAATGTACATATACACACACACACACACACACAGTACATCGAAAAATAAAATAAAATAAAATAAATAAATACATCTTTACATGTGTATTTACACTAAACAAATAACCTAACAGAAAACGTTTATATTGATGACCCACTGAGGGCGTCTGTAAAAGCAGGTTTAGTTCCACTTTTAATTGTGAGGTCAGTGACGCAATGTTTTTAATTAGGTGATGATGTTTATTAGTCAAAACCCACACTTTACCCGTCACACACCTGCACTGACCAGATTAAACATCATCAATTCGAGTTTTTATGTCAAAATTATGATTTACCAAAACATGATTTTATTCTGATATGGCGGAAATGGGGTTTCAGTGTATCTGTGACGACAAAACATCTGTCCTAACAACTGTGTGTGCGTGCGTGTGTGTATGTATGTGTGTGTGTACACAAACACACACCTGTAGGCCGTAAAGCGTCAAAACTAAAGTCGTGTGGACGCGCGTTGACGCGTCGCGATCATTTGTGTTCGGATCCTCGTCAACCGTCCTTAAGAACCGGAGACTCGCGGAGGAACCGATCGCCCGTTTCTCTCAGGCGAAACCGAGAGCAAAACTTTACATTCGGGACTTTCCCTTCCGCGCGGACACCATAACACCCCGTTCCTGCCGTTCAGATGAATAAACACGACATTATAACAGTCCACTTACCGTCCATGTCGCGCGTCACTGCCGCTCAGGTCACACTCGGTCGTTTTTTGACGTTTCCGGGCTGTAGTGAAGAATGAACGACACACCGCCGCAACAACACTTTCCCTTCCGCGCGCTGCCGCGGAACTACAGTCACTGAGTGCGCGCGCGCTCGCTTGTACGTGGAAAAACCCGGATGACGCGTTTACGTCGCCAACACAACATAGAGGAAACTACTCAAAACACACACAAACTTAACACTTTACAATATATATAAAAAAAAATAAAAAACATTAAAGCGCAGAATAATTTTGGGGAAACATCTTAACGTGAATCTTTAATTTCTCTCAGCAGATATTTGATAATAAAATCGAGTGTAATTCTTCAGAAGATCAGGCCTTCACCAGCAGAGGCCGCAGAAACTCCACTGAACCCTCCTGTACATACAGTGAGCTAAATGAACACTTTAATGTTATGAATCAAATACACATGGCAAAAGATTTTTTTAAGGATATGATTTAATGTTGGAGATTAAAACAATAAGATGGATGTAATAAATACATAAGCATAAAGCAAAAATCTATATCTATCTGTCTGTCTGTCTGTATTTAATGTTGTGGGATGGAGAATAAAGTGAAAATCTGTAAATCTTTGAAGATCTTTCAGATATGACTGCATTTCTGTTGATGTTGAAGCAATAATAATATAATATAGCTGTGAGCAGCAATTATTGGGGTTCAAGCGCTTTAAGGCCTTTAACCACATGCGTAAAAAGGTATTATGTTTTAATTAGCAAGCCTGTAACCAACTCGATCATAGATGTAAAAGACCATTTACAGCAAATACGGTCAATTTACCATAGGAAATATATGGTTTATAAAGCTTTTTAACAGTCCAAAAACCTAGGACTAGTTCGCCAAAGTTGCTTTTTGAAATAATCTCTGATTATTCGATGGACAGCAGTGGTCCTAGAGGCAAAGCTGCTCAGAATGAGGAGTTCTACCATGTGGTATGAATGTCGTGGGCATGTGTGAAAAATCATGCAATACACGATCCTTTACACACGTGAAAAATGCAAAGGTCAAACAGGCCCAGCAAGTTTCATTCTGATCGGCCTCCGTTAACCTTGTCTAATAGCTGCTTAAAATTCATTGGTTGATGACGGACCTGTTTTTTGAGAAATGCCACAAGTCCTCATAGACAGTTGTGACACCTCGGACAAAGACACTAGATGCCAATTTTCAAGTCAGTCGGTGACGGTGAAGTAGTTATAGCCATTTTCAGTTTTTTTTCCTATTATAGCACCACCTAGTGGCCAATCGCCAAGTCCTTTTTCACGCGACCACAGAATGAGCGCTTACACAGGTGTGCTGAGTTTGGTGAAAATATCTCATTCCGTTCACGAGTTATAGCCATTTTAGTAAAAGTGGCTCCGCCCACTTCGAACGTTTTGGCGGCCATTTTGGGGTGAAAGCGACTCGGCAGTCCACTAGCTTCTATGGCAATATCAGCTGCTTTGCCGGCGACTGTGACATAATAAAAGTCCCGCTGCTCGTGAGGCGTGTGTCGCTCAATCGCTCCAGCGTCCTCGTTCAGCTCCACAACACTCGCTCCTGCTCTGCTTCATACTACAGTAACGTTAATAATCTCATCCATGAACATGATTGCTTCCCGAGTCCTATCCCGATTATTTTCCACCGTCCATTGAGGTGAAGACCACATGTCCCACGATTCCTCGCTCAAACTTGCCGTCATCAAGCTAAGCCTTTGTTTTGAATAGACCTCTAGCGACCTCTAGTGGACAGAAAATCTTACATAGTGCACTTTTAAGTCTTGAACTTTTTTTTCGCAAAACCTTTGCTCTAGAAACCCAGTCAGTTTGGGTTAAAATTCTTTGAAGTTCAAGTATTAGCATTATAAACTTTGAATTAATACCAACATATAAAATTAAATTAAGGACAAAAATTGGGAATGTAGGACAATAAATATAACAGCTTGTTTTTGAAGTGTTGTCTTATATCAACGTCCATTAAAGCAAGACTATGTAAACAAAAAAACACAGACTCTGTGTCCAAAAGTGGGAATTATGGGATAACAGACACAGCACTAATGCATCATGTTCTATAAGATCATTATGTTTGTAGTGATCCAGGGGATTAAAACATATATATTTCAGACCTAGTGTAGTAATTTACTTTACTATTACTCCACTACGTCTGAAATATATATCACGCTACAAACATGATGATCTTAACTATATTAATTATTAATTTATTAATCTACTATTAATAGTAAATATGTAAAGTTGCATAAAATGAAATACTCAGTAAAGTAGGCTAACTACGTTACCTCAGATGTGTAATGGTTGGATTCCACAACTGATAATATAAAACATATACAGGCTAAGACAATACAACATTTACTGTAGGTGTCATAAAATACTGAATTTGAGACATTTTCTATTGTGTTTCTGATTTGGCTCTGAGATTCGCCGATTTTGGGTGCGTCAGATGATGGATTCTGTTGTCCATTTTCACCCCAAAGAGGCTGCCGCACTACCGAAGCGCCACCTCGTGGCTGTTCCCCAAAAAGCATCAGAGTTTCTCCTCTTGGGTTCTGTTTGACTACAGTGACAGCGGAGGCTTATATAGACGAGAGATTGTGTGAAGAGGTTAGAAAGTACCCTCATTTGCACAACTCTAACATGAAAGAATACAAAGATCTCTAAATGGGTTGTAACTCGAGGTGAGATTTCTCAAAACTGCGCATGCGTCAAACGCCTGTGATCTCGCACTTTTGACCGCTGTAGCGCCCCCGTCAGGCCGATCTGGGCGAGCCTCGGTGTTGTTGTAGACAGTGTGATTATTCAGCCCTCTTCCCGCTGTAGAGCCATACTAGATGAACAAATCACACTTTAAACTTGCTAATTATAATTATGATGAGTTTACTGATCCAGTTCCTGAAATACAGTAGTAGACAGGAAGTCTAGAGCTCTTATTATAAAAGTGCACTAAAAAGAGTTTCGTTCATCCAGTTACACAGTATCAGTGGTCACGTCGGACAGTGACGTCAGTTCAGCTGTATCTGAAGCGTCTGACCCGTCACTGTTGTGTTTCCTGGCAAAGGTCAACAGCTTTATTAGTATTACTCTCAAAGACTCTTTCCATGACGCCTTCTCTTTGTCTCTGAACACTCAACTTCAGCTTTCTACATAAATGAATCAGAACTACAAGAAACAGCCAAAGGATTTTACAAAGTGACGATCTGATCATTTCAATTTCAACGCAGACCAAGCTGACAAAAATATGTTCTAGGAACGTTTGAACAACGTTCCCATTAAGTTATATTATAACGTTCCAGTATTTTTAAATGTTCCAAAAATGTTTTTTCTCTTGGTTATGTGAACATTAAGGGAACATTCTGTTATTGTATCATTCTTCAAACATTATGGGAATGTTACTTCTGAATGTTCTCTGAACGTTCTGAAACAAGTAACATTTAAAAAACATTAGATGAACGTCTATAAATAATATTTTTGTGCAAATGTTTTGAGAACATTATTAAAGACCAGATAACGCTGAACAAAATTATGTTAATAAACATAATTGAACAAAATTAATTAATAAAATTATGTCCACAGAAAAAGTGTTTTTATAAAGTTTATATAAATATAATCCAGACTTTTTATCAGACTTTTACTGTTTATTAACAAAACTGAAAAAATACATACTTTGACACTTGTCTATGCATAAAAATATCTCTATACACACACACACGTCTGCTTCAGAGACATATACAGAACATTACAGTGAAGTTACAATCATCTACATATCGCAGAACTAGTCATTTAGAAAATATCAAAAAATATTAGTTGTTTACCAGAACACTTTTCCCTAATGAATATCCATAGACATTCCTTTTACAGAAATTACTTGGCGATTTCTCATCTTCAGAATTTATTTAAACAGTTATAGTTATTAGTCACTCATAAAGAGCTACCGCTATCCATGAAATCAGAGAAATGTGTTTTCATTACAGAAATAACCATGATGAGCTTTCATGATTGTATGAATTTGTTTTTCAAGCCACTTTTTAAATCACACTTTTAAAAATCCCTGATGTTTGTGTGTTTTTGTGTCTGAACCCGTATCGTCCGCTGCTGGATGAGGAAACACTGACGTGTTATCGTATCGACAGCATCATCACAAACTCTGGAGGAACACAGAGAAAATCATGTTCAACAGGACAGACTAACAGCATGAGGTGTGTGTGTGTGTGTGTGTGACGTTGATCTCCTCACCATCAAAATCCACGGTTCCGTCTCCATTGAGGTCCAGCTCCTTCAGGATCTCCTCCAGTTCTCCCTTCTTGAGTTTCTCTCCTAACAGAGTCTTCACGGCCTCCTTCATCTCATCCAGAGAGATCTTCCCATCGCCATCAGTGTCAAACTGACCCGAGAGAGACAGAAATGACTTCAACAGAATTCATTCAGTGCTCAAAGTAAAATAGTTTCATTAAATTCAATTAAAAACTGTTTTAGCTAATATGTGTTATGTGTATATTGTGTTTTCTATGTGAATATATAGTAAAGTGTAATTTATTCCTGTGATCAAAGCTGAATTTTCAGCATCATTACTCCAGTCTTCAGTGTCACATGATCCTTCAGAAATCATTCTAATATGATGATCTGCTGCTCAAGAAACAAGATTTTTGTGGAAACTGATACATTTTTTTTTCAGGATTCTTTGATGAATAGAAAGTTCAAAAGAACAGCATTTATTTGAAACAATTGTAACATTATAATTGTCTTTATTGTAACTTTTGAGGAATTTAATGTGTCCTTGATGAAATAAAAATGTATTTAATTACTGACCCCAAACTTTTGAACTGTAGTGTATATTATATAATGTTAAATAACACCCGTTATTTCATGTATGCACTGTAACAGGACAGTTGTGAATGTCTGACCTGACAGAAGGAGCTCTTGAGCTCTTTGAGGCCGAGCATATCCGCCGTCTCCACCATCATCCTGGGGCCCATTAACTCGCAGAAGTCATCGAAATCCATCAGCCCGCCGACTGAACACACACACACACCATGTGAACACACCAGACCATGTTCAGACACACACACACACACGTTCAGGCTCAAACTCACGCCTCATCTTGATCTGTTGGATGATCTCCAGCAGCTCCATCTCTGTGGGCATGTATCCCATCGTCCTCATGCACTCGGCCAGATCCTTGTAGTTCAGATATCCGTCCTGATCGTAGTCGAACTCCTTAAACGCCTCGGACAGCTCTGGAAAAGCAGCACGCGTGTCACGCTGTTGTGTTGTTTAGACCTGCGGTGTGATGTTCTGATACTCACCATCCAGCTCCGGCTGAGACAGTTCTCTCTCCTGACAGAAGACAGACACAGACGGATCATGTCAGTTCATCCTCATTTCAACAGTTCAGCTTTACTGCAAAATAAAGCACTGCATTTTTTTCTAGTAATGCATTTATTAAAAGTAAATATTAACATTCTCAGATGTAGATGTACAAATACACTAACGAAAATACATGTTTATTGTAATTCAAAACTGATGTAATGCATATTTTTGAGTCATGAACAATAAACACGTTTCAGTTGTTACATAACATTTCAAAGTGTTTAAATTATTTTTTACTTTTTTGTCAGGTGGTACATCCAAATATTTGTAAATATATATCTACCCATACTTGAAATGAGCTGTTTTTCTCAGTATTTGAGAGATTTCTACAACCCTTTGTCCTCTGGATGTTGCATTACATGTATCAGGCTTATACCTTTTATATTTTGTCTATTGCATAATGCAGTTGTGATTAATGCGTAAACATGAAGACGAGCTGACGGAGGAAAGAACCATCAGAGGCTCAGAATCAGTCAGGACGCAGTGGGATTAAAGTTTCCATGGCGTGTTCTGGGTCAAAGAAGAATCGCTCAAGACTATCGTCACTGTTTCCTTTTATGTTTCTCTTTCATATTCAAACTGTCCTTTGATTTATTATAAGAATGACTGATCTTCACCTGGTTGTGAATGTGTTCGCACACATTTGTGTCAGCTGAACCTTGAAAATAGTTACTGAGATGATGAACTACTACATCATCATGTTGCAAATTAAAAACATTTTTAAATAATCTCCTAAAAAAGTTTTAGTTTTTTTTATATTTGTTGTTCTTCATTATACATTTTTAATCTTCATGTGTTCAAATTGTTCATTATTAAATTTGCAAATTAAATGAATAAACAATCTTGGGGAAAAAGTTTAGTTTATCCTTGTCCATTTTTACCCAGTTTGATTCAGTATCGCTAGCACACATTTCTCAATACTTTCTCAAAATTCTCCTAACCAACTTTCAGCTTCACAGCAGTTCATTTCACATTCAAAATGCAGTAAAACTACCAAAACACTTCATTCAGTCTCAAATCAACTCATTCTTCCAGAACTCTAGCAAAGCTTTCACCCAACAAACACACTTTATCACTCATGAAGAAATGACTCGTTTTACTAACAGGAGCATTATACAGTATTTTCTTTTGTAAAATGTCTTTACAGAACAAGAATGTTTATAATTCACTGTCACATGATCCATGTTTACATTACTGTACAAAATGATTCCTAAGTTTCCCCTTTTGTATAGATGATGATGAAACTGAAAGATGAATGTCTGTGTAGGTGTTCAGATGCATCTAATTGTTTTCATAGTATTTTATTTTTTAGATTCTGAATATATTTCAATTTGGGGCGCTATCATACACCCGGCGCAATGTGATGCCAGGCGTGACGCAAGTGTTTTTTGCTAGTTTCATCCCGTCGCGTCCCGCACCACGTTGTTTAAATAGCAAATGCACTCGCGCCCATCTGTTCACCCGTGGGTGTGCTGATCTGAAAACGAGGTGTGTTCAGGTGCATTGTTGGCGTGTTGCTGTTTTGAGGAACTGAAATAGACTGCGTCATTGACCAACTGAAACCTGCTCTAAAGTCAATGGCACAGTATTTTTTTTTGTTATTTAAAGAGTGTGTTAGTAATATACGCCTATATGCGGGTGCACAACGCTTATACAATCTGCTTATTACACACAAACATGCCAAATAAAAGCATTACAATGTGAAAGATTATTATTGTGTGCATAAAGATAAAAACGCTTTGATGGAATCCGGCTCGTCCCGTAGACGGTCTGCTCACGCTTTAACCTCTCGCACAAGCTCCTTGTTAGAAAAGCGTTCAGTTTGTAAATCCTGCCATGTAAATAGTGAATCCACCATGGCGCGAGCGCAACTGGCTTTTAAAGGGAATGGGAGATGAGACTCTGATTGGTTTGTTGCACCCAAAACACACCCATGATTCATTAAGAGATTAGGGACAACCCTTCTAGACCATGCACCGGGCGTGCCGACCATTTTCTCCATTGTTTAACTAGCAAAAGTGGGTTCAGACACGCCTTAAGTGCCGTGAGCTTCAGACCATGAGCTTAGATTGTTAAAATAGGGCCCATGGTGTTACTGTAGAAATGCTGCAAATATCTGTCTTATTCAGTTTTGTATTATGCTAAGTTTTGAACAGTTATGAAAAGAGTATGTTAAAGTGCAAATTGGCCTGTATATTATGTAAAGTTTTGGTGATGTTTGTGAGAAAAGAATTGATGTAAATTGAAAGATGTCCTCATTGAATGTATTTTGTGCCAAAGCGATGATCCTCACTTTAGTTCACACAGACTGATCACTGTGTGAAGAGTTTTGAAAAAGTGAACTAAGTATTGAGAAAACTATAAATGAGCCGTTTTATGTTAAATTGGTTTATATGAGGTTTAAATACAATTTAAAAAATAAAAAAAAACGTATATGATTGCCCATACTAACCCCTGGTTCCCTGAGATAACGGTTCACTCGCATTGCGTCAGTTTTGCTGACTCTTATGGGGAACTTAATTCAACAGCGCCGGGCTACAAGTGCAGAACAGAAGCTGCTCTTTGAGTCGACAGCTTGGGGACACTCGATTCGAGAGCCCTTTAATCAGCTGTATACGGAGAGGCTCAGATCACAGTCGGAGCTGGAGGTTCTCCAGATGACTGAGGAGAGGGATCTGTGGGCGCATAGCTCCTGTTTTGACTGGGCTATCAGCAGTTAATCGTCGAGGTAGTTGAGTATGTGGATTCCCGTCTGTCTCAGAGGGGAGAGAGCCGTGTCTACACACCTCAAAAGTACACAGAGAGTCTGAATGGAAGGACTGTATATTGGTACGCCAGGTCCAGACTCGTCCATGTTCTGGAGAAGCTTGGCCTGATAAACTTGAAGCACTGCCCTTGTATGTAGTGCAGAGGCGGCCTTAGAGAAAGCAGTCCATGAGCTCAGAGAGGCGAAACTCGCACTTCAGATAAAAGCATCTGCTAAATGTATTTATGTAAATATAAATGCAATCCAAGACTGCAGCATATAAAGTTGCATTTATAAGAATGAACACACCGAGTTCATAATAGACACGTGTGTGTGTGTGTGTGTGTGTGCCTGAGTGAAGTCATGAATCAAACCTCAGCAGAACAACTTTCCTCTCAGTCCGTCCTTCACTAATCCTCATTAAAGCTCGTTAGAGTAAATGAAGAGTGACACTGAACCCCGTCATGGGCTATTATTATGAGCGTCTGAGTGGGATTACACAGAGATAACGTGTGTTTAAGAGAAGTGCGACACACACATGACGCTCTGACCCTGAACACACACAGCACAAGTCAATCCGCTCAAACACACAGCGCTCTGTGCTCATGATGTGCAGCTTTTAATCTCACAGCACTGAACGTGCAAAATGTAAATTCAGGACTGCAACATTTTTTAAATGTTACTTGTTTCAGAACGTTCAGAGAACATTCAAAAGTAACGTTCACATAATGTTTGAAGAATGATAGAATGGAATGTTTCTTTAACGTTCACATAACCAAGAGAAAATGTTTTTATTTTGTTAACATTAATGTTTTCACGTTTGGACTGATGGTCAGAGCATTCTCGCTCGAGATGCAGGGATGTTTGAGATACCTGTCCAAACATGCTGCTCAGGAGGTTGGTGTACACCTTGTTCATGGCGTCCTCGTTCGATTTCTTGCCTTTCTTCTTTTTGTTGGCGTCGCTGGACGCCGTCTTGCGGAGGGCTGGTTTGGGGGCGGAGCCTTCAGCGGATTGGCTGGATTATCAGAAGAAGAAAATACAGATGTGTGAGAAACAAAGTAACTGTGAAAATGGACATTTCTATTTCATGTAACACTGACTAAAAACAATTATTAATAATAAAATAGAATAAAGCTTTAATGCATCAAGTCTGGTTTGGACATGCTGTAAGTCTGGGATTATTCTTGTCTTTTTTTGAGTTCAGGTCATTCCCAATATCAATGATCATGTTCCTGTACCTGTCTGTAGAGGGCGCTCTCTCCGCTTTCTGAGCCATCCTGTAGCTGTCAATAAGAGACACAATCAGTGCTGTGAATGTATATATATATATCTGACAGAGAACGTTCTGGTAAGGTTCTCTGGTAACTCTTTAGTTTATGGTCCAGTTCTCACTATTAACTAGTTGTTTATTATCATGCATATTAATATGATATTGGCTGTTTATTAGTACTTATAAAGCAGATATTAATGCTTTATTCTGCATGATCATATTCTACATCCCATAATCCTACCCAATACCTAAACTTAACAACTACCTTACTAACTATTAATAAGCAGTGGTTAGGCGTTTATTGATTCTTAGTTAATAGTGAGAACTGGACCCTAAACTAAAGTGTGACCGGTTCTCTCGAAGTAACGTTCCAGTAACGTTAATAGAACGTTCGTTCAAAGTTATCTAGTCTTTAATTACATTATCAAAACATTAATCATACATCGTTCATGGAACGTTTTTCTGGAACATTTCAGTTGGATGTTCATCTAATGTTTTTTAAACATTACTACTCATAATGTCTGCAAAATGATAAACTTGAACATTCTGAGAACATTCAGAAATAAGTAACATTTTCATAACTTAAAACATTCAGAGCATATTTCTGTTAGCTGGGTGAATGTGACGATTCTCTTTAGAAAAGCATCAGCTGATTCACAGCTGTAAAATGTGTAAAAATAACTTACTCTGATATATTCACAAACACACTTTATGAGTATTAATCGAGAATGTTTTGCTAAAGTACTCCAATTTTATGTTTCAGTCTCTGAAAATGAACTGTATTTAGCTGTCAATGTCAATGTTTTTATTGCCTTTTATTCATCACATATTTCAGTATACTGAAATATGTGATGGGAATAAAAGCTGAAACACTCAAAGTTCATCCTGTGAAAACTCAGACATTGCATTAGCACAGAAACAGTACTTTAAAACCTTTTAGCGGCTCGATTTGTGTGATAATAACTTTAAATTTGGAACATAAGTTGGTTATACGTATGGCTTTGATTTTATAGCAATTTAGACTCCAAATAATTTTGTAATAAAATAAAAAAGGTTTAGTTATGTACATTTGCATACAATAAATTTAAATTTCTATAGTGCAAAAAATGCTTTTCTTATTTAGTATTTTTGTCTCGTTTCCAGTCTAAATATCTAAAAATTCTTAAATCCAGATGCTTTTACTAGATAAAATGACATAAGATATTTTTGCTTAAAACAAGCAAAATGATCTGCCAATGGGGGAGAGAAACAAGAAACAAGATTTCAAATAGAAACAAGATTTTTTACACTTTCATTTTTTGAAGCTGCTTCAGCAATAATCAGAGTGTTTCTTTAATAATCATTTCTTGAATAACTAACTAACTTCTTTAAAAAGAGACATTCATGAACTACATCCATTCTGAGCACTGTCATGTCTATGAAACCCCATGCAGAGCTCTGTTTACTGTGAAACGACAGAAGTGTTGACTCTTACCGTGAGCAGACACAAGCTCCTCCAGCAGCTCAACCTCCTTCTCTCTGCGTCTGAAGATCTTAAAGGTGATTATATGGCTGAAGGTGCCCAGATTAAAACAGGAAACATGTGGGTGTGGCCAGAGAACCAGAGGAACCTTCTATAGACACAACCTTACCTTTTCTGTTGGGATGACACAAAAAGAGATAGAAAAATATTTCTTGTGATAATTATTAATTGTGATTTAATTTTTTTTATTGCAAAATTCTCTCAGTTCCACTGTAACCATTAATATATTTAAACATTAGGCATTTTTATTATTAATAAAGTAGTACTGACCTCACATGTCCTCGAATCACTCAACAGAGAAAGGTTTACATTTGTCTTATGACTTTATTGTCCTTAAAGGCAATTCTTCATGTAGACAGCAGTATACATACATACAGCAACACACCCCACATGAAATGACACACAATTTATAGTAAATCATTTAAAAACATGATTGCAGCAGGTATAAAGGAATTCTTATCTCTATTTGATTTGCACAAAGGGAGACTAACTGGCCCTTCCTAGTCACCCTATGTTTGTGAATTTGAGTCAGTCCCCACTATCTTACTGCATACTGTAACTATACTGCTCAACTCGCTCCTATTCTTTACATTAAGAAGGCCATACCAACAATCACACCATTGAATAAAATTTTCAACCACCACTGGACCATCTGACAACTGAAGGGTAGAATCAGCTGAATCATCCAAAGACTGTATAGAACATTTAGCCACATTTTGAATTATTAAAAAAAAAATGCACGTGTGAATTCAACAGTAGATTATGTTTGTAGGTTATCTAATGACGTCTGTGTTTTATTGAAGGTCATTAAACTTAAAGTGAAAATAAAACTGGAAGAAAAACAGGAGCACGTTTGATTCCCGTTGATTTTCGACTGTTTCTGTTGATTTTATTTGACTAATGTTGTGTTTAATGTGTCTAATGGCTCGAGTTGATCTAAACTAACATTATTAACGGACGTTAACGAACGAACTTTCCAACGGCGGTGAGTTTCAGTTTCCTCGTTGAATTCGACAGTCTGATCATTATATCTCTCATATCATTCGTATGTTTTTGAAAAAAATTCTCAGAGTTTGTTTTATTTGAGTCTGTATGTATTTTCACAGGAATGATGTCAATTATTATCATCGCTTTACTCATAGAGACTTCTGGTAAGAATGTTTGGATTTAATATTCCACACCGGTATAGATCAACAAATGTTCATATTTATCGAGTAATTTGTATAGCTATATGAAAACAAATCGGACATTATGGCGTTGGGTTGCATACAGAGAAGGTACGCTAATGTGAAACTAAACGATTTGCTTACCTCTAAATAAACATCTCTGCCAGTGAAATAACATTATATGAGCAAACCATCGGCGCATGACGTTTAAAATCAGTGGAAAATCAAATGAAGATTTACAGTATTTCATAAGAGATACGACCATTGTAAAAGTCAGAATGCGAACTGTTAGGCTATTTTTTTTTTTTCTCTAAATTTTAAGTAGGGCTCAATTGCTCAGTAACATTTAAGTCATGAATATTAAAGTTGCAGTCACATTTACCGAAAATTCGCGGGTAAAATCCAGTCATTCTAGTCATCCGCGTGAGGGCGAAAAAGATTTCGCTCGTATTCAATTTGGTTCGGACAATCAAAAAGCTGCTTGGTTTGAAGTGACTTCTGTGAGAGCTGTGCTTCATACATCGCTACATTATTGACAATATAGCCTACATTGAACTTTTTTTTTTTGCATGCGAATTTTCGCTAAAATATCGCTAACGTTAACACCGTTTCTTTCTACACTTGTCGCAACGCGCCGCGCCGCAACAGCTAAAACCTGTCTACACTGAACGCGACAAACTGACCGTTGCAAAGCAATCCGTTTAATGTCTGGAATTTGTTGTGCGACGCGACGCGACGCATCCAGTATAGACAATCTCATTTATAATGGGTTCTATTGTCTTTTCACGCGTTGCGCCGCTCGCGTCCGGTGTAGACACTATTTTAGTCTTTAAAAATAAAACATATGCTGCAGATTTAGAACCACTGTGATTAGTAAATGTAGTAAATACAGTGTAGACTAAAGACTAATACATTTAGTGTCTTCTGTGTCTCTCAGTGTCGTTCACTGTTGTGGTTCCTCGTGATCAGATAGTGGCTCATGTCGGGTCCACAGTCACTCTGCCCTGCTGGATCTCTCCACCTGAGAACGCTGAAGCTCTGGAGATCCGCTGGTACCGTCATGACCAGTTCAGTAGCCCTGTTCTCTTCTATCAGTATGGGAAGATCCAGGACCTCCAGGATGAATCCTACAGGAACCGAAGCTCACTGACCCTGCGCTCAGATCAGTCTGGTGGACTGAAGGATGGAGATGTCTCTCTACGGCTGGAGAAACTCACAGTTCAGGATGATGGTCTATTTCACTGTTATGTGAGTGGAGAAAAGGCATATGACAGCAGTAAAGTAGTTCTCAAAGTGACTGGTGAGTCAAAAACTACAATTCATTATGTTTTTACGGATCTACACCTGTTTAAAGGAATAGTTCACCAATAGAAATGACTGATTCATCAAATCAAATGCGAATGGCATTTTTAATGTTAATTATTATAATTGATTTATATAACAAAATGTATTGTGAAAAGCGCTATACAAATAAATGTGAATTGAATTGAATATTTTGCTCCAGAGTTGATTTTAAATTCATATGGACTTTCTTCCTCAGATCCACCAGATCCATCAGATTCATCAGATTCATCAGATCCATGGAAGGCTCTTTTCTTCACCGTTCTCATTTGTGCTCTTCTGGGTTTGGTTATTGGACTGATCCTGTACAAATACAGACACAAACTAACAAGTAAAGTCTGAAGAAAGATTTAAATTATTTTATCTTCAAAATGTTTTTATGAAGGTTTTCCTTATCTTCCTTTCAGCTATTTAAAAAAATAGAACTACAGATTAAACTACATACTGTATATTTCATTTTAAGATCCAAAACACATGAATCTGCTTAACAGCAAAATTTATTGTGGTTTACAAATTCTAGAATATTTAATAATGGAAGCAATTAATAATTAAATCTTCGAAATTACATTTTCTCTCATTTTAGTTTGTGATGATGAATCTATGGAGAGACTGTTAGTGAAGGTACAGTTGAGAAAGACAAGAGTTAATGGATCGGTGCAGTTGATCAAAGGGACGGCATCCAACTTTACCTGCTGTCATTATTAATGCTAATCAAACAACAAACAAGAGAGAAAATCTCTCACTGCTCACTTTTGTAGCAATGTACAATGTAAAAACATGTATGTACACAATAAGTGCATTATATCATATTATTAATTTAAATGTTAATATTTACCTTGACACTCCCACCATCACTCACTTTTTTTGTAATTGTCCACAATTACAGCTGTCATTTTCTTTCTCTAATACCTTAATTTTTTTGTTTTCCAATTTAGCTGTGAGAGACACAAATACAGAAGAACTGAAGAAAGATTCAGGTAGGTTATGATCTCAGTTATATACAGTGATGGGAATAACGCCGTTACTTTTTTCAGTAACGAGTAATCAAACGAATTACTATTTACCGCGTTACAACGCCGTTACAGTTACTGACAAAACAATTCTGCGTTACTATAATTGAGCACTGAAGCGGTTTTCATCCGAGTAGCTTCTCTCAGCTATAGGACCTGCAGGGTTTTTCTCTGGAGTGTGTGTTGGGGCGGGACACATGCTGACTGATGATGATTGGTGTGTGAGTGGAGATGATAGACCTGCAAAGCGTTTTGTTGTAAAGAAATAGTACAGGTTAGTCATACACAAATATAATTTTAAACTGATAATAATGTTCGACGCTCCTTGTTTGTGTGTGTGTGTGTGTGTGTGTGTGTGTGTGTGTGAATACCGTTTGTGACATGCTGGATCGAAATATGTGAAATAAGTTTTTTTTTAAGTCGACTAGTAATTGTTCATTTAAGCCATTAGTTGATTAATCACGTTTATATTAATTTAATTTCTTAATTACTGGAGAGAATAAACCATAATAATGAGGGTTTACGTAATATAGGCTATATAGCACTCAAGCGCACGCATAAAGCTTGCCATAAAGAACCGGCAAAAGTAATGATTATGAATGTGACAAAACACAGCAAGGAGACATTTTAACTGTTTATTAATAAACTAATGTTTTCTGAATCAGTGTCGGCTGCAAAGATGAAGTTGACATTGCTGACTCTCATCATCTCCACATACTAGACGCGCCTAAAGAGAGAGAATGCACATTTCATTCGGATTACATAATCAGAGAGTAGCCTATTTCTTTTTGTTTTGAATTATTTTGTTTAAACGTAGACATTTCAAGCTTTCTATAGATATATTTCTCATGTCTGTGAGGCAAGCAGCCTGTACTCTGAGTTTCGGTTCATTTAGCCTATAAGATGCGCTCCAGTTCACGTGATCGCGCCGGCGCCTCCATGTCATGATTATATTGTCCTCTATATTTGCTTCTTATTTATTAAATACAGGCAATTGGTTGATGAAACATTGATTAAAATTAAGATACAATGTTTACAAAACGAAATTCACTTTAAAGAAAGGCTTTCTACAAAACAAAACTTAATGAAGTGGTCAAAATCATGTCTCCATGTCTCCCGTACGGTGTCCATTTTAGGACATTCTCAAACCTTAGTCATACAACGGAAAGGTGTCACGCCTCAGACTGAAAGGCTTCAGGTCTCAGGAAAAACGACGTCAGGTGTCAGGTCTCGTACAATTAGGCATCGGACAAAACGGCCTCAGACTAAAAAACATCAGATGAAACTGACTCAAAACACAGACGGTGTGTTGAAGGAGGCTGGAACTGAACAGGAACAGGAATGAGCTCCTGATCTCTCCTTTCACTTGAGAGTTTATAGTTGAAATGTTTCAATTTTGCAGAATGACAATCTATAAATACAATCATACCATTCTAAAACATTTTTATTTTATAAGGTCAAATATGTGGGTTACACACAGAAGCCACAGTGCATACAGAGAATCACCAAATCATGAGGCAGGTGTGATGAAATCATTCAGTTTATGACTGTAGAATCCACACCCTCAGCAAACACTGATAAACTGCTTTTCATTTCTTATTTGAAGATTTTGATAATTAAGAACATCATCATTTTAAACCAACCTGATCTGAATGTCTTGAAAGACTGACACTACTAAAGTTATTCCTGGACGAACACTAAGAGCAGTGTGATGTTTTTATGAGGCTAGAATGAGCTGGAGTGTAGTGGTGACTTCAGAAACGACCTTTTAGCTACTCGCCACACACTCTTTCACTGCTGAAATGAAAGTGTTGCATTGGAATTCACTCTGGTCTTCAGTGAACAATTATATAGACCTCCACTGTATATTTTAAAAAGTGCTTTTCTTCTAAAAGCATACCAGCACATCGTGTGAACATAATCAAATATACAATTTCATTATGAGGAATTAACAGTGCATAAAAGTTGATAAAACTAATCATAAAATTATACCAACAGACTACACAAACTCATCAAAAATGCTGATTCTGTCGTCGGCTCTGAGCTTTGGAGGACGTGGTTAGGGACAGAATGCTGGCAAAGTTGCTGGTGATTATGGACAATGATGTTCATCCCCTCCATAAAACTCTGGACAAACTCAAGAGTAGCTTTAGAAACAGACTTATTCAGCCTCGTTGCTTGAAGGAACAATATAGGAAATCCTTCCTGCCTAGTGCTATTAGAGTATATAACTCATCTGTCTAGGACAGAAATGTGTTAGTTAATAGGTTTGTAGTCACATGTATTCTAAGTGTTTATTGATTGTATTGAACTGCCGTGACAATTTAATTTCCCCTCGTGGATTAATAACGTTTATCTAATCTAATTTAATTCCTGTTATATATTGATCACAACTCTAGATGTTGCCAATTACAGTCTAGATTTCTTTCACTAAAATCTCAAATTATTTTTCATTTCAGTTGTGGGAGACACAAACCTAGAAGAACTGAGGAAACATGCAGGTATGACATCATCATATATCCATGTATTTGTAAATTTGATCTCACACACAAGTTGAAGTGTATTAATAATTGTTGCATTATTTTCTTCACAGATCAGATCTCTATTGACCGTGAGCATTTACAGCCAGATCTGATGGTTTCTAAGAACTGTAAAAGAGTAAGAGACGCTCCAGATTATAAACGCACTGGAGAGGGATTTCCATATGAATTATGTGTGTTTGGAGCTCAAAGATTTACATCTGGTCGTCACTATTGGGAGGTTTTATTGTCACAAAAAAATACACCTCCTAAAAACTACTGGTTAATTGGTGTGGTGAAACATGGAAGTTTTCATTCAAAAGACAGATCTGTTTTAACTCCATCAAACGGTTACTGGTTTCTGTGTTCAGACGGTCCTAATGGCTTTTACACCAACACTGAAACACCAGTTAAACTCCCACTGACACCGAGACCTGAACAACTGGGAGTTCTGTTAGATTATGATGACGGTCAGCTGTCATTTTACAATGTCAAAGAGAAGAAACATCTCCTGACCATGAGCACCAGATTCACTGGATCAGTCGTTCCTCTGTTTAATCCAGGTGTAGGAGATCAGAGTGCGCTTATAATTCTAGATTGTCCAAAACCTGAAGAATCACCTGTAGAGTCCAGTCAACCTTTACTGAGTAACATCTCAAAACCTGAAGAACCACCTGTAGAGTCCAGTCAAAATAACAGCTCAGAGGTCTGACTGACCAATCCAGTGTGTTCAGACAGAATGAAGCACAGATACTTACACTGATGTCTTTCTCTCTGACACCAAAGATTCCAGATGTAAGTCTGATTGCAAACTCTTCTTTCCCACATTCATCTAGTGTCTGAGAACAGAGGTGATGAAGTGAGTTGTTTTTACAGTCCTCACATATTAAAGAGTTCTTCATCCTCTCTGTCACTAAAACAACCAGAAAACAAGGAACAATACTATAACTATACGTTTTTACTTTCCTGCATTTAATTTCTACCCTAACCTGTGTTCTAATCTGTGGTCCTGCTCTAAACTTGGCATTGTGTATCATGAACATTGTTGGCTCTTATGAAAAACGTATGATCTTATGATGTTCCTCATTTGAAAAAATGTAAATCCAAATCTTCATAACATAAGATACAAAAGTCTTCATCCCTTTAAGATAAAGGGTCCCAAAATATGATGCTCAAAAATATTTGTACTTTTTTTAAATTTTTTTTTTACTGTATATTGATGGAGAAACATGATGTGTAAAATGTTTGATAAAATTTCTAAAGGTGCCTTAACCAAATACTTCTGATATTTGACAGATGATCGTTGTACTTTGGTTTCTTACTTTTCTTTTATAAAACACTGTAACTGATCATTGAATTGCACGTTGATTGATGTTTGTGTTGATTTAATAAAAACACAATGATCTGAAATTGTAACTTCTGATACAGATGAGGATGATTCCACACAACAAGTAAATGAAAAGAAAGACACATGAAGGAAACTGTTTTAGCATCATGACAGCATCAATAGAAAAAAGAAAATTCCTGTAGTTGTAAATATTCTCAGAATCAAAACACAGCAGAGATGTGATTTCTTGTTTTTCATTGGACTGAATGTTCTCTTACCTGTCTCTAGGTGGCGCTCTCTGCTTTCTCTGCCATTCTGTGGCTGTAAATAAGAGACACAATCAGACTGATGTTACAGTTTTTCTGTCACTTTGGTAAATTTCTCGATTCATCCTTAACATTTGCAAACCAGTAAGTTCATTTCTCAAAACAATTCGTACAAACAGCAGCACACAATGGATTACCTGCAGAAGCCTGTAACTTGCTCAAAATCCTTAGTTCATCTCTCAACAGTAAGTATTCATGTCAATGAACAGTTCAGTGTCATCAGAATGACAAGTCCTTGTGTCATTGTTCACAAACAAGTAATCAAAATGTTTAGTCATGTTGTTAATTTAACTGTCAGTATTTTCAGATGTAACTATGGCAACGATTTTGATGACGATTGAAAATGCACAAGACTGCACTTTATCTGAATGCCATATATACATTTCAACTGTAAAAATTACTGTATGTGAGATATTGATTGCAAGAGACTAGATAGGATTCAGAGTCCAGCTTTTACTGTTGGTCAACAAATTACAGTACAATGTCATTGCGATGTATAAAAGAAAAAGACAAGACTATACACTAATCAGGCATAACATTATGACCACCTTCCTAATATTGTGTTGGTGCCAGAACAGCCCTGACCCGTCGAGGCATGGACTCCTCTAGACCCCTGAAGGTGTGCTGTGGTATCTGGACCAAGATGTTAGCAGCAGATCCTTTAAGTCCTGTAAGTTGCGAGGTGGAGCCTCCATGGATCGGACTTGTTTGTTCAACACATCCCACAGATGCTCGATTGGATTGAGATCTGGAGAATTTGGAGGCCAAGTCAACACCTCAAACTCGTTGTTGTGCTCCTCAAACCATTCCTGAACCATTTTCTCATGTGTTCCCCAGGTAAGAGACGCACACGCACCCGGCCATCCACGTGATGTAAAAGAAAACGTGATTCATCAGACCAGGACACTTTCTTCCATTGCTCCGTGGTCCAGTTCTGATGCTCACGTGTCCACTGTTGGCTCTTTCGGCGGTGGACAGGGGTCAGCATGGTCACCTGACTGGTCTGCAGCTATGCAGCTCCATACGCAACAAACTGTGATGCTCTGTGTATTCTGACACCTTTCTATCAGAACCAGCATTAACTTCTGGAGCAATTTGAGCTACAGCAGCTCGTCTGTTGGATCGGACCACACGGGCCAGCCTTCACTGAGTCTCGGCCGCCCATGACCCTGTCTCCGGTTCACCGCTGTTCCTTCCTTGGAGCACTTCAACAGTAAACACACACTGTTCTTTCTGAATCCAACAGAAAAAAAAAATGACATGCTCTTTGAAATCTGTGTGAGTTTAGCAGATTCAGTCGCACACATACTGTATGTTCTGATGACGTCTGTGTGTTTTATTGAAGGTCAAATTGACGTTAAAGTGAAAGTAAACAGGAGGAAAATCAGGAGTACGTTTGATTCTCACTGAATTTGGTCTGTTTTTTATTAATGATATTTAAATATTACTGTGTTGAATGTGTCTAACAGCTCGTATTCATCGTAACTAACAGCCCTGTGATTTAACGGACGAGTCTTTGTCTCCGGTGAGTTTCTGTTTCCTCATTGAATATGCCAGCCTGATTTATTATATCTCTCATATTATTTGTGTGTTTCTGGAAAAATCCCTCAGAGTTTGTTTTATTTGAGTCTGTCTGTATTTTCACAGGAATGTTGTCGATTATTATCACTTTACTGCTGAATCTCCTCATAGAGACTTCTGGTAAGAACACGACAAACACGAAAAATTTTATTCAGTTTTATGGCTTATATATTCCACACAAGCCAGATTAAATCAACAAATGTTCATATTTATCGAGTAATTCGTATATGTGAACACTTTCTATGGGTTATTATTGCACTAGATTAAATATTACACAGACATGGGAGATCATTTACAATAGGTTCTTTGAGACACGATCTGTCTTATCTCTAACTCTACTGTACAATATTCAGTCTAAAGTTCAAAAATAACCCTGTTTAAACATTCACTATCTTTACGTGTATTTCTAATGTAAGTAAAACTGCTGCAGATTTAGAGCCACTATAACCAGTAAATATAATAAATAAATACAGTATACAGGCCTACATCAGGGTCAGAAATGAGCTTTAATATTAAGAATATTTGCATAATGTGATGAGATTAATGTAATTTTAATTCATCTACATAAAAGTAGGCCTATATAAATTATAAAATTAAAAAAACAGGAACTCATTACAATAGGGCTGCGATATTATTATTGATTATTGTCCTTAATATTGTAATAATGATGTCAATTAACAAAATTAATTACAAACATTTTGTGTGTGGAGAAACAGCATATGTTTTAGGGTGTACTCACACACGGTTTCCTTGTCCCATGATCTGGCACAATCATCCTACACTACATGCCTCTTACAAGCGGGCCAGTTCCGGTTGAATGAACCGCACCCGGGCATGGTATGGAGTGATCACACTAGTCAAACAAACCAGACTTTGGGGGTCAAACACACTCGGGCACGGTTCAGATCGCCTAGTGTGAGTACACCCTTAGTCTACACAGGCAAAACAAGCCAAGAAGCATTTATGAATAAGTTTATTAGTGTTTATTATCAGTGTTTGTCCGGTCTCATTTGAGTTAGCGTTTGCATGTATTACCTGTTGTATTGCTATTAAACTCTGCATTTGAACTATATTCCTGATCATCATTTGTCTGTCTGCAACTTGCTAACAGAAGACCGGACCACAACTAAATATGGAATATGCAGCTCAATTCGCTGCTTTAGCCTGCCGAAGCCTTCATTTTTTGGACTTTTTAGTTGACTTTGTCGTCTCGCCATCACCTGCCCTTATGACAACGAGATCCTGAAGTCATTGTTCTGGAACAGGGCAAACTACCACCACCCAGTAGACCTCCCAGACACCTCAGGACTTGACTGGTGGGAGGCCGTCATCAAGTGTCTGAAGAGCATCTGTCCCTGATCAGGAACACAGCCAGACCCCAGAATCCAATCCACCACCTTCATCCACGGAGATTTTGCGAATGCCTGCCACAACAAGTGAGCCAGACCCCAAGGAAAAGAGGACAGCGTCGACCCTCGCCCCAGAGTAAGCCTGACCAGGGGTGTGAGCCCACGACACCAGCAGCAGCCGAGGGAATTCAGGTGTAAGGGAACACTGAGGACTGGGTGAGGACTGCCTCCCACCTTACCCCACCCTGAACTATCAGATCTTCATCATTGCTGTTGCTAGACAGCATTGAAAATGTATCATCGACCTGTTGGGAATTAGAATTACCGTCATTGATCTCATCAAGCTTACCTCTGTCACCATCAACGCAGGGCTTAGCCAGTCCTCCAACCCTGCCTCTGCGGGATGCCTGCAACCCTTCATCTTCCCCATTGATGCCTTGCTGTGACATGGAGCCTCAGGTCATGTAACCACTAGCCACGCCCGAGCGAGAGGATCCTGTGGCTTTGCCTCCGGCCTCTGATCCCTCCACTCCACTTTGGCCCATCAACCTGTCTCCACCAGAGACCCTCAACCTTGCGGCTCCACTGGGTTCCCTCGTCCCACCGGCTCCACCTTGGTCAGTCATTTCTCTACTTCCATCAAGGACTTGCGAGCCTTCCGCTGCGCTCAGTCCCTCCGGCTACAGCGGGTTCCTCCTACCCTCTGGCTCAGCCTCTGTCCTCCGTCACACCAGCTCCACCTCAGTCCTCAGGCACTCTGGATCCACCTCAGATGCTTGTCGCCGTGGCTTCACCTAGGTCTCCAGTGCCAGTGATTCCGCTCTATCTACGCCCTGGGATCAATTGGTTCTGTCTCCGTTGGTTGCCACCAGAATGTTGTCAGCCACAGCAACACGTTGGCTCCTCCTTCCACCTCCCTCGTCCTCACATCACCATCTCTTCGCCACCTCCTCCTTCCCCTTTCCACGTCGCGAGGTTGCGCCTTCCAGAAGGGGGCGTTCTGTTATGCTTATTTAGTTGTGTTTGTTCTTAGTTTTGTTTTCATGGACTTTTAGTTTGTTTTCATTAATCACATGTTCCTTTGTTTGAGTTTCCCGCCACATTAGTTTTCGTGGAAACTAATCTTCATCACAGCTGTTCGTCATTTAGTTTATCATTTTGTGTGTTTAAGGTCCTCACCTTTATTTAGTGTTTGTCTGGTCTCGTTTGAGTTAGAGTTTGTTTGTATTACTTGTTGGATTTTCATTAAACTCTGCATTTGAACTTTATTCCTGATCATCATCTGTCTGTCTGCACCTTGCTAACAACTAAATAAATACAGTATATACATAGATTAAAGACTGACACATCGAATATTTACTTATACTTACAACAGATATTGTGTCTTTCAGTGTCGTTCACTGTTGTGGTTCCTCGTGATCAGATAGTGGCTCATGTCGGGTCCACAGTCACTCTGCCCTGCTGGATCTCTCCTCCTGAGAACGCTGAAGCTCTGGAGATCCACTGGTACCGTGAAGTGTTCGACAACCCTGTTCTCTTCTATCAGCATGGAAAGATCCAGGAGGTCCAGGAAGAATCGTACAGGAATCGAAGCTCACTGACTCAGTGGTCAGATCAGTCTGGAGGACTGAAGGATGGAGATGTCTCTCTACGGCTGGAGAAACTCACGGTTCACGATGAAGGTTCATTTCACTGTTATATAAGTGGAGAAAGTGCATATGACAGTGGAAAGGTGGTTCTCAAAATCACTGGTGAGTCAAAAACTAAAATTCATGTTTTTATGGATCATTAAAGTGCTAAAGACCTCAGTAACCAGTACCTCCTTTCGTAGACTGAGAGAACTGAGAAAAGCCATAGATGAGGAGTGTAGAGCTACTCACCATATACAGTCCAACTCTACTCTGCCCATGCTACAACCTTCAGTATTGCCACCTGTCCAAGGGGAGCATATGTCCCTCCAACAGAACATTATCAGGGATGGAGGCAAACGAGAGAATGGGATGCATTGCAATTTTCCCAAAATAACTCTGATTAACCAGGCTCTATACCCCAAGGAAATTGCAGGGGAGCTTAGGCCGTATCTTATGCCGACAATAAGAGAATGGGACTCTTATGCGATCAAATCATAACTCTCCTTTACCAAGCTCGCACCCTGATTTAGTAAAGGCACTCTCCAGAGTCCCATTATGGCCAGTAATCTATTGAAAACACCCATCCCAAGGGGGAGCGTATATCCCTACTTCAAAACTCCACAATAGTTGGAGAGGGAGGTAAACTAAATAGACGGAGGCTTTTTACAATACAGATTGTTTCAAAGCAGCTTTACAGTGAAAACAGGGAAATGATGCAACAAAGTTTGTTTTGGCTGTACAGCAGCTCTAGAAGAAAATAGTGTCATTGTCCAGCTTAAGTAAGTTCTGGAGAAAACAGTGATGTCATCTTCCAGCTGATCAGTAATGTTGTTGAATATTAAGTGTCCCCAACTAAGCAGGCCAGAGGCGACAGTGGCACGAACCCAAACTCCATCAGGTGACAGAATGGAGAAAAAACCCTTGGGAGAAACCAGGCTCAGTCGCTCAGTTCTCCTCTGGCCAACAACAAACAGTGCATGATTGTGATTCAGGCAGTTACAGGTCAAAAGTCAGACTGGAAAAGTCAGACACACATAAGTTGAACATGAGCACAAATGTGAATGGCATTTCATGTTAAATTTCATCAATTTTTTTTGAATTATTGATTTATATATTTTGCTCCAGAGTTGATTTTAAATTCATATGGACTTTCTTCCTCAGATCCACTAGATTCATCAGATCCATGGAAGGCTCTTTTCTTCACCGTTCTCATTTGTGCTCTTCTGGGTTTGGTTGGGCTGATCCTGTACAAATACAGACACAAACTAACAGGTACAATCTGGTAGAAAGATTTAAAAAGAGTTAGTCTTCAGGAGGTTTTATGTTTTATGCATCTCATGTGTTTATATTTTTTATCTGTTTTCCAGGAAAGAAACCAGAAGATCAAAGTAAGTAACATGAACTCACATCATTAACATCTAAACAAAAACTTGATTAAATGGAGATGGAGACTTGGTTGGAGATGGTTAAATGTGTAATTTAATGTGGTCTGAAAAATCTGGAGAATTTGTAGAAACAGATTGACTACTAATCCCTCTAATGAAAATTTCTCTCATTTTAGTTTGTGAGGAAGGATCTATGGAGAAACTGACAAAAGAAGGTACTTGAAGAAGTTGTACTATGATATATATTTGAATAAGAATTGTAACTGCTGAAGTGATCCACTTATCGTAAAATAAGCATCTACATGCATGTTGTAGTGGAAGAAAACATGAACATGGTTTGGTGGAAAATAGAATGAACAGAATAATAAAACAGTAAGTTCAGGAACAGGACTGAAATATCCACATATGTGTTAATAAAAATAAACTCAATTTATACATCATTGTTATTTTGTTGCTTTGACAGTTCAACTGTAACATAATAACTTTCCACTTTCCATATTTGTTAATTAGACTCTTAGTTATTGATAACTGTAGATATCCTCAAATACAAACTGTGGTTTTCTTCAAAACATCAAATTGCTAGGTGGGAGAGAGATAAATATAGAAGAACTGAGGAAACATGCAGGTATGACAATCTCATTTACATATATTTCACATGCATATATGTATATATGATCTCACACACACAAATTTTAAGATTAATAATTGTTGCTTTGTTCTCTCCTCACAGTTCAGATCACTATTGACCAACATTACGTATCTTCAGAATTGAAAATTAATAAGAGCCGTAAAATGTTGAAAGACAGTGAAAAATATAATCACACTGGAGAGGGATTTCCCTACAAATTATGTGCATTTGGAGGCCAAAAATTTACATCTGGTCGTCACTATTGGGAGGTTTCATTAGCACAAGGAAATATACCTCCTAAAAACTACTGGTTAATTGGTGTGTCAAAAGATGAAAATTTTAAAGCAAGAGACAAAGCTGCTTTAACGCCATCAGATGGTTTCTGGTTTCTGTGTTCAGACGGTCCTAATGGCTTTTACACCAACTCTGATCGATCAGTTACTTTCTCACTGACACCGAGACCTGAACAACTGGGAGTTCTGTTAGATTATGATGACGGTCAGCTGTCATTTTACAATGTCAAAGAGAAGAAACATCTCCTGACCATGAGCACCAGATTCACTGGATCAGTCGTTCCTCTGTTTAATCCAGGTGTAGGAGATCAGAGTTCACTTGTAATTCTAGATTGTCCAAAACCTGTAGAATCACCTGTAGAGTCCAGTCAACCTTTACTGAATAACACTGAGTCTACACTGGACGCAAGTGGTGCGACGAAACATGTCAAAAGCAGACAGAAACCATTATAATCAGTGATGCTGTCTACACTGGATGCTGAACAACACAGTATGATGACAGAACTGATGCCCTGCTCTATTTCTAATGTACTCCACACACACACACTGAAGCTGCCGTCACATTAGTGATATTTCAGCGAAATTTCATAAAAAGCTCCACTGTCTCTTATAGCGCAGCGATGTATGAAACACGGCTCACACAGACGGCACTTTCTGTTTGTCAGCGCGGTGAAAAAACTGCAAAAACGAGTGAAATCCCAGCAGAACAAACGTGAAGTTACATCTGATGTTGTAAGATATTTTCAACAGATGGACACTTTGGGGACTTTGTAATACATGTCTTTTACTGTAAATGATATTGAAGTACATTTTGATTGATGTTTTTGATCTTAATAAAAGACAATAAATAATTAATCAAAAGTTTTTCTTTATAAATGCTTTGTGGTGTCACTGCTGCAAATGTGAAAATAATTTAGAAGTTCTCTTTTGTTCTCCAACAATCACAGTTGTGGTTCCTTACGGTCGGGACTACAGTCACTGTTCTCCTGTAAGACTCTCTTTCTTCAGTCAGACACAGGAGGAGATGTTCAGAGCTGAAACTGTTGAGCTTTAAAATGATAAAAGGCACCATGAAAGTATCATAACAGTAGTTTACATGACTTGTGTGCTTTATTCTGTTCTGAGGTTATATGGTAATTTTGTGTGCAAAAGACCAGCAGTCTGAATACAAACTTCAAACACGTCAGCAGGAAAGACTGACACCTGAAATGATGTTTGAGATACCTGTCCAAAGTCAGAAGAAGAAAATGCATAAGTGTGAGAAACTCATTAACTGAAAGTTTCTGTTGCATGTTTCCTTACCAGAACTGATGTGATATTTTTCAAGATAAAAAACAAAAAATATAAAAGACCAAGTGAATGTCAAGATGCTTGTAACTTGTCAGGATTGTGGCTGATAAGAACAAAACATTACAGTGTTGAGAACAAACTAATCTAACATAGACATAAAGTCAGATTCTCACAATGTGACACAATCAGACTGTTAGTAAATATCAACATCAAATCGCTGATGTCGTCACTATACTGCTCTTCTCCTACTTCACTTTCCTCGCTTTTTAAGCTTCTCTATTGCCATAAGGCATACAGAACTTATAACATACACTACCGGTCAAAAGTTTTTGGATGGTAAGATTTTTTAATGTTTTTAAAAGAAGTCTCTTCTGCTCACCAAAGCTTCATTTATTTGATCAAATATACAGTAAAAATGTGAAATATTATTCCAATGTAAATCAGCTGTTTTCTATGTGAATATATAGTAAAGTGTAATTTATTCCAGTGATCAAAGCTGAATTTTCGGCATCATTACTCCAGTCTTCAGTGTCACATGATCCTTCAGAAATCATTCTAATATGATGATCTGCTGCTCAAGAAACATTTATGATTATTATCAATGTTGAAAATAGTTGTGTACTTTTTTTTAGGATTCTTTGATAAATAGAAAGTTCAAAAGAACTTTCTCTGTCGCCTTTATCATCGATTCATATACATTATAGTCTAACAATAGCTTACATTATTCCTGTAAGTTAGAGATTGCAGATGATAGCAGGTCAGCTACATCTCTCATACTGATACTGACCTTTAGTATTAACACTAGAGTTAGAGATTGTGTGTATACTGTCTCGTTTTTAATGCATCTCTCTCTCACACTGTTCTGTTAAAGTATGGGTGCAATCATATATTAATTCTCATGATGTATTATTACTAATGTAAAAATATGTTTATGGTTATATTATTTCCACAGATGAATCGATGAGTGTCAGTGATCAACTGTGAGGATGATCACATCCACATGCCCTGATCCATCTGTCTCTGACCACAACTACACTTCAGAATCACATCTCAACCTGAAGCCTCCTACATCTGATATGAGAACACAATGTGTTGAGCTGGAACCATTATACACAACTCTGCTGAGAAACAACCACCATTCATTCAGTCGCCGAGCACCTTACTACTACATACAACAGATTCCAGATACACACTTGGGATCAGCTCCTGATGACTCTGATGATCTTGCTGAAAGTTTTGGTGTTTCAAAACCTGGTATTGTGATAAATTCAAAACTGCAAATTCATGGTTTCTGGAATACCTTCGTCCAGGTGATGAAGTAATTGCAGACAGAGGCTTCACCATTACTGATCTCCTCTATGAAAGGAAGGTGAAACTTGTCATTCCAGCATTCACCAAGAGAGACATGCAACTCTCTGAAGAAGACACCACCAACTCCAGGCGCATCACCAATGTATGTGTCCATGTGGAGCGGGTCATGTGACTGAAAAACTTCAAAACTCTTTCTTACAACAGTTCCAATTAACCTCACCCCTAAACTGATAAAATGTAGAGAATTTGCCCTGTGTAACCTTCTGAGCAACATAATTTCTGATGTAGAGGATGAATAAGTGTTGATTTTAGGTGTGTTTCACGTCTGTCTGTGCTGTGGTTTTGCTTTAACTAATCAGTGTAAATTGTGTATGTAGTTATTTTTATAAACCTTTACAGTGTGACCAGATGTTAGCTGTCAGTATTTTTTTAATAAAACCATATAATGTGAGCTCTTAAAACTTAAAGGAATTAAGTCTTCTGATTTAAATGAAATAAGTCATGTTAAGTTTGCAAATTAATTGTATCTTGGTTTATTACATATGAAAATTAAAAGGTGAAATATTACGTCTACATGAAGGTCAGTAAAAGATGTCTCTAGCTTCCTGATGACAACAAACACTCTTACAACTGATTTTATCACAATTTATATTAAATTATACATTTTCTAAAATGCAAATCACAAAGTTATCTCGTTTAAGAAAACTGATTTAAAATAATTCCAGTCTTCTTCATCTACACCCTCTACATGCTGCTCCATCAACTCCTGACAGTCCCATGGTTTCCTCTGGCCACTTCTTCATATCTTCTACCCTCGTTAACAATGACGATATGAGAACATCTCATCGTCGTATAGAGTTTTCTCCGTGCTCCCAATTTAAAACATTTACTGCATTAACGTTATTTGTCATTTCGCTAAAGTTATACCTCGCTATAAACACGTTTACTGATCTAGTAGTCAAAGGACTGAAGTCGGATGACAAAATGCGGAAGTATTAAAAGTGGGCGTGGCAGAATCAGGTGAATACCTTTTACAGTCTATGGTGAATACACGTCATCTGTGTGGATTTTCCATTAGCTATATTCAATAAAAACAGAAAACACACATATGCATGTTTATTCATTATTATACAACAACACATCTATGAGAATTATACACTGAATATGAAGCGCTGTTCATGATATGCTTACCTGACATCTTTTATTGAGGGATCACGTTATGTTTAGAAAGTGAAAGTAAAGAGCAGGAGAAACGCGGGGAAAGTCAGGTGCGCTTTTGATAGATTCTTTCATCTAGCCTGTTTTATCGCTTATATTTGACTCTTTTATTGTGTTGAACGCGTCTGTCAGCGCATATTCATCTAAACAAACCAGATTGCTGTGATTTAACACAAGAGTCTTTTGTCGGTGAGTTTGTTTCCTCATTGAGTACGACACTCTGATTTATTATATCGCTCGTATGTTTCTGGAAATAAATCCTTCAGAGTTTGTTTTTATTTGAGTCTCTGTATTTTCACAGGAATGGTGTCGATTTTTATAGCTTTACTTGTGAATCTCTTCATAGAGACTTCTGGTAAGAACAAGTTTGGATTTCATTCAGTTTTATGGCATATATTCAAAACACGTCATTCCCGTCACATGTTCATATTTATCGAGTAGGCCTAATTCATATACGTGAATATAGGATATCCTCCTGACTACCAGGAAAGAAGTTTTGTGAATTTAGTATTTTTTTATGTCATTACATTGTTTAGTGCATAAGAAAAAAATGGAAAAATAATTTTTTTTAAAAATGCTATTTTATTCATATGTTATGCTATGTCCTCTGCAGTGAACACCAGGACTCAGTTTTTTAAAAATAAAATAAGACATGAATAGACATGAAAAGGCAAAAACAATGGGATTTTTTTTAAATCACCAATCAATTTTTAGGTTTCAGGATTTTTTATACCAAACTTTGTATAAAGATGATTCTCAATATGTTATGAAAGATAATTTGATTTTGGATACCATTTTGGTTTATGCAATTTGTGAGTAAAATGGCCATAAATGTTTTTTTGTTTTTTTTCATTATATACAATGTATTTATACGCTGTATGTAATTTGCATATTAATGTGTTCTTGGAGCAACATGTAATGAAAAGAGAAGTGTAATAATAGAAGTAATAATTGGCAAGATCTTCATAATAATATCTAATATTTCATAGGAATATTGATATATAATTTATTTCCCTATTCACTTGCTGTGTCTCCCAGAATGCCTGATAAACAAGATTTCAGTCCTGTTGTCCTCTACAGTGGACATGTATAAAATCAATGTCCTGTTTCGCCACAGAAAGTCATATTTTGATTTGAAACCTCATACCATTTTCTTGAGATGTTGATTTATGACAAACAATTTGAAAATTAGTCAGATGTAAATGATAATAACAAAATATTATCATATTTCCATAAGGGTGTTAAATTTGATCACTAAATTAATGTCAGCCGTATTTAAAGACCAAGGAGAGATAGAGATGGTGAAAACTCAGAACATTTGGCATCTCTGAAAAGCCCTGAATGTGCTCTTTAAAACTGTGACATGTAAGATCTCAGAGAAACTCGCTAAAATATAATGTCCTTTACAGAAGACAAAACTCCATAGCTTTTCTGTCAAAAATACTAGAAAAGGCAGTATCATCACAACTATGTTCCTTTTTAGACAGAAATAGTATCTGTGAGGATTTCCAGTCAGGTTTTAGACCGTACCATAGTACTGAGACTGCTCTCATTAGAGTTACTAATGATTTGCTCTTATCATCAGATCGTGGTTGTATCTCTCTATTAGTGTTACTGGATCTTAGTGCTGCATTTGACACTATCGATCACAATATTCTTTTAAATAGACTCGAAAATTATGTTGGCATTAGTAGAACTGCATTGTCATGGTTCAAATCATTCTTATCTGACCGTTGTCAGTTTGTAGTAGTAAACGAAGAGAGGTCATATCGATCACAAGTTCAATATGGAGTACCGCAAGGCTCAGTACTAGGACCGTTGCTTTTCACTCTGTACATGCTACCCTTGGGAGATATCATTAGGAAGCATGGCGTTAGTTTTCACTGTTACGCTGATGATACTCAGCTCTATATTTCTTCACGCCCTGACGAAACTTACCAACTCACAAAATTAACAGAATGCATAGAGTAACACTTCCCAGTGTGTAGAGAATAAATCACAAAGGGTGGTTGCATATTTAAAGTGAATTTTATTCTGTAAAACAGAGATTAAAGGTTTTAGTTGCGGCGCAAAACCATCACACACCATCACTCACGAGGTAATCTCGCTTTCAAACTCACGTGAGACTCACGCGAGAGCACAGTGTCATAACCACTCCATGCAACATGGCCGCCACCTGCTGGCGTTCTACGAGACTAACATTTAAACACTACTGTTAAAATTATACTAATCTATGGCTCACATTACTGGAGAGCAATATTCAATCATTGTGCTACACTCTTCCCTACTAAATTTAAAATGTTTACCAACATTTCAAACTTTACTATTATTGATGACCAATCCCTGTTCCATCAAACTCTTAACAATAGTAGTGATGACTTTGATTTCAAAATACTTGAAATACACTCTACAATAGGTCAAAATAACCACTGGTTGCATAATGATATTATACTTCAGCAACAGTACACACTTATTTCGCTCGTAACACTCTTTTGTAATAGACTCACTTTTGGCCAGACAATTCTTTAGTCTACTACCCCCTTTTTTTCGTTTACTTTATAGAGTAAGTCAACAATGTTCTTAGTTGCTTATGTTTAGCAATTGAAAAATCTTTTTTTTCCACATGTACCATTGTCCATGAAAACATCTGTTTCCCTGCAAGTCCTGATTAGGTGTGTATAAACAGTGTAAGTTTAACTGGGTACCTCTAACATTGTCCAGGGTCGCCACAGTCTTTGGACTGCAGACTCTTTACTCACATTTAGTCTATCTATCGCAACTTCCACCACAGATGGCTGACCCAATGAGTCATAAGTCAGAATTTTTGGACGACGGCGTTCTCTCCTTGAATAAGAATTCACAGGTAAGGAGTCATCATCCTCACTCTCACTTGATGCTTGTTCTTCTGATACCTCTGTCTGTCCCGCAGACATTCCAAGATCATCCTCCCTTCGCTCCTCTAGCACCTCTTCTGCTCTAACATCCTCCTCCTCAGTCCTCTGTGGCTCTCGTTCCCAGTGCTGCTCCACACTTGGCGTGAACGGCTCTGCTTCAGGGTTGAGGCAAACAGGATTCCGGCACTGACTCGAGGAAGTAGGAAACTGTAACACCAGCTCACCATCGTGAAAGTCCTCGTTCTCTGACACATCACTCTGAACTTCTGTCAAGCATTTACGGTCTTTTTTTCTTACTTTTCTCTTCCTCACTTTCTCTGGTTGTGGCGTTGCTTCTGAATTCTCTAGTGGCAAACTATCACAAGGGAGAAGTAAATTCCGATGTAACACCCTCATTTTACCTCCTCCTTCAGGTACCACTTCATACACCGGACTTTCGTCAGTCCTTCTTTTGACAATCACGTACACCCTGTTTTCCCAATACGATCGGAGCTTGCCAGGTCCTCCTCTCTCAGATAGATTCCGAACTAGCACTCGTCCACCAGGCTGAAGGTCTACTCCATGAATTCTCCTGTCATACCCTGTCTTACTCCTTGAGGTTTCCCTGTCAGCAGTTCTGGAGGCAATCTCATAAGCTTGACACATACTCGCTTGCCAATTCTTCACATATTCGGCATAATCCTCATTCCCTTCTGTTGGCGGCAAGTTGAAAAGCAGGTCAATCGGCAGACGTGGGGAACGACCATAAAGCAAGTAGAAAGGGGAAAAACCTGTGACCTCACAGCGAGTACAGTTATAAGCGTGAACCATCTTTTCCAATGACTTTCTCCATTGTGTCTTTTCTGCATCTGTTAAAGCGCTCTACCTGTCCATTTCCTTGTGGGTGATAGCAGGTAGTATGAGATGCTCGCACATCACAACACTTCTGCAGCTGACACATCAACTGGTTCTCAAATTCCTTACCCATGTCATGGTGGATCTTCTCTGGGAATCCGAAACGTAAAGCAAAATCATTAAAGATCTTGTCCACCACAGTCTTCGCTGATTTGTTTTTAGTAGCATAGGCCTGTGCAAAACGAGTATAATGATCTATGACCACCAGAATGTACTCATACCCTCCCTTACAGGTTTCCAGATGTAAAAAGTCTATAGACACTAACTCAAACGGTCGTGTGGTGATGATTGAAACAAGAGGAGCTCTTGTGGCCTTGTGTGGTTTCTTCCGCATTAAACACTCACACTCATTGGCAATGAACTGCTCTGTGTCACTCTGCATACGAGCCCAGTAAAACCGATCACGAATCAAATTCACAGTCCTCTCTACTCCTAAGTGTCCCATTTCTTTATGGAGCTCATTGAATACAGTCTGGTGAAACTCCTTTGGCAAAACAAGCTGATCCCTTCCACCAGCCTTTCTGTGAAGTATGCCATGCTCATTGATGTACAATTTTCGCCACTGTCTCAGAAGCATTTTCACATCCGTCGGCTCAGTTTTGAATACTTGTCTCGATGGTCTCTGATTATTAACTTTAAACTGCAGGACTCGACCGATTACAGGATCTTTCCTCTGACTTTCTAAGATTTGATTCAGTGTGAGCGGTTTGACTGATGTAAACACAGCGGCATCATTCACCATCTGAAGGGTTTGTACTTGAGTTGCCGTAACCCATGAAAGCGGGGTGTCTTTGCCTACCAACAGCCCCTGAAAAGATGCACTGATGACTTCTTGACTCACTCCTCCAGTGCACTGCTCCATGAATTGATCAATGTCCACTGGCATCCGGGACAGACCATCAGCGTCCGCGTTGCTCTTGCCAGGACGATATTTTATGGAGAAGTTGAAATCTGCCAGCTGAGCCACCCATCTATGGCCTGTGGAGTTGAGCTTGGCTGTGGAGAGAACATAAGTCAACGGATTATTATCAGTGTATACTGTAAAATGTGGTACAGGTAGTCTCTAAAACGTTCACATATTGCCCATTTTAATGCTAAGAATTCTAACTTCCCTGAGTGAAGGTGGTAATTCTTCTCAGGCATGGTTAGAGTTCTGGAAGCATAACCAATCACCACCAATTTACTGTTCTGCCTCTGATACAGCACGGCACCCAGCCCATCTTGCGATGCATCACAGTGCAGAATGAATGATTGGGTGAGATCTGGATAGCCCAATATTGGTGGGGTGATCAGTTTGTCAATGAGAAAGTTCAACGTCTCTTGATGGCTTTGAGTCCACTGTATCGGTGTGTTTGATGAGAGACCACCTTGGCGTCGTCGGCTGAAACATTTTCCTCTTACTCTTTTCTCCACAGGTGCTGCTCCCTCAGGAGGTGATGACAATAGCTGGTACAGGGGTTTCGCCAGTCTGGAAAAATCAGGTATGTATGCACGGTAATATGAGATGAATCCAAGCAGCTTTCTCAAATCACCTACAGTCGCTGGAACTCGATCTTTTAAGGCCTGCACGGGAGCCACTTCAGCAGGATCCATTGTATATCCGTCTCCTGACACAAGGCGTCCAAGGAATCTCACCTTCCTCTTAAAGATCTCACATTTCCGAGGGCTGAGCTTTACACCATGCTGCTGATATCTCTGTAACACAGCTCTGAGGTGACTGACATGGTCTTCAAAACTAGGGCTATGGACAAGATTATCGTCAAGGTAGGGTTGGCACACAACATCTCTAAGACCTACCAGACACTCCTCCATATTCCGTTGGAATTCGGCTGGTGCTGAACTGAGGCCGAAGGGTATCCTCACCCAATGGTATAAACCCCATGGGGTTATGAAGGCAGTCAATGGTCTGCTTTCCTTGTCCAGGAACCCCTGGTGATATGCTTTTCCCTGATCCAACACTGAAAACCAGGAACTGCCAATTAAAGAATCCAACATGTCCTGAATTCTCGGAATTGGATGTCGATCAGGTACTGATTTTCTATTCAGTTCTCTGTAATCACAACACAGTCTTAATGTCCCATCTTTCTTTCTTACACAAACCACCGGTGATGCATAGGGTGACCGGGATTTTTCAATCCATCCACGATTCAGTAAGTCTTGTAAGTACTCTTTTACTTCTTGATGTAATGGTTTTGGGACTGACACATGTCTTTTTCACAGGTGTGGTGTCGTGAAGTGTAATGTGCAGGTTCAGTGATGGAATACAGCCGATATCATCTTCATCAAATGCGAAAGCATGACACTCCTCCCTTAACAACTGTCTCACTATCTCCTTCTGTGTTCCACTCAGATGATCAAGGGAGACTGGAGGTTCCCAATGACTAGGTTTTTGTCTCTCTGAATCACTTTTACTCAGAGTTTCCTTCCTTTTACTGTTGTCAACACTGTGCTGGTCTTTGCTGTCTATGGAATTGTCCCCGTTTATCTGTCCTGTAGCCATAGGTAAAGCAGATTTTATTACTTGAAGATGACCTAGGACTATTCGACGATCTAGGGTGACAGCATAGTTGTTAGTGTTAGCGATTGGCACTGGTACAACAGCGAATCTGTCAGCAGGAACATTAACTAATCCTTCTTCGATAGCGACCCCTTCTGGCAGTGAAGGCTCTTTGCTTGGGACTAGGAGTAGGCTTTGACCTTTAAACTGTGACCCTGTATTGACTTTAACCAATGCAGTCGTGACTTGATTAGCTGATAAATAAATTTGTCTCCTTCCTGTCTGCACGATACCTGCTTCATTTCCAGAATCTGTGGACTGAATTAACTTGATCACCAACTTTGCGGTCTTAAATGGCACAGAAAAGGCTCTACTCACTTCGCAGATGGTATCTCTCTCTGACTTGTGGCCCCTCTGTTGACTGAGAACTGCTTCAATTACGTTAAAACCAATGATAGGCTGTTCTGCTACATGTGGGTCAGTGGAAACTAATATCGGAACAAGTAATGGTGGGGTAGCACTTGAGTCTTGGCCTAAACTGAACTCCGCTTCGATCCAGCCTAAGAATGGTATGACAGTCTGGTTTACAGCTAACCCAACCAGGGTACCGGACTCCAGCAGTTCGTGGAGAGGTCTCACCGTTTGATGAGGTACATATTTTTTTCTCCATTCCTCATTGATAACACTTGCCTGTGCACCCGTATCCCACAAAACTTCCACAGGAACTCCCTCCAGCAAACAGTGAACCAGGCATTTTCTGCCAATGAGGTTTATCAGTTTCACATTTTGGTAAAGAGAAGTCTTTTTCAAGTCATTCAGCTTCACAGTATGCTTTGAGTTATCGAGGGGGGACTCTGTTTCATGGGCTACTGAGGGTCCCGCCGCAGCAGCCCTTTCCCATTTCCCTGCTGTTCTCTGGGTCGCCGACAACCCCTGGAAAGGTGTCCCTCCTGTCCACAACGAAAGCAATGTTCGCACTGCTCACCAACTTGAGCTTCCTGACAGGCTCTGCATCCTCGCAGTCTGTTGACATTTACTGGTGTTACTCTGTCTGTTCTTCCTCGCCGCTTAGCTGTCTCCATTGTCTCATTCACCATCTTTTTCATTTCTAGGACTTCTGCTCTGAGCTGTTCAATCAGTTGGCCGGTGTTAGAGTCTGCCCCGTCCCGCTTGCCTTGACTTTTTTTGCTGATGGTAGCAGAGTCACCTTTAACTACAGATGCTCTGTCGTCTCTTTTGGGCTCCATACCACCTTGAAAATGTAGCTGAGGCTCAAACTGACATATACTGGTTTGTATTTCACTTAGTCTTGGCGACTTGCTCATTACAGTCTTTTTCAGTTTTTGTTGTCACTCTTGTTCTAGGTTTGCAGCTTCATTCACTCGCTCTATCAGCTCTTCATCTTTGATTCTAGGGTTGCTCAGGTAAGGCTTGAGCTGCAGCTTCACAGCTTCACTTAGCAGTCCGGTCTCTATGGAGCGAAGGAATTTTCTTTGAATTAATTCTGGGCTAAACTGTTCATCTTCATCTTCCTCACTCAATTTCCACAGTAACTTTTCTCTGAGCTCAATTCCTCTGAATAGAAAGTTCTGGGCTGATTCTTTTGGGTCTTGTGAAATGTTCATTAATTTTTGTAACAGGTCAGATGGCGGATCAACTTTGAAATGCCCCCTCAGAATTGTCTTCAAGGTTGAACGAGTGAGATCTCGTTTTATTTCGAGCATGTCTCTTAAATGGAGGCCTGGGCTCACCGCGCGTGTCACAGCTTCAATGATTTCTGCCTCTGAATGACCCTTCCGCAGTCCCGACTCAATCTGGTTCATGAGGCTGGTGTAGGACAGTTTCTCTCGCTGTCCTGCTTCCCCAATTTGTCCACAGATCCGAAACTCTCTCCTTAGAGTCACCTCAGGCAGCGCAGGTGGTGTAACTGTGATAGCTCTAGTCTCCTCCCTCAGCCGTTGTTCCATTGCGACAATCTCCTCCTCAAGTGTCTGACGGGCTTGAGCTTGTTCCATCTGCAGTCTTGAATACTTCTCTTTCAACATGTCCAACTCATTAGGCTCATCTGGTGTAACGTTCGATGCAGCTTCGGTTGACTGTATCAGAGAGTCTATTAGCGACAACAGATCCTCCAGACACTGAAGAAACACCTCTTTATCCTCTGTTTCTTCAATACCATCCAGTGTTTTCTCCACCAGTCTGATGAGAGCACGTCGTGTTTTGCTTTCAAAACCTCCAACTGGCTCATAACATTTTAGATGTTTACAGACTGGCACGAGGTCAGAGTTGTTCAGCTTCAGTAGAGCTACGCTGATCTGATCACGCAGCTCATCCATGCTTGCCATTTTCCACTGCTTTGTTGTCTAGATTCGTCTCTGGAGCTCACTCGTTGCAACTTGCAGCTCCTGGCTACTTGGCTCGCCAAAATATGTAACACTTCCCAGTGTGTAGAGAATAAATCACAAAGGGTGATTGCATATTTAAAGTGAATTTTATTCTGTAAAACAGAGATTAAAGGTTTTAGTTGCGGCGCAAAACCATCACACACCATCACTCACGAGGTAATCTCGCTTTCAAACTCACGCGAGACTCTCGCGAGAGCACAGTGTCATAACCACTCCATGCAACATGGCCGCCACCTGCTGCCGTTCTACGAGACTAACATTTAAACACTACTGTTAAAATTATACTAATCTATGGCTCACATTACTGGAGAGCAATATTCAATCATTGTGCTACAATAGCTGATATAAAAAATTGGATGACCAGTAATTTCCTACTTCTAAATTCAGAAAAAACAGAGATTCTAATTTTTGGACCAAAAACTTCTTCACGTAATAACCTAGAATACTGTCTAACACTTGATGGCTGCTCTGTTAAGTCTTCGTCGTCCGTTAGGAACCTGGGTGTGCTCTTTGATACCAATCTTTCATTTGAAGGCCATGTTACTAGCATCTGTAAAACCGCATTCTTCCATCTTAAAAATATATCTAAACTACGACATATGCTCTCAATGACAAATGCAGAACAGTTAGTTCATGCGTTCATGACCTCAAGGCTAGATTACTGTAATGCTCTACTGGGTGGTTGTTCCGCTCGCCTGATAAATAAACTACAGCTCGTACAAAATGCAGCAGCTAGAGTTCTTACTAGAACTAGAAGTATGACCATATTAGCCCAGTTCTGTCAACACTGCATTGGCTCCCTATTAAACATCATATAGAGCGAGCTCTTAAAGCATTATAGTCCTTCACGTCTATTGCAATCTCAGAATTTAGGCCAGCTGATAATACCTAGAATATCAAAATCAACTGCAGGCGGCAGATCCTTTTCCTATTTAGCACCTAAACTCTGGAACAGTCTTCCTATCACTGTTTGGGAAGCAGACACAGTTTAAGTCTAGATTAAAAACACATCTGTTTAAACTTGCATACACATAAACCATTATCTACTTCTATTATTCAAATCATGTAAATTGTTAGGCTGCATAAATTAGATAAAACGTTATCAAAATGATTCCAGTTTGCATGGATCCGTGGAAACGACTAATAATTCTGTATTATGCGGGCCAGACAAGTAATTTGGTAATGTCACTTTGTAAAAAAGACTAAGCGTCTGCGCACGTACACATTCAAACACATACCTATAGACTAAACATGAAAATGAATGGCAAGAATGCATTAAAAGTCTTCTGTTTTCAGTTAAAAAGGTGGCATTTAAGCGGCCCCTAAGTTAATAATTAACAATTTTTTACAACAGAATTCAATCCAAAACTCGATAATAACTTTTTCCTAGAGCTGCTGTAAAGCCAAAATAATCTCTGTCCATTAATTTTCCTATTGTCACTGTGAAGCTGCTTTGAAACAATCTGTGTTGTAGAAAGCGCTTTATAAATGAAGATGACTTGACTAGAAATCTGGTAGTCAGGAGGATATTATGGCACTGGGTTACAATGCTTAGACATGGAAGGTTATTAGGGCAATGTGACACCAATCCAGCTAACAAACGTTTGTTCTAAAAACATTTTCCAAACATTCTGTTTTGGTTATGGAACAGTTAAAAGCCCAGTTTTCTTAATGTTAGAGGAATGTTTATTAAAGGCTATATGGTGTTCCTGAAACATTCTCATTCATTTTTATATATAACTCACAATTCTAAGAATGTTGATTTGTAACATTCCAAGAACATAAAAATGTCCAGTTTCCTTAATGTTAATAGAATGTCATTTAAAGGTTAGTTTGATGTTCCTGAAACATTTGAACACCTGCTGTTAACAAGCAGAATCACTGAAGGAAAGAGAAACAACAAGAACAGAAACTACAACCGACTTCCATCAGAATTAACAGAGGTTTAGATGTTGATGTTGTATTAAAAAATGTTTTGATTGAGATCACCATCATGGTGATTAGTGTTTGCACACAATATTTAAAAGAATCAATAACAAAACGTCTGGTCATTGATTAGACTTCAGATGTAATCAGTGAGTCAGACCACTTCATGATGATGTCACCATTAACTAACAGTCAACATTATCTGATATTACTCTGTCTCAAATTCTTCTGACAGAGTAAAACTGTTTTCTGAACACTGTTAAAACAGCCAGAGAATAACTAATAAAACCATCAAGGGTCGAGAGCCCAACTACAGGAACACTGATCATCATAATGGTGACTTAAAATGTTTGATCCTCTTTCCTTCTGTGATTTTTCTTATTAGCATAAGTTTCATCATTAATGGTCACAAGGAGCGCTGTTAATGAAACACAGGGGATTTTGCTGTGTAACATCCAACCTTAAGCCATTGTTTAAGCCAGAAAGTTAATGGTCCTTAATATTTAAAGGACGTTTGAAGAATAATGTTCAAATAATATTTTCTCTCAACATTATTAGAACATTCATCAAATACTAATGACAATATGTGGTGATTTCATGAATACTGTTTTGAAAATGTTTAATTATACCATTTGCATAACCTTTACATAAATTGAAAAAAAGGTAGAAACAATAACTATGGGACAGGCTACAAAACTTTCCCATGTTCCAGCACACAAATCCTTATTCATTTGAAGTTAGTGGTCATTCTAAATGTTTAAAGGATGTTCCAAGAATGTTATTCCAACATTTTCTCCCAACATTATGAGGACATTTAAACAACCTTCTACAAACAAACAATATGTATAAATATAATTTAAATAACACAACATACTAGATATTTAATACACTGTAAAAGTTAGAATGCCAGCTGTTAATTTGTATAATTGTATTTTACTGTCAATTTTAAGTAGGTCTCAATGACCAGTTGTTCAGTAATATTTAAAGATGTTAATGAATATTACCATTGCTCTGAGAAATTTCGCAGTGAAATTTAGTCATTCCAACAGGAATTGCACATCGGGAGTTTCACATTAGGACGAAAAAGTTCCGCAAGAAGATTTTGCTTGTATTCAACACTTGCATTTGAATTCTCCGTGATGACCAACAGAAAGCTGCTTGGTTTGAAAGTGACTTCTGTGTGAGCTGTGCTTCATACATCGCTATGGACTTTTTGCATGGAAAATTTCCCTGAAATATCGATTCGCTAATGTGACAGCACCTTAAGTCTTATTTAATTTTTTCAGAAAAAAAAACATATGCTACAGATTCACTGTGACTAGTAAATAGCAAATACATACAGCATATAATGCACATAGTTAATTCTGTGTGTCTTCTGTGTCTCTCAGTGTCGTTCACTGTTGTGGTTCCTCGTGATCAGATAGTGGCTCATGTCGGGTCTACAGTCACTCTGCCCTGCTGGATCTCTCCTCCTGAGAACGCTGAAGCTCTGGAGATCCGCTGGTACCGTGAAGTGTTCGCCAACCCTGTTCTTTCCTATAAGGATGGGAAGATGGAGAACAAGCAGGATGAATCCTACAGGAACCGAAGCTCACTGACTCTGCGCTCAGATCTGTCTGGAGGACTGAAGGATGGAGATGTCTCTCTACGGCTGGAGAAACTCACAGTTCAGGATAAAGGTGTATTTCACTGTTATGTGAGTGGAGAAAGTACATATGGCAGTCAAGAGATGGTTCTCAAAGTGATTGGTGAGTCAAAAACTACAATTCATTATGTTTTTATGGATCTCATTAAAGGAATAGTTCACCTCACTCAATTTTTTTTGCATGAGTAGGCTTTTCTCCAGATTTCTACTAATCTAACTCTGTAACCAATGGACCCTGTAACTCTGTAGCCATTTTTTTGCAGCCATAATTTTCCAAAGAAATGGTCAACCCTGCTAACAGGGAACATTCTCATAAGTTTGGCTAATGTTCTGGCAAGGTTCTCTCATGATGGCATGCTTCAGTCGCGAGTGACAATGCAGGTGACAATAAGATATTTATTGGATAGCATAGATTTGTAAGTTGGATTTCAGGCGATGTTCTTTTAGATGCTGGAGGTTGTTAGCATAGTCTTGAGCCTTTCCATGTATAGATGGGTCCAGATGGTTGGTATGCTGAAATCTATCAGATCTCTTTTGAATGCATCTTTATACCTCAGTTTGGGCCTTCCAGCAGTACTTGCACCCTTCTTGAGCACAATGTGCAGTATTGTGTAAGGGAATACTGAAGGGGGGCATTCTGGTAACATGACCAGCACATCCGAGACTAATGAATTTTAGGCGGGAGAAAAGTAGTTCACTTTTTGTCAGTTTAAAAAGATCTTCATTTGACATTTTATCCTTCCAGGTCTTACCGAGTATAAACCCAAGGCATCTAGTGTGAAAAACACTTAGCCGACTCTCTTGATACCTGTAGGTAGTCCAGCCTTCAGCGCCATACATCAGTATTCTCAGAACACATGCTTCATACTTTGGTGCAGACAGATAGATGCTTATTCTGTCACACATGATTTGTCAAACGCCCAAAAGTAGAGGCTGCTTTCCCCAAACTGCATAGGGGAAATAAATGCCCAAGAGGGTTGGAGCAAGGACACAGCATTGTTTCAAACCTCGATTTATAGGAAATTCATCTGATAGATCAGATCAAATTGTACACGGCCTTGCATTCCATTATGAAAGGATTTAATAAGTGAGGTGGGTGGGCAGCCAGCCATTTGCAGGACTATAAAAAGAGCTTCTCTGTCGACCGAGTCAAAAGCTTTAGTCAGATCAACAAAAGTGATTCCGTTCTCTTGATTGTTCTTGCAACTGTCTCACAGCAAAAATCATTTCTGTTGTAGAGTGGTTGGGTCAGAAGTGTAAGACTTGATTTTCCTGCTAAGACAACACTGAGATCAAGTGCCCTGCAATAAAGCAATAAAACTCATCTGGAGAGAAGATCTAAAGAAATAGCATAGGACAACGCCTTGCCCTCACACATCTATAGTATGCAACCCCTCCACACACACACACACACACACACACACACACCCTCCTTCCCTTCCCCCTAACTCAAGTCACTGAAAGTTCTTCAAGATGTATAATGTAACTTGTGTATATGATTTTAAATGTCTCAGTGCGATTGGTAAAATGGTCTCAGTTTCACTGCAGTCACTGGTATTATAAGGAGGATTGAAAACTAAGGAGAATTCTGTCCTCCTTTTGTCTCTTCAAGAGATCTGAAAACTCACCCCTTTCCCCCCAAAACAGGTGTTGGTGTAGTAAATATTTACAAATCCTTTGTTCTGGTCTGGGTATTTAAGGTAAAAGCAAGTCAAAGCAGTCATGTGGGATCTTCTGTAGCCAGAAGCCCCCATGCAGAGATGGGTGAATGTCTTAAAAACACTAATCCACCACTGTGTGTATGTGCATTTCTTACTCTTCGAGCAATTGATGTTATGCATTTATTATTTCTGAATTGGCTTCTAATCGTCCAACTATGTAATTTGCATGATACATTTTTACTTGACAAATAAAATGTTATATTTGATTTACTCTGGATGCTTCTGAAATCATTATGACCAGTAGATTAGGAGTCCATATTTCCGCAAATCTGCGTCAACATAGATTTAAACTAAAGGCCCATGAAAGGACTTTTTGATTTTGTCTATCAAGTTGCAGTATTGTGACTAAGAAAACTGTGTTTTTGTATGAACAAGCATGTGGCGGTTCGACTCAAATGCATTAGTAAACTCTGCACCCTCTGACTGAGAATCAGAACTGGCGAGTTTGTGTCGTGAGATCCGCACGGCCCGGGGCCACGGCCTGGTATTTCATCAGTCCCAGTGGCTTTCCCTCTGCCCAGCTCTTGAACTATGGTTATTACCTCGTCTAGCTCTAGTTCTGCATCTAAGCAATTTTTGAAGTGGATAGTCTTGTAGGTTAGTTTCAAGTTTCATATCAGATGGTGCTGTTTGAACTGTGTCACTAAAGTGCTCTATCCACGGTGCAAGCTTTCCTGATCTGTCTTCAGACAGTGGGTTTACACACTCAGATGTGAGTGTAAGACACCAGGTCTGAGGTCACAGGCTGGTGTAGCACCAGAAGCCATAAGAGGCAGATGGTGTGATGGATTCTCCACTCCAATAAAGGGTTGGAAAGACACTGGAAGCCAACAAAAGCAGAAGGTGTGGGGATACTCCACTCCATGAAGGGGTAGGAAAGAGCCAGGTTTCTACTAGTGTGTCTCACAAACCGAAGCTCTCTGACTCCTATATTCAAACAGGTGTCCCGAACTAAGTTAGAGATTGATTCAGGCAGACTTTAGTAAAATATGATTGTTATTTTTATATCCTATGCATGATATTTATATTTCTTATGTATATGTTGCAATTATTTTATGATTATCTTAACTCCCTTATGTAAAGCACTTTGAATTACCAAATAAACCTGCCTTGACTTGACTTAATGAAACATTCAATAAAACAAACATAAAAATCTTAATTCTCAATAAGAACTTCCGTAGACGTATGACAGAAATACAGTCAACCTTTAATCCATTAATATCTTGTTACTTTTACACTGTGTAGATTTCGACCCATATAGACATGAAGTAGTGTTCATTTAACACTGAGGATTTTGCTGTGAAGAATGTTGAGTTGTTAATAACTATTAAGTTGAAAGAATGTTTCAGGAACATCATACTGACCTTTAAATGATGTTCTGTTAACATTAAGGAAACCTAAACAGAATGTTTAATGTTTTTAATGTGTTAGCTGGGAAGCAGCCTCCATTGGAGCAGTAGACATGCATTTACCCAAATAAATTAAAAATATACTTGCGCAGTGTTGGGAGAACATCTGAACATCTGTCTCTTCTCTTCCAGCTTTAGGATCCGCTCCTGTCCTGTTTCCACAGCTTCTGGATGATGGACGTGTGAACATCAGCTGTAGGTCCAGCGGCTGGTATCCAGAGCCGACCATCATGTGGAGATCAGATGAGCGAACGGATCTCCATCCTGGAGGAGTGTCTCGCAGTCGTGGAGAAGATGAGATGTTCTCAGCCCACAGCTGGACCGTCGTCTCTCACTCGGACACTCAACTGGTCTCATGTTCAGTGTCTCTCAAGACTGGAGAGTTAAAAGAAAGTAGGATTGACATACAGGCCTTCATCTCTTCAGGTCAGAGAACATCTTAGAACAAAGGTTTTTGTAGATATTCGAACAAAGGCTATGTTCACTGTCAGTTTTTGGGATTGACAACCACATTTACTTACACGTGTGAGTCTCACAATGTCCTGTTAACACAGCGACTTGCTGTAACATCTCGAATACTGTCTGTATGAACGTGCAACAGGAGTCAAGCCTGTATTCTCTTACCAGTAACCATAGCAACAGTGACCAAAGAAATATCAAAGATGGAGACGTCTATAAAATCTCTTTTTGATATGACAATTGAGTCCAATCGAGTTCATCCAGCAAATCTTCATTAACAAACAGCAGCAGAACCGTGGCTGGATCTGAAACCTTCAGACGACACACAGCTCATGTCTGTGTCACTGCAAGTTACTGAAAGCGAAACCACACATGAAAACCTGCGTTTGTGCAGCGCAGAGCGTCTCTCTCGCACTGTATGAGTGACAGACAACTAGTTTTGTCTAGTGCGGGTTTTCCGAGAATGCGGTTGTGAAATGTATGGGTGTGAGTTCGGTTATAGAATGTGGTTGACGGCCTCTTTTGGTCTTTCTGTGATGTCATCAATCCTTCTAATCCAATTAAAGAAAAGAAAAAAAAAAAAAATCAAATCCCATCACATTTTGTATTCAACCCTGTTTCAGAAAAATTACATTTTTATGATTACAAAGTTTTAAAAAAATATATTTTTCTACTTGATTTATTGATAATTGATTTAAATATTTTGAAGATGTTTAGATTGATCTGGTTTCTCTTTCTCAGATTCATCAGATCCATGGAAGGCTCCTTTCTTCACTGTTCTCATTTGTGCTCTTCTGGGTTTGGTTATTGGACTGATCCTGTACAAATACAGACACAAACTAACAGGTACAATCTGAAGAAAGATTTAAATTATTTTATCTTCAAAATGTTTTTATGAAGGTATTTTGTCTGAATGTGTTTGTTTTTTCTTTCAGGGAAGAAAACATCTAAAAAAAGTAAATACACATATTTCATTTTAAGATCCAAAACACACATGAATCAACTTAACAGCAACAACTTATTGTGGTTTACGAATTCTGGAGTATTTGTGGAAATAATTAATAATTAAATCTTCAAAATGAAACGTTCTCTTATTTTAGTTTGTGACGATGAATCTACAGAGAGACTGACAAAAGAAGGTATCTGAAGAAGTTTAATCACTGCAATATCAGCAATAATATCTAAACTAAGACCCACTAAACATCATATAAATGCTCATGTATATGTTGTACCAGAACATAATGTGAATCAATCCAAAGTAAACTTTAATCTGGAAAACTGACAATGTAGAATTATAGTAAAATCATTTGCCTTGACGCTCCCTCTATCACATAATAATTCAACACATTTCCAGCAAATAGTAATAACTGTACATGTCCACAATTACAGCTGTCATTTTCTTTCTCTAAAACCTTAAAGTATTTTTTTTTTTTTTTTTTTTAGACAAAAATACAGAAGAACTGAAGAAAGATACAGGTAGGTTATGATCTCAGTTATATATTCATACACTGTACAGTGTTTGTGAAGCTTGTTGTCTGTTTCATCCTGTCGCTCTTTCTCTCCCGCTTCACTCTCAGACTGATTAAAGATGAGTAACGGTAAACAAACAAACAAATAAACAAATATAATAACAGTGCTGCCCAATCCTGTTCCTGAAGATCTGTCTTCCTGGAGTTCATCTCCACCCCTGATCAAACACTCCTTCATGAACTCCTGATCATCACAGACGGAGTGTTGGAGGTTGTTGTGATGAAATCTGTAGAATCCACACCCTCAGCAAACACTGATATATTGCTTTTAACTTCTTATTTGAAGATTTTGATAATTAAGAACATCATAATTTTAAACCAATCTGATCTGAATGTCTTGAAAGACTGACACTGTAATCCCTGGACGAACACTAAGAGCAGTGTGATTCGTTAAATGAACGTACATTTTGCTGTAGCAGAAGAAAACATATCATATAACATGGCAGCTCACAAAACATTGGTTTAGGACTGAACTATCAACACACACACACACACACACACACACACACACACACCGGTTTGTTTTGCTATCTTAGTGAGGACTCTCCACAGGTGTAATGGTTTTTATACTGTACAAACTGTACATTCTCTCCCCTACACTAACCCTACCCATCACAGGAAACTGTCTGCATTTTTACATTTTTAATAAAATATGGTTTAGTATGTTTGTAAAGCTATTTTAAATATGAGAAGTCATAAAATGTCCTCATAAAACATGTTTATGTCGTAATACCAGTGTAATACCCATGACATTATACACATTTGTGTCCTCATAAATCACAAAAACATGCGCGCGCACACACACACACACACACTAAAAATAACCAGGCATTATTGTCTTGTGCATTTCTTATACCAGATTGTCTTGTAAAAATTACACAGCAAGAATTATATATAGTCAGATATTTCTGTACCAGCTTAATTCACACAGTGACATCCAGAAGTCTGAGAGCACCAGTGAAAATGCTTTAATATTGTATTTTTATCATTTCATAACATCTTCAATAAATTTTATCAGCATGAAGAGCATCTTGTGCTTCAGTGGAAAAAGATCTTACCTTCTTCACAAAGATTATTTATGTCATAGTCTTTAAAAAAAAAAAAAAAGATTTCAAAATCCTAATTTTTGTATCCCAGATTGTCAAGGTCTCAGACTGTTGGACTCCACTGTATATTTTACAAAGTGTTGCAGACACAATACATGTGATTTCTTTTAAAAGTGTACCAGAACATAGTGTGAACATAACCATATATACAGCTTCATTCAAATGAATGCATAAAAGTTGATAAAAACTAATCATTCCTGTTATATATTGATCATAACTCTAGATGTTCCCAATTACAGTCTAGATTTCTTTCTCTAAAGTCTCAAATTATTTTTCATTTCAGTTGTGGGAGACACAAACCTAGAAGAACTGAGGAAACATGCAGGTATGACATCATCATATATCCATGTATTTCATAATCTCAGTTATATATACATTTCATCATATTTAGTCATATATGCACATATTTGTAAATTTGATCTCGCACACAAGTTGAAGTGTATTAATAATTGTTGCATTATTTTCTTCACAGATCAGATCACTATTGACCGTGAGCATTCACATCCAGATCTGAGGGTTTCTAAGAACTGTAAAACTGTGAGAGACCCTCAAGGATATAAACACACTGAAGAGGGATTTCCATATAATTTATGTGCGTTTGGAGCTCAAAGATTTACATCTGGTCGTCACTATTGGGAGGTTTCATTGGCACAAAAAAATACACCTCCTAAAAACTACTGGTTAATTGGTGTGGTGAAACATGGACATTTTCGTGGAAAAGACAGATCTGCTTTAACTCCATCAAGCGGTTACTGGTTTCTGTGTTCAGACGGTCCTAATGGCTTTTACACCAACACTGATCCACCAGTTAAACTCCCACTGACACCGAGACCTGAACAACTGGGAGTTCTGTTAGATTATGATGACGGTCAGCTGTCATTTTACAATGTCAAAGAGAAGAAACATCTCCTGACCATGAGCACCAGATTCACTGGATCAGTCGTTCCTCTGTTTAATCCAGGTGTAGGAGACAAGAGTCCGCTTGAAATTCTAGATTGTCCAAAACCTGAAGAATCACCTGTAGAGTCCAGTCAACCTTTACTGGGTAACAGCTCAAAACCTGAAGAACCACCTGTAGAGTCCAGTCAAAATAACAGCTCAGAGGCCTGACTGACCAATCCAGTGTGTTCAGACAGAATGAAGCACAGACACTTACACTGATGTCTTTCTCTCTCATTCCATTGTTACACATCAGAGTTTAAAGAGTTCTTCATCCTCTCTGTCACTAAAAGAAGCAGAAACGAAGGAACTTACTGTATACTTTTTTACTTTCCTGCATTTAATTTCTACCCTAACCTGTGTTCTAATCTGTGGTCCTGCTCTAAACTTGACATTGTGTATCATGAATATTGTTGGCTCTTATGAAAAACTGCTGGTGATGTTCCTCATTTGTAAGTCACTTTGATAAAAGCTTCTGCTAATGAATAAATGTAAATGCAAATCTTCAGCCTTACAGGATGTCCAAGATAAAGATAACGGGTCCCAAAATGTGATGCTCAAAAAATATTTGTATTTTTTGTTTATACTGTATATTGGTAGAGAAACATGATATAAAAAGTTTGATAAAAAAAAAAAGTAAAAGTGCCTTAACCAAATACTTCTGATATTTGACAGATGATCGTTGTACTTTGGTTTCTTACTTTTCTTTTATAAAACACTGTAACTGATCATTGAATTGCACGTTGATTGATGTTTGTGTTCATTTAATAAAAACACAATGATCTGAAATTGTAACTTCTGATACAGATGAGGATGATTCCACACAACAAGATTCTGAAAGTAAATGAAAAGACACATGGAGGAAACTGTTTTAGCAGCACATCAATAGAAAAAAATTAATAATTTCCTGTAGCTGTAAATGTTCTCAGAATCAAAACATAACAGAGATGAATGTTCCCTTACCTGTCTCTAGATGGCGCTCTCTGCTTTCTGTGCCATTCTGTAGCTGTAAATAAGAGACACAATCAGATTGATGTTAATATCAACATAAATGACGTACTATGACACTCATAACAGCATAAAATCAAGTGTGGTTTACTGAAGTATTTTCATTCATATGTCAGTCCCACCAGGATTTTTTTTGTTATCAAAATGATTGATTTTGTGGAGGCAATTTACAGAAATTTGTGTTGCTTTATTTAGGACTCCACATTTACCAGATGCACAATAGTCATACATGTTCGGAGCCCCTAAAGGGATCTGGTGGTGGAAAAAAATTGGGATGGGAGAATTTTTTTTTTTTTTCCAAATCTTTTGCGTTCCCTCGCAAAGATATTATCATTCCCTTGCTGTGAGCTCAGACAAACACTTCCTCTTTACTGTCCTGCTGGCTGGCAGTAGTGTTTCATAGCTCCATACGTTAATAATGCACACAAATAATGCGCGGCTCATAGAGTTTGAACTCATTGGACTCAAATATAAAGAAATGCAGTCAGTGCTGAACTCAAGGAGTTCAGTAAAGTTGGCAATATTCGAACCTACCAGATCAATAACTCGTGAGCTAAACATTAATACACAAATGCAGCTATTTCCAATCATAGTAACGCAGACAACGAGCTACAACAACCCAATTTTCAGTGACTTTACTGCACCAATGCTTGTGTGGGTCTACTGCTGTAAACCTCTTAAAAAGCAATTCAGTTCTAATGAATTTAGAAGTTCTCTTTCTTTCTCCAACAGTCAGTTGTGGTTCCTTACGGTCGGGACTACAGTCACTGTTCACCTGTAAGACTTTCTTTCTTCAGTCAAGAGCTGAAACTAAATGATAAAAAGCACCATGAAAGTATCATAACATGACTTATATGACTTGTGTGCTTTATTCTAAGTGTCCTGAAGTTATATGATAATTTTGTGTGATGAACAGAACTTGATCTTGACACAAAAGACCAGCAGTCTGAATAGAAACTCACGACAGCAGGAATGACGGACACCTGATATGATGTTTGAGATACCTGTCCAAAGACACTGCTCTAGGGGTTGAATGACTTTGTATTTTTTAAAGTCAACATTAATGTGAGTCGACGATGACGTCATTAATGAACAAATAACACAGAAGGCATTTTTCCATTCCAGTGCGCTACTTTTCCATTGACGGTCGTGTATATGACAGTTGCAGCATCTCCTGCATGACACGGCATTCTAAAAACGCGATACTCAAGTTCAAATCAGTTCAACTTTTTAAAAAAGTGATACAGAGTGTAAATGTGGACTTCAAATATTTCTTATCCTGCTGCGCCCTCTATAGGCCATGACCAGCGTCTAGTCAACGTCATGTTTAAAGCGTCATGGCAGAGCATTAAGGTCGATTAGTCGATTAGTCGGTGCAACCCCTACACTGTTCAGCGGGTTGGTATACACATAGATATACATAATAAAGGCTAGATGTCTTACGGCGGAGTCTCTAACGTCATCACCGGCGGCCATCTTGTCACAGGCAAGCTTTCTGGCGGGCTCTGTGGTACCTGATGTAAGGTGAGTGATCTGCACGAACACAAATACTCTTATCTCGCTGAAATCTTGACGGATTTACAAATGGTTTGGGTTCTTACAAACGTTATTAACGTGGCTATAATTCTGGATGCTTGAACATGTTGAAATTGCAGCTTTTCTTTTCGAAAAACGATTTTTAATCGTGCAGCATAGTTGTGTATCATGGCTACTTGCGCAAGTTATCAAGGCTGAGACCACAATCGAGCTGTTCAATTATATAGGTTTTACTGACACCAATAACGATTTTATGACAACTAATCTTTTGTCTAAATTACAATCTTTGTGGATGTGGTTGTAGTTATCAGCTGGCTAATAACAAGAAGCTTTGAGTGAGACCTAGTAGTTACAGTTTAGCTGCTACCCAGCAATTTTACATCAGTGGGAGAGGCAGAATTGCTCTTTCTTTTCAATATAACTTAAGTTGAACATGATTTCCAATCAGTTTGGTTTGTTAAAAACATCTTACATTATGATACAGGAAATTGCTGGCTTTGTAGGAGAAGATGCCAGACTTTTGTGCAGCCTACGGATGCTCCAATCGCCATAGTCTCAAAATGAGAGCCGTGGGATCACCTTTCACCTGTAAGATATGACAATATTATGATTATATTTGGGATAATCGTTAGTTTCTTAGTGGATGTATGTACAATACAGGTCCTGTTACACAGGAACAGCGGGGCTATGACATAATAGTATTACAAGATTGTTGTTGACCCAAAGCTTTTTACAAGTTTGTTTACACAATCGCAGAATGTTTCTTTTGGACACCTGAAGTAGGCACAGTGATATGTCGAGGGGAAAAGCCTAGTAAATGGCCCAACCCTGAACAAGTTAAAATAAACATGTAATAATTCAAATTATTTTATTATAATAGTAATATTCATATTATAAAAGTGTATATATATATATCTCATGTTGCCATTCTGTACACTGAGTTTTAGTAGCCTATATATTGATTTAACATAAATACCTTGTGCGTGTGTATATTCATTGCACCTATCTGTTCTGTTCAATGTTATTCTCATATGGAAGTCCATGGTTATAATTATTCATAAGTATGCAGTGTCATAAGTACATCTCTGACGTTTAAAACAAACCAAACAGTTTGAAAATCGGTAGAAAATTGAGCAAGTTACAGTTATTTAAAAAGTAGGCCTATATGCACCATTAAAACACAGTGTTACGAGTGAGCGAGCTGACTGTTCCAAGATGGCCGCCAGGTGCGGACGTCGACCTCCATTGGCCAGCAGCGCGGACGAGACATCTAGCCTTTATTATGTATATCTATGGTTCACGACTCGTTTGATTTCTGGCGCTTCTTCTTTTTGGTGAGGGCTGGTTTGGGGGCGGAGCCGTCAGCTGATTGGCTGGATTTGATGCAGATGTGAGAAACTCATTAACTAAAAATGTAAGTTTCTGTTGCATGTTTCCTTACCAGAACTGATGCGATACGTTTCAAGATGAAAAACAAAAATATAAGAGACCAAAGCGAATGTGAAGATGATCGTTGTCATGATCGTGGCTGATAAGGACAAAAACTTGCACTAACATCATCACAGTTATTAGAGAGATTTATGTTGATTTTAACAACACTGATTGTCACATTGTGTATACTGTCAGTTCAATATGGACACACTCACAGTTTTTCAAGTATTCTCTTTAATATGCCACTATTCTGGACTTTTGCTGGTTAAAATGAAACATATTTTCATTTAAAGCTCTGAAGAGCTCCAAACACATATATTAATAAAAAAAAGATTGTTAAATAAAGAATAAAACCCTATTATAGGAGCAGATCCAACCCTTAAAGCTCAAATTGTTCACTTAATGAAACACAATGCAAACCCTGATTTCTCTATGAAAAATATTCCCAAAGCTGCAGATCAGTTTCATCTTCCCAAAAACAGGCTGATGAAGCTTCTCTCCTCCTCCTCCTCCTCCAAACTACTGCGTCACTAAAAGGAGCCGAATGATGTGGCTTTCAGGTTTCTACTGTATCTAAATGAATACATTCATTTTCACCAACAAAATAGAAATGATTATATGATGTATCATCATCCTGTATCAGATCTGTTAATTTATGAGTAAATTGTTGTGAAGGGGGCATCGTCTCTCGTCATATCATAAATTGATATACAATATCGCATGCTGCAGGATTCTTTCCCTCTTGATTTATTTCCCAAGAGGAAAACGAGGGGGAATATCCTTACACACGTCAATGTCGGGCGACGAGATCTGTGGATTGACCATTACTCCATATTCAGTCGCCTCACGCCTGTTTGTAGAAACTGAAAGTAAGGAGCAGGAAGGGACGAAAAACCAGGAGCGCATTCGATAGATTCGGATTTTATCTCTTATATTTGACTGTATTATTGTGTTGAACGCGTGTATCAGCTCAGATTCATCTAAACCAACCAGATTAAACGAAGATTTAACAGACGAGTCTTTGTCTCCGGTGAGTTTCTGTCTTCTCATCTGGTCAATTATTATCTCATATCATTCGTGTGAGGGAAAATCCCTCAGAGTTTGTCTTATTTGAGTCTGTCTGTATTTTCACAGGAATGTTGTCGATTATTATCGCTGTATTGGTGAATTTCCTCATAGAGAAGTCTGGTAAGAACATGTAGCGATGCATTTCATTTAGATCACATCCACACAGGCCTGCTATTGTTAAGGTGTGTGTTCTGTTCTAGTTTCGTTTTCATTCATTTTTGTTCCCGTTTTTCTTAGTTCCCTAGTTAGTCTCCTCGGCTGTTAATTAGTTCTATCTCACCTGTTCTGTTTCACGCTAATTACTCCCCATCTATTTAAGCCCTGAATTTCCTTACTTCTTGCTCCATTATCGTGTCTTGACAACAAGGTTATAACAAAAATCGCTTCTTTCCATGATTAAAAAAATTAAACATTATCTGTTACAAGCGCTCATTATGCAAGAAGATACATATAAATACAGTATATACATACATTAAACACTAATGCAGAGTAAATTTGCACTAATGCGTAATGTATGCATTATTGACTAAGGCATATTTTGTCTCTCAGTGTCGTTCACTGTTGTGGTTCCTCGTGATCAGATAGTGGCTCATGTTGGGTCCACAGTCACTCTGCCCTGCTGGATCTCTCCTCCTGAGAACGCTGAAGCTCTGGAGATCCGCTGGTACCGTGAAGTGTTCGCCAACCCTGTTGTCTTCTATCAGTATGGGAAGATCCAGGAGGTCCAGGATGAATCCTACAGGAATCGAAGCTCACTGACTCGGCGCTCAGATCAGTCTGGAGGACTGAAGGATGGAGATGTCTCTCTACGGCTGGAGAAACTCACAGTTCAGGATGAAGGTTCATTTCACTGTTATGTGAGTGGAGAAAAGGCATATGGCAGTGGAGAGATGGTTCTCAAAGTCATTGGTGAGTCCAAAACTACAATTCATCATTTTTAAAGGTTCTACAACTTTTTAAAGGAATAGTTCACCTATTTTGTTGCACGAGTAGGCTTTTCTCCAGATTTCTACTACTCTAACTCTGTATGCAACAGAATATCAAAGCTGTCTCTCCTCTTCCAGCTTTAGGATCCGCTCCTGTCCTGTTTCCACAGCCTCTGGATGATGGACGTGTGAACATCAGCTGTAGGTCCAGCAGCTGGTATCCAGAGCCGAATGTCACATGGAGATCAGATAAGCGAAGGGTTCTCCGTCCTGGAGGAGCGTCTCACAGTCGTGGAGCAGATCAGATGTTCTCAGTCCACAGCTGGACGGTCGTCTCTCACTCGGACACTCAACTGGTCTCATGTTCAGTGTCTCTCAAGACTGGAGAGTTTAGAGAAGGAGGATTGAACATACAAGCCATCATCTCTTCAGGTCAGAGAACATTTCACTTATTCTCGTACATGTTTAACTCTCAGAACATGGAAGGATATTTGTGGAAAGTGATCAAGTTTGCATGAACTTCAGCCCTGTGATAATTTCCAACACCTCGACTTTAACTTGAGGATAATATTTTGTATTTTGTGCAAATATAATTAGCTATAAAAATAATTTATAATGAATCAGTATATTTGCATAATATACATCATCAATCCCACATACTTTTCAACCACCTGTCATGGAGACATGTTTAAACATCCAATCCAATAAAAAAATCAAATCACATCCATTACTCTCTCATGGATTATCCTGTTTCAAATGCAGAACTGGTTGCAAATGGCATTTTTATGTTGACTTAAATTTTTAAAAAAGATTGTTCTACTTTACTGTAATTGATTTAAATATTCTGAAGATGTTTAGATTGATCTGGTTTCTCTTTCTCAGATTCATCAGATCCATGGAAGGCTCCTTTCTTTATCGTTCTCATTTGTGCTCTTCTGGGTTTGGTTGGGCTGATCCTGTACAAATACAGACACAAACTAACAGGTAAAGTCTGAAGAAAGATTTCAAAAGAGTTAGTCTTCAGTGTTTATATCCAATGTCATCTCATGATATTATTGATCTGTTCTGCAGGGAAGAAACCAGCAGATAAAAGTAAGTAACATTAACTGACTTCATTAACATCTAAACACAGTCATGAGTCAGATGAATCCTTTCAGTTACTGGGAGAAAACTCTTTCTCATCTCTTATTTTGCTTTAAAACAGAAATCTTTGCATTTTATGAATATTTACATACATCTTTGTACAATGATGTTGTTTCATTGAAGGTAAAATGCTGCAGAATGAGCATCAATAAATACAATGATACCAGCATTTTAAATGGTAAATGTTGTGGTTTTGCACAGAATCAATGATGCAGATGTAAGAAATACACAATTCACACAGAGAAACACCAAATCATGAGCAGGTGTGATGGAAATCGTTCTGTTTGTGACTGAATTCACAACTTCAGTAAATGCTGATAAATGACTCGATGAAGATGCATGTTGTTTAAAACTAATCTGATCTGAATGCAAGCCGATCTGCAAAGACTTAAATGAAAAAATTGTTTTTATGCCAATTATTGCATAAAATGGATGAATAGTAGTGATATGTACTTTTACACAAATGAACTGGACTCTCTTGCTTTCCTGGAATGGTTAGAAGTGTAATTTAATGTGGTTTATTGTCTTTCTAAGTATTTGTTGAAACAGATTGATAATCAACCCCTCCAATGATATTTTCTCTGATTTTAGATTGCGAGCTTGGAGCTATGAAGAACAGAAAAGGTAGTAGTTTGTTCTTTGCAACTTTAACCTTATTAAATATTAAGACCTGTAACTGCTGAAGTGACCCAGAAATCATTACTTTCCAACAGGCTAAAATAAACTAGCATCGTCATGTTGTTCATTTAGTGACATGGCTGCTGGTTTGTATTTATTTCATTTCATTTACTAGCATCATAACGATTAATAGTATCAGCATAAAGAGCAACTTGTGCTTCAGTGAAAAAAAACTGACCTTCTGTACCAGGAGTTCATTTTGATGTCACAGCGTGTTTAGATATTTTTGTATCCCATTTTTTTTTTTTGACTATTTCAGACATAATATATGCAGTTTCTTACAAATGTTTACCAGAGCATAATGTGAATATAATTAAACATACGACTTCAATATGAGAAATTAACAATTCATGAAAGTTAAACTATTTATGCTCATTTTCTCCTCAATTACAGCTGTAGTTGTCCTTCACTAAAACCTCAAATTATTTGTTTCTTATTTTAGCTGTGGGAGACGTAAACATAGAAGAGCTGAGGAAACATGCAGGTATGACATCATCTCAGTTATATATGCATTTAAGTGTAAATATCATCTCATATACATGAAGATTAATAATAGTTGTTTTATTTCTCCTCACAGTTCAGATCTCTATTGACCGTGAGTGTTCACATCCAGATCTGAGGGTTTCTGAGGACTGTAAAATTGTGAGAGACGCTCCAGATTATAATCACACTGGAGAGGGATTTCCATATGAATTATGTGCGTTTGGAGCTCAAAGATTTACATCTGGTCGTCACTATTGGGAGGTTTTATTGGCACGGGAAAATATACCTCCTAAAAAGTACTGGTTAATTGGTGTGTCAAAAGATGAAAATTTTAAAGCAAGAGACAAAGCTGCTTTAACTCCATCAAAAGATGGAGATTTTCCTGTAAGAGACAAAGTTGATTTAACTCCATCAAACGGTTACTGGTTTCTGTGTTCAGACGGTTCTTATGGCTTTTACACCAACACTGATCCTAAATGTAATCCTCTGATTACTCTCTCACTGACACCGAGACCTGAACAACTGGGAGTTCTGTTAGATTATAATGACGGTCAGCTGTCATTTTACAATGTCAAAGAGAAGAAACATCTCCTGACCATGAGCACCAGATTCACTGGATCAGTCGTTCCTCTGTTTAATCCAGGTGTAGGAGATCAGGGACCGCTTGAAATTCTAGATTGTCCAAAACCTGTAGAATCACCTGTAGAATCACCTGAAGAACCACCTGTAGAGTCCAGTCAACCTTTACTGGGTAACAGCTCAGAGGCCTGACTGACCAATCCAGCGTCTGAGCTGTTACTCATAAAGGGAAGATAAAAGGTACAGCTTGAATACAGCAGCATCAGTTCAACCAAACTTTAAGGTCCGACAACTTAAGATGAAGCATCCATTCCTACAATATCACATAACATCAAATAAAGTGCTGCATATTCGAAACAATGCTGGCCACCAGGGCTGGGGAGTCACGAAATACATGTAACGACGAGAAAGGCGAGGCACCCCAGGTGAATACGGTAAAAAAATTATCTAATAGATATCACCATACTTCCCCAGCTGATTGATTACATTAAAAATTGCAAACATTTTTTGTATTACAAGTTTTCTAAAATGTTATGTTTAAATATGCAAATGAAGCGTTATCTAATTAAATATGCGCTAATTTGCATACATTTCTTTAACAAAAATCTGAATATTGGATGATGTCAGGTTCAAAATTCTTGTTTAATTTTTTGGACATATTAAATTCAAAGGTTTTTACAGAGGGAATTTTGGATATCTCTTATCATCACTCCATAAATCAGAAAATACTATCAACAGCCAGAAAAAAAAAAAAATTTTCACAATTTTTTTAGGAATAAAATGTTGTATAAAATCAGGCTAATTATATATCAACAAATCCCTCTGTAAAAACCTTCAGAATATAGATAGGAATAAAACTGTAAAGTTTGGTGTATGTAAGTTCTGCTGAAGTGGAGATTTCTGATTTAGAGCAGGAGAAAAAACAAATTATCAGAAAACAGCCTTTAAAGATATTTACTGTAATTGAAATCTATAGACGCAAATAGATAAAGTGCTATAAAATATACACTTTAAAGTGTATTTTGGATGTTTTCTTTCCACCAGTCTGAAAAAACACTTTATGAAAAGCCAAAAAGCGCAAAATCTCAACATTGACAGGTGCCTGAAAAACAGTGTTTTTGCCTGTAGTGTCTCCCCTTAAAACACAAAATTTGAGTAACTGTATTTCATTAGTTACATTCAAAAAGTATTTTAGATTACCAAAGTGATTACTTTGAATTTTAACGTCATTTATTTCATTTAATAGTAACAAAAGCTGTTTGAGGATTTTTAACCAACGAGCCAATTGTTGATGATTCTCTGACTCTGTCTGTTTAAAAAAAAAAACAAAAAAAACCCACAGTTCAGTTAGCAACCGACCTGCAAAATGGAAACCAGCGCGTAATGCATTTCTCTCATGGAATTTCAAAGACAGTTTTACTACATTAAAAAGTCTGGATGGTTTAAAAGTTGCAGATGTCCTGGTCAGGCCCGTGTGCACATGACGATGGATAGAAGTAGTCTCATAATCCATTTCAATTGAGTCATTCAACTGTGCTCTCAGAGTTACAGTTATATTATCATTTCCAACCAGTTTGCCAATAAAGTTTGAAAACTGCCAAACTGACCCCAAACCAGCCCAAATTTTGTGCACCCACCCAAACCAACTTTTACCCGCATAATCAAATTCAAAACCCAATCTGGCAACACTGGCTGCATTTAACTGCATTTAACTAAGTACTTCCCCTCGGGGGAATCTCTGCTGACGTTTTGAAGTGCGAACTTCATCAAGTGGACGAGGGAAGTTTATTTGGACAGACCCTCGACCCCTCGATTTTGACCGAGGGCGTGGGTTTACTCTATGTACACTTCAGGCAGATCCACAACCCACAATGCAACACAATTGCGACGTCACAGCAGGTTGCACTTAATTTACCCCCACCCCAAATTACTGTAGTGTAAGATAATGGAGTTATTTTGACATTTAACCACATTTAATACTTGTAGTTACATTAAGCTGACTGTTTTTTTTATTTATTTATTTATTATTATTATTATTTTTTTTTTTTTTTACACAGCTATAGATTATTGTATTGTTATAATTTTTGTTTGTGTATTTTTATTTAATTTTTTTAACAGCCCAAGCATACATAACATTCCTATAGAATGGTGCGTAAACTAATTTATAAGGAAAAAGTATAAATAAGTCCGCTCCACTGTGGATTCCAGTAATCAAGGGCTTCTTCGGGTGTTTCATTCAAACACACTGCAAGGGTTCTGCCAGTAGTAAGCAGTGACAGTGGACTAATGCTGCCTCTACGTGCTCTCAGAATTATCGTAAATATGAGTTTCCTAGGTAAAAATTGCACATGAACGCCCTCCCATTTCAAAGCTTGAATGTGATTAGCTCGTAATCACGACTTCAAAAGTGGGAATTATCAAATTTCTGATAGCACATGAAGGCAGCATTAAACGTAGACACCGTCTGCGCCCCAGAACGTTTCCCTCCCTCCGCTATTAATTTTGGTCATGTGACTGTGTCTGTGAATGTGGAAGGGTGAGTGGTTGATATGGACTCACTTGATAATAAAATACATTTCTGAACTTATTTAAAATGCTAAATAAGTTAAAAATGTTTCCTAACTAACAGTCGATTATTTGTAATGTTTTATTAAAGCAGATATTCATAGAAATAAAAGATCGAATCTTGGGATTTAAAGGTATGTTCAACATTCACCGTTGCTCTGCAAAATTTAGCGGGGAAATCCAGTCATTCCGATCCGCACGCAGATTTTGCTCGTATTGAAGTTGGTCACGTGAATTCGCCACACGGACAAATAGAAAACTGATTGCTTTAAAACTGACTTCTGTGTGAGCTCATACATTGACATTGGAGATTTTTTGCAAACTTAATTCTCATTTTGATGAACCAAAATCGATTCTTAATTAAAATCAAGAAATATATATTGTAAACCCAGCCCTAATATATGTATTCTGCCCTCTTAGCTTGTTCTCAGTAATTAATTTGTAAGATAAATATTTGTAAGCTGAAAGCGCTTTAGATACTTGTGAACATGTAATCATCATAATACACTACAATACGTGTCACTTTCTGAGAAAACGTCTGCATACCCCTGAAGGATCATGACTGATTTTTCTGCTTCTAAAATAAATGGCAAGCGAATATTCTTTTCATAGAAAAAAGATGGTAAATAAGTTTATTATTAGTCATGTAAATATAAAGGCAGCTAATGAGGTCGAACTGGTCTACACACATGTGCAACGATTATAGTTAGTCATATAATCATGCATCCGATTTCTAGCTCTGTTGAACTGCATGTGTAAATCTGCTCTGTAAACAGCTGAATCTCTCATTACTTACAAGTGTTGAAGTGAAGTATTTTTGGTGCCATCACACATCCATGTAGACATGAAACATTTAACTACTCTTTTATAGGATTACAAATATGATGAATATATGTTGTACTTTCAGTCTTTGCAATACGTATCTGTTACGAAACTTTTTTTGTTATTTTAATAAAAATCTGCAAAATGCAAAGTCTGAGGGTGATTCTCGAATCAAGACACGAACAAATAAAGTAAACTACAGCTGTACTGAGTCTGTCATACAACATGATGCCACTCATTCATTTCACGGAGCATTAATAAGATGAAAAGAGCTTAATAAATGCCTGAAATCACAAGAGGAGCAAGATGACACCATCACTGTCAGAACAGTCTCATACTTACAGTATATCAGTGTATCTTTGAGAGCTGCTGAACATCTGAACTACATCAGCCACATCTTCTGCCGTATGAATGGATGAAAGAATTCAACAGGCCTAAACTGGGAAACAGTCAATTAATAAAAGTGATCTGTAAAGTGCTTCGAATGAACGATTTCAGAACAGTGTTATAAACATGAAGCAGTGTGAAAGTATGCAGTGTACAATGATGAACACACTGCTGTCAGTGAACTCATTAAACTGAGGGTTTAATTCAACTGCTTTTAATCCAATTTTAGGTCTGATCAAATAATTTCATTCATCACACTGCATGTTAAAATGTAGGTATTCCACACATAAAGCAAATTCTGAGCAGAGTATACATACTATAGTATACACTGACTCAACTCAAGGGAAAATAATGCTGTGGCTCCATCTAGTGTTTATCAGAGGGACTCAAGAAAAACAATCAAAAATGATATCAAGATGCACACGATTGTTTTTTCATGTGTTTGTAATTTAATAAAAGCACATGACAATCTGAAATTCAAATAATGTGACATTAACCTCTGTATTTGTCAGGATATCATCTCGCTAAAATCTGATAGACCTTTACAACAGCATTTAAGAAAACAACTTTAAAATGTAGTACTTTCATACAAGTCAGTATTTACAGAATGTACATGAGCACTTCTACCGTCTAATATCACAGTTACGATACGTCACTGTACAGAGCAGAGTTCAGAGGACTGTGAGGGGAGGTAAACGCCGTCAGATCTCATGTGAAGGACATGTTCTGTTTGGCACAGATGAGAAAATCAAACTCAGATGGAATGAAAGTGATGGATCTCAAAACTCAATGATCCCTAAAGCGTGACGTGTTGAAGTGTTGCCGTCTGATGCATAGAACGAGTGAAACGACTGCGGCTCCAGTTTAAGAGTCACTGCAGCCAGAGAAGATCCACAACAACACAACCAGAGGTAAGGCAACAGACACTTCAGCCGAGAAGAGATGGAGGAGTCTCACTGCGAAAAACACGTCCAGGTCAAAGTTCACACACTAAACTAAAAGATGCACGGGGAAAAACTCAAAACTAATTTTTGATTGCATGCATTTTTTGCATGAATAAAATGAAGCCCATTTCTCAGACCACTGAAATTTTCTGCATCATGAAGCTATTTTCTATGGAAGCTTGTTTCTGCCACAGAAAAAAAAAAAATAATAATTAAAAAAAACTTTTTCATCTCACAATTCTGACTTTATAACTTGCAATTGTGAGATGAATTTTTTTTTAATTTTATTTTTATTCCATGGTGGAAACAAGCTTCCATAATTTTCAGACATTTAAGAACATAAATAATAAAAAATATTATTAATGTAATGCAAAAATCTCATTCTACAACAATCACAATGCAAAAAAGCATCATAAAAACAGGCTTCATTATCTTCATGCAAAATATAATTTCTGTTGATTTCAGTGTGAAATACGAGCTGGACATGTTCTGATGAGATTCAGTCTGACAGTAGAGCAGATCTGCAGAGGTTCAGACGGCGTGAGGTATGACTGACCTCTGACCTCTGAAAGAAACGCTGGTCCCAAATCATCAAACACTGTTTCACAACCGGTTGGTGGAGAGAAAAACGAAGAAAAATCAGTCAAAATCCATCACAGCAAAACTCCATGGGACGAATGATGTAATGTGCGTAAAAATAGTTTCGGCATTTAGAAATAAAGTCACGGTACAGTTTCTGAGCCGAACTTTGAGTTTGAATACTGGACTGTGTGTGAAACGGTTCCTTAGTTTGACAGACACAGAAGTGGTCCGAGAAACACACACACACGGGAATGTGGGAAGTGTGTGTGTGCGATACACACATCATCATTGCACTGTGCGATAGCTTAGAAGAAGAGATAAAAATCTGTCGTCGTTTACTCGTGTCGTTCTGCAGTAGCTGAGTGAATCTTCATACAGCTCTTCTGTAAATGTTAATCATATGGATACTGTTATGATACTCCTTAGTGCCGTTTTGTCATTTTTGGCACTTCACAGACATAACAGACGGATCAAAGCTGTATCAAGACTCCTAATTTCTCCTTTGGAATGACATCAGGGTGAGTTAACGATGACAGTGTGTGTGTGTGAGTGTGTGTTACTGCAGTTAGCAGACGGCTGCCGCGTTCCCTTCCCGGCGTCCCTGTTTCTTCAGTAACTGGATGCGGTTGTGGCAGTAGAACTTGATGGCCCTCCAGTCTCGCTGATTGCTGACCAGCAGAGGGCAGTGCTGCAGACATCGCTCGCAGTCCGCCTTCGCAGGAACACGCAGTTCCATGATGTTCCGCTTGAGGTGCGTCTCCACGGCGACACGCTCCGCCTCCGACCAGGGCCGCTTCAGGACGCCACGTTTACCTGAGGAACACGCAAACACCATGTGTGTTAGGTTATGTCAACACAAACCCCAATGATCGGTGCTACCATCATTTTTTTTTTTTACCTTTTATTTAGTGGACGACCAATAGGGTTTTTTTTGATGACCGATATCCCATATATTGGCCGATATATATAATTTAAAGATATATTTATTTAAAAATAGTAAATAAATGAATAACAACTGCTCAATAAAATTGATGAATTTACTGAATCAGAAATTCTGAATTGGAAAATATATCAATATGCACTCGATTTCAGAATGAAAACTCGACACAAAACAATTTTTTAGTAAAGAAATTAAGCCAGTTCTTGAATCTCAAGCTTAGTAGTGCATCATGTGACTCACCTGATTTGACCTGTGAGCTCCGCCTCTTGAGCCCACATGACGGTGAGGGCGTGGCCGGTGACAGGCGCGGGCTGTTTCCCTTCTTCGGCGGAGGCCCTCGATTACTGGGTGCTCTCTTCTTTACTACTTCAGCTCTCTCCTTATTCTCAGTGCCTTCTCCATCGGAATCGTCCGAGAAAGAGTCGGCAGAGTTTCCCGACATCACTGCCGAAACAGAAAGAAAACTTAAACAGACGTTTGTGTTCAGATGTAATACTTTGAAGGGCACCTATTATGCAAAATTCACTTTTACATGGTTTGAGCATAAATGTGTGTTGGCAGTGTGTGTCCACAACCACCCTATAATGATAAAAACACACCTACTTCTTTTTTTAATGTACTCCTGACATCAGAGCTGCTGAAGACGCAGTGGATTCGTTTTATTTTTTAAGGGAATGCACCACTATACACCTAAATTCATTCATGTCTGCACAAATCATTTTATACCAGACTGCTTTGTACAAAGGGACAATACAAAACAGGTTTTGCTAAAAAGTTGTTACTCAGGGATGGATCAGTACCAATTGTTCGTGATCCAGCTTACAGTCTCCAGAGTGATACTGGATACGGCAGTGATGAAGGGAGAGCACTTTATTACAGTTCATCCAAATTGTGTTATAAAGTTTACCAGTTTATTAAAGGGTTAGTTCACCCAAAAATGAAAATTCTGTCATTTATTACCCTCATGTCGTTCCACACCCGTAAGACCTTCGTTAATCTTCGGAAAACAAATGACATTTCCTCTCTCAAGATCCATTAATGTACTAAAAACATATTTAAATCAGTTAATGTGAGTACAGTGGTTCAATATTAATATTATAAAGCGACGAGAATATTTTTGGTGCGGCAAAAAAACGAAATAACGACTTACATAGTGATGGTCGATTTCAAAACACTGCTTCAGGAAGATTCAGAGCGTTATGAATCAGTGTGTCGAATCAGCGTATCGCCAAACTGCCAAACTGATTCGACACACTGATTCATAACGCTCTGAATCTTCCTGAAGCAGTGTTTTGAAATCGGCCATCACTATGTAAGTCGTTATTTTGTTTTTTTGCCGCACCAAAAATATTCTCATCGCTTTATAATATTAATATTGAACCACTGTACTCACATTAACTGATTTAAATATGTTTTTAGTACATTAATGGATCTTGAGAGAGGAAATGTCATTGCTGGCTATGCAGGCCTCACTGAGTCATCGGATATCATCAACAATATCTTAATTTGTGTTCCGAAGATTAACGAAGGTCTTACGGGTGTGGAACGACATGAGGGTGAGAAATTAATGACATTATTTTCATTTTTGGGTGAACTAACCCTTTAAACATCCCCCGTAAAGGCATAAGGTCTGTACAGATCTGTTTACTGTTGGTTGTAACGAGTGTTTCTGTGTAATTCCTGTGTATGTTGATGATAATGTAAGAGAGAGAGAGACTTTAATGCACACTTCTTCTACTGTGTTTTATTCAGTTCTTACTGTGATTTTCTGGAGTGAAAACGGATGCTTCATCTTTTGTGTGAAGTACAATAAACGTCATAAAACTCATCAGTAAAGTTTTGGCCATCATTTGGACAGTACAACAGGCTTGTACTAATAGTGGATAAAAGCAAGATGACAACATGAGTTATACCCGTAATTAAACTAAACTATACCTGTTCTATCTCCATACAGCATGTATTCTCTGGCTCTATAGGCATCATTGTCTGACTCCGGTTCGAACTGAACACCGTTACTGACAGTTTCTGACATTTTCAGTGCGTGAGATTGTCCTGTTTTGTTGTTGCTTGAGCTCTTGAATCTTCGCCTCTTCTTGAAAGTGGGCGGGAGCAGCAGCTCATTTGCATTTAAAGGGACACACAAAAACCGCATTTTTGCTTATTTTTTGCAATTTTAACATGCTATAAAAAAAATTATCTGTGGGGTATTTTGAGCTGAAACTTCACATAAAAAAGGGGGATAATAGGTCCCCTTTAAAAGTGCCTTTGTGATCAGATCTAAAGGAATTAAATTTTGAAGGAATTGTAAATCCTGATATTTGTCTTTTATGGCAAATGCAACCGTAAACAACTAAACTCTGAACCCCTAACAGTCTTTCTTTCTTATCAACAGTCCTGACTTGTTTAGGTCATGTCCCGCTGTGTATTGTCACATTTGCACATGAATCAGGCTCATGAGTAAATATGTAACATTGTAAATAATCTAACGTAGCATTAACTGCGGGGAAAATGCATTTCTAGCATTGTAAAGTACGCATTGTCACACCTAACAGTCCTAATTTATGGACTGCTAATTTACACCTAGATATCGTAAAATAAAAGGTAATGCAGCTGATGTTGTTAATCGAGAAGTAAAAGCTGTATATTATTAATTTATTATGTGCTTATCTGCTTTTAGCAGATGTAATGTCACATGTACATGATTTGCTCTATTGACTGCACACAAAACCTTTAGAAATGATATTATAGCGATATGATTAAAATATATTTTATTTCTTACCGTCCAGCTCGAGGCAGATGTGCTGCAGACTCATCCCTCTGAACAGAACCCCTTCCCGCTCTCCGTACAGCACCACTCGCCCCACGCGGTTCATCAGCGCCGGGTCCTGACCAATCCGAGTGCAGCTTTGAGTCACATGGTACTCCCTCTGCAGGAAATCCTCCAATCTCTTTGCAGCGGCGCCCGGGGCTCTTTCGCCCTCCTCAAGCAGCAGGAGCTGGGTAAGGATGGCCACTTGGCGGCGGGCACGGGGCGCAGTGAGCGTCGTGGGGTTTTTAGCGCCACTAGTGCGTGCCAGGCTCCGGAGAAGGTCGGTGCCGCGGAGCGGCGTGGCCGGGGAGTGATACGGCCGGGAAAACACATAGGGGCTCTCGGGATCGACGCCCACATCCGCAGATGTCTTTAGGAGAAGGTCCAGACAAGCCTCTGAATGTGGAGGAAGGATGAGAGGCTGAACACGGCCGCGTTTGCCCAACACGCCCACACGTGTGAGGTGACAGAGGACGTGCCGTTCGAAAGGGGAAAGAGACGCGTCCGATGGGGAGACAGAGTTACGGTCGCGGTAGTCCTGAATGGTGAGTTTGGCCACCTCGCACTCACGATGGCGGTTGTACAGGATGAGAAGAGCCAAACTGGAGTGGCAGAGGAGACGCCAGGCCTCCGCCGAGCCCGCGGCACGAGAGAGTGAGAGAAACGAGGAGTGCTGCTGTCGACGGAGGTACATGACCAGCGTGGACAGCGAGGACAGCAGAGGAGGCATGTGTGAGCGCTGGGAGCTGCAAGAGTCACAGTAAACACAATTTACTACGGTGAAATATCATTTTGAAAACTTGAGTGCCTAACCTGGAAAACAATTCAGCAGTTTACGCAAAACTTAAAGTCAACATGAAATCAATATGGACGATTCTTGATTTATTTATTTATTTATTTTTTTATGGAATATTGCAGTGTTAATCATAAGTGATTTATCGGTGCATATCATTGTTTTAAATTCATGTTCCTCGTAATCGTGAATCAAAATAACTTCTCCCTCTTTCAGCATCTCTTCTCTTCTCTGATGATGAGGGCGGGGCAACCTGTCACTCACATGAGATCCACCAATAGCAAACCACAACCATCCAATCAATTCCCCACAGACAAAACCAAGCCCCGCCCTACATTTGTTCTCGTTCCAGAAGCCGTTACACTTGGATATACGGCACAATAGGGAAGAAAAGTCTAGCGCAACTTCCGTTTCATGACGACTTAACCCTTGTGCTGAAAATATTTTACCTAATTTGGTGTTCTGGGTCAAAATAATAATAATAATACTAATAAGTTTAATTTATATAGCGCCTTTCCTATGCTCAAGGATGCTTTACAAGGTACAATGATACAACAAATAATCAATACGAGGTGACAATTAAATGGACGATGGACATTTGCCCAGTCCAGAAGTCATGGATAATGCAGCTGCATGATATAACAGAAGTTGAGTAAACTTTAAATCATAAGAAAGAAACATAACATTGTGTCATGAAGACAACACAGAAGGTAGGCAAAGAGAGAGAGAGAAAAAAAAAAAAAAAACGGAATACAAATACAGTGCATCCAGAAAGTATTCACAGCGCTTCACCTTTTCCACATTTTATGTTACAGCCTTATTCCAAATGGGATTAAATTCATTATTTTCCTCAAAATTCTATAAACAATACCCCATAATGACAACGTAAAAGAAGTTTGTTTGAAATCTTTGCAAATTTATAAAAAAAAAAAAAAAAAAAAAAAAAAAAAAAAAAAAAAAAAAAAATCACATGTACATAAGAATTCACAGCCTTTACCATGACACTCAAAATTGAGCTCAGGTGCATCCTGTTTCCACTGATCATCCTTGAAGTTTCTACAACTTGATTGGAGTCCACCTGTGGTAACTTCAGTTGACTGGACATGATTTGGAAAGGCACACACCTGTTTATATAAGGTCCCACAGTTAACAGTGCAGGTCAGAGCACAAACCAAACCATGAAGTCCATGGAATTGTTTGTAGACCCCTGAAACAGGATTGTATCAAGGCACAGATCTGGGGAAGAGTACAGAAACATTTCTGCATCATTGAAGGTCCCAATGAGCACAGTGGCCTCCATCTCCCATAAATGGAAGAAGTTTGGAACCACCAGGACTCTTCCTAGAGCGGGCCGCCCGGCCAAACTGAGTGATCGGGGGAGAAGGGCCTCAGTCAGGGAAGTGACCAAGAACCCGATGGTCACTCTGACAGAGCTCCAGCATTTCTCTGTGGAGAGAGGAGAACCTTCCAGAAGAACAACCATCTCTGCAGCACTCCACCAATCAGGCCTGTATGGTAGAGTGGCCAGACGGAAGACACTCCTCAGTAAAAGGCACATGACACCTGGAGGACTCTCAGACCATGAGAAACAAATTTATCTGGTCTGATGAAACAAAGATTGAACTCTTTGGCCTAAATAGCAAGCGTCATGTCTGGAGGAAACCAGGCACCGCTCATCACCAGGTCAATACCATCCCTACAGTGAAGCATGGTGGTGGCAGCATCATGCTGTGGGGATGTTTTTCAGCGCAGGAACTGGGAGTCAGGATCGAGGGAAAGATGAATGCAGCAATGTACAGAGACATCCTTGATGAAAACCTGCTCTGGACCTCAGACTGGGGTGAAGGTTCATCTTCCAACAGGACAACGACCCTAAGCACACAGCCAAGATAAAAAAGGAGTGGCTACAGGACAACTCTGGGAATGTCCTTGAGTGGCCCAGCCAGAGCCCAGACTTGAACCCGATTGAACATCTCTGCAGAGATCTGAAAATGGCTGTGTGCCAACGCTCCCCATTCAACCTGATGGAGCTTGAGAGGTCCTGCAAAGAAGAATGGGAGAAACTGCCCAAAAATAGGTGTGCCAAGCTTGTAGCATCATACTCAAAAAGACTTGAGGATGTAATTGGTGCCAAAGATGCTTCAACTGTGAAAACTTGTGTACATGTGAATTTTAATAAATTTGCAAAGATTTCAAACAAACTTCTTTCACATTGTCAGTATGGGGTATTGTTTGTAGAATTCTGAGGAAAATAATGAATTTAATCCCTTTTGGAATAAGGCTGTAACATAACAAAATGTGGAAAAGGTGAAGTGCTGTGAATACTTTCCGGATGCACTAAATTCCGGATGCCTAAATTTCTAGGTGGCAGATGGAAATATAGATGTGGCATTAAGGTCAAACCTAGAAACATTTGTTATATTTTTATTTGAGATGGGGAACCAGTTATTAAGATTTCTTTCTTAATCAAGAGTGAAGCCAGACTTTTAACTCACTGACACATGAAGATAATGAGGCAGTCGAGTGGATAGAATCTGGCCGGCAAGCAGTATAAATCTGGATGTCATCTGCCTAACAGTGGTAGTTAAAACCATGGCGACGAATTATTTGGCCAAGAGTCTGAATGTAGATAATGAATAATAATGGTCCGAGAGCTGAACCCTAGGGAACACCCTGTTTGACTGAGACAGTGGGAGATTTGGAAATGTGCAGAGAGATGTACTAATGTATGTTTCACACTAAACCCTGGGTTAACGTTCTTATTTGCAGTGTCACCGTCATTGACTGGATAAACACAACACATGACCTGTTTACATTGCACATCCTCATACTGCCGACTGTACTATTGAGTTTATACTGAGTTTATCCCTTTTAAACGCTGAATTTACTGTTTATATACAATGCGCAGTGTTTCCGTGACTGTTTAAAGCAGGCAAATATGAGTACGCAATTGGTTGTCTGTTGCTAACTGTAATATTCTAACACTATCGCTGCAAACGACAAAACTGCAGCGCTAATAATAAACAGAAAGATATCTTCTGATGGAGTAGATGCTAATATTGTTATCTTTATAGTTATCACTCTTGCTGTGAACGGGCCTTTAGCATAGAGACGACTTCTAAACTAACACACGGTCACTGCAAAACTCCAGTTTTGATTTCATGCGATCTGTAATAAGCAACAAAAGTTTCAAACACAAACTTGCCTGGTCATTTCACCATTCTTCTCTTCTGCAGATCCATCTTCTCTCATGACCGACTCATTCTCCTCTTCCTCTTCCTCCTCTTCTTCCTCTTTACCAGGTGTAGGAGGCGCTTCCTCTTTTGTCTGCTCCACCTCCTCCTGTTTCTTCTGTTGCAGTTCTTTCTCTCTCTTTGGCGGGCGCCCTCTCCTGGCGGGAGGAGGGTTGGGCGTGACGGTGGCGCTCTTGTTGACGATCTTTCTCGTCGGCGCCGTGGAGGTCTTTTTTGAGGTATTCGGAGGCGGAGACACTGAGAGCGAGAAGGAGACGGCTCCAGATTTAGAAGGCGAAGACAAAGGCTCCTGCTCCCGGGAAAACAGCGACGTTCCCAGGGAGGATGAGGGCTGAGAGGGAGACGGAAACGAGTCGGCGCTCGGAGCGTGAGCGGGGAGGTGCGACAGCTCCATGGCGGCTCGTACCTCGGGCTGCTGGTCGTGGTGTTTCTCAAGGTGCCGGGCGAGTGAGCGGAAATGCCGTCCGCAGTAGGGACAGTGCTGTCGACGGCTCGCGCCATGCCCGATGTTTATGTTTATGTTATTGTTTATATTAGTGGTGGGCGGGGCCAGAGGCTGCTGGAAGGGGGATGGAGAGGAAGGGGTGGGGTGAGCGAATGACAGGGGGCGGGGCTGAGTCTTTTTCTTGACACTGGCCGAGGTTTTCCTTTTCTTGCGCCGTCTCATCATTCGGCCCCTCAGCTCCTCGAGCTCTTCATCATCATCGTCGTCGTCATCGTCGTCTTCCTCCTCTTCTTCATCCTCTCGATCGGAGTCGCTGGCTTCGGAGTGAGACAGCGGCGAGGAGGAGGGTGACAGCGACCATGATGGCGTGAGGTAGTCAGAAACAGTGAGAGACAGAGGAAGCGAACCCGGCTCCTCCTCCTACAGAGACAGAAATGAGCGAAAAGTGTTTTTGGGAAGATGTTTCATCAATCAGCATGTTGTTAAACAACAGTACAAGCCATTAAACACACTGTACTTCATTTTCATTCCAGCCCAATATTAAATACACCTAGGGTGATCTATAGTGATGCTGTCAATGTTTTTATCGTTCATCACCAACGATATCATTCCTCTGTGCTGTTATCGTTACAGCTGTGGTATGGACTCTGCTGTTCTTTTATACTGACAACGATTTTTAGAACTATATTTTTATAGTTATTTCTATAGTTATTGTCCTGCCTACACATGCCTAATTACATTGCTGATGTTTAGTGGAACGCAGCAAACTCTCTGTCATGGATGTTTCTAGAGATGTGCAGTTATTGTAGAAGGAATATGTTGACATAAGATATAATTTAGAAATATATGGGCTTTAAAACTTTGCTAGATTTCCAATTTAGCAAACTATTAGCCCATTTTCAGATAGTCTGAATCAAATGGAAGTTATCCATACCGGGTTGCTTTTGCTCGCTTTCCTTGCTATTTTCCACATGCACTGAAAACTTGTTCAAATACACGTGATGCACATCAGATTGAGTGTTTATGGCAGCTCTAAAAAGTTAATCATATAAAGAGTTTGGAACGGATGAATTTAATTCAGTGTGTGCATGTAAACTAGTGAAAAGCAGCATGTGTAACAGGAGCGTATGTGTGTGCATTTGTGCATGCGTGTTTGTGCATAAGTTTGTGCATGCTTGTGCGAACTTGTGTTTGTGTGTGCGTTTGTGCGAAGTTATGTGTTTGTGTGTGCATTTGTGTATGCTTCTGTGCGTTTGTGTGAACTTGTGAATGCGTGCGTTTGAGCGAACTTACGTGTTTGTGTGTGCATTTGTGTATGCTTGGGTGCATTTGTGTGAACATGTGTTTGTGTGCATTTGTGCAGTCTTATGTGTTTGTGTGCGTTTGTGCATGCTTTTGTGCATTTGTGCATGCATGCGTTTGTGCGAACTTATGTGTTTGTGCATGCATTTGTGTATGCTTGTGTGCGTTTGTGTGAACTTGTGTTTGTGTGCGTTTGTGCATGCTTGTGTTTGAGTGCGTTTGTGCGGACTTAAGTGTTTGTGTGTGCGTTTGTGCGAACTTACGTGTTTGTGTGTGCGTTTGTGCGAACTTACGTGTTTGTGTACGTTTGTGAGAACTTGTGTTTGTGTGTGGACTTACGCGTTTGTGCATGCTTTTGTGCATTTGTGCATGTATGCGTTTGTGCAAACTTATGTGCTTGTGTGTGCATTTGTGTATGCTTGTGTGAACTTGTGCATGCGTGTGTTTGAGCGAACTTGTGTTTGTGTGTGCGTTTGTGTATGCTTGTGTGCGTTTGTGTGAACTTGTGTTTGTGCGGACTTACGTGTTTGTGTGTGCATTTGTGCATGCCTTTGTGCATTTGTGCACGTGTGCGAACTTACGTGTTTGTGTGTGCGTTTGTGCATGCTTTTGTGCATTTGTGCATGCATGCGTTTGTGCGAACTTATGTGTTTGTGCGTGCGTTTGTGTATGCTTGTGTGTGTTTGTGTGAACCTGTGTTTGTGTGCGGACTTACATTTGATATTGAACAGTGCTTTGATCTACATTTGATATTGAACAGTGCTTTGATCTACATTTGATATTGAACAGTGCTTTGATCTACATTTGATATTGAACAGTGCTTTGATCTGCCTGCATTGACACTATTCTTTAAGAGCTGCTGTGCAGCCAAAATTATATACCAGTTATCAATGTAAAGCTGTTTTGACACAATCTGCATTGTAAAAAGCGCTATATAAATAAAGGTGACTTGACTTGAGTGTTTGTGTGTGCGCGTTTGTGCATGCTTTTGTGCATTTGTGCATGCATGCGTTTGTGCGAACTTATGTGCTTGTGTGTGCATTTGTGTATGCTTGTGTATGTTTGTGTGAACTTGTGCATGCGTGTGTTTGAGCGAACTTATGTGTTTGTGTGTGCGTTTGTGTATGCTTGTGTGCGTTTATGTGAACTTGTGTTTGTGTGCGTTTGTGCAGACTTACGTGTTTGTATGTGTTTGTGCGGACTTGTGCGTTTGTGTGTGCGTTTGTGCATGCTTTTATGCATGCATGCGTTCGTGCAAACGTATGTGTTTGTGTGTGCGTTTGTGGATGTGTGTGTTGGTGCATGCATGCATTTGTGCGAGTGTATTTGTGCAGGCATGTGTGTGTTTGTGCATGTATTGCATGAATCACCTTCTTGATGTTTCCCTCTGGGTTGAACCCACACTCGAACCCGCGTGGAGACACCGAACTGTGAAACCCCTGCAATTTAACAGAACACAAATGAATTTTAAGAAAAACACAGTGTCAACAGCCCTACTGAGACAGGAACTGTTTCTCATGGGGATGTAAGCTATTATTAACATTCACAGGGGCTAGGTAGTGATTTTTTTTGCTGTCCGAATGTTTGTGTTTTGCTCCCACAATCCGTGTAAAACAATGGACATGTGGAAAAACATGCGATTGTCAGCTGTAAACGAAATGTGTTTTGTGGCTTAAATTCATATTATTTAAATGCATGTGGATGATTTACCAAGGCATTTTCTCCCCAGTCGTTCAGGCTGTAGTCCACTGTGATCTCCTCGCCTTTGGCAATGTCTCGAATTGCTATGACGACAAGCCGGACCTGATTCCCACAATGCACCTCTCTAATCCTGCAGTTGGCCGGCGGGTGGAAGAGCACAGGCCCGCGGACGCCGCTCGCGCCCTCTTCACCGAGCTCAGGAACACTACAGGACACACACACACACTGATGATTATTCTCTATATCAGTGTTTCTGAACTCCCTCCATCTTGAGTTTTCTTCACAATATTCCTCATTTAAATAATCCATTCGCAGAATAAAGGGGCGGGGCCTGGTTGAGTTAGTTAGTAGCGTATTGAAACTGGCGGTTATGGTAAGAGGCGGGACATTTCCCAAACACCAATCACAACACACCGCTCCAGCCGACCAATCAGAGCACATTGTGCTTTTCAGAAGGAGGGGCTTCATAGAGACAGGAACTAAACAGAGCGTTACTGACAGACTGGGAAGAGAGGAGCTGAACAATGGAGAATATGAGGAAAATAATCAACATTCAAGCAGGAAAACCTGCTCTAGTAGCATAATGAATAACTCTTTAATGAAGTAAACAGTATTCCTGACATTACTGTAATCTCTGATGACAAACGCGTCTGTACCAGAGCTGTGACGGGTCGGTGAGGAAGTACGGGCTGCCCGGCGGGGGAAGCCGATCTTCAGCTCCCTCTGCGTACTGCTCGTCTCCTTACACAAGAACAAAGGGTTAAAACTGTCAATCACAAACAAAACATGAAGAAATTAACCCTGTAATGCCTGACACACGAAATATTGCTCCAACAAATCTATTTCTTTTCAGTACCTGGGCTGTAACTGTGTTCAGACAGACTCTCCTCTTCATCTTCTGTCACATACGCAACTCGTTCACACACTTTCACCGGCGTCCCCTTCCTCTTCCTGCCACACACACGCCTACGAAAAACACAGTATATAATACACACTATTACAGTGCTGAAACAACATCGTTCATTTATTCAATTATAAGACGCAGACAAACACAAAACAAAAGCGAACTACGCTTAAGTATACTTTTGAGGCAGATATGATAATGCAGTATGCAAATATATATATATATATATATATATATATATATATATATATATATATATATATATACACATACATACACACACACACACACTAATAATTACTAATATTACTCACTATACTAATGGCATCACTATTATTATATTAAAAATACATATTATGTTGGAACTGTTTGGCTATTTAGCTACATAAATATGATACCAATACACTAACATATAAACATTATGCATATTATGTTAACGGTTTGACTGTAGTTATTTAGTTGGGTATGAAATACAAAAATAAGGCAATTTCACACAGCGGTTATCGCACACATTTAAACAAAAATAATCGCTATCGCTCGTATTAAAATATCGCTCGATGTCTTTCCGCTACGGTTACCATGGTGAACTGTTGTAACGGTCGCTTGCACACGTGAGCGCGCTCAGCAGTAGTGTCCGTGAACGCGCTGACAGGCTTCGCGCACTCGCGCAGTGTTTTGCTAATCGTTCGAGTCGCGGCCGCTTCGGACGTTTCGTGCCCTAGCAAAGCGCTACGGAAAAATAACGATGTAAACATACGCGCGAGCTCATAGCACGAGATAAGAGCCGTTCGATAGAACGGCCACGGGTTTTCTTTCATCACGGCGTGTGCACGAGGACAACAGAACCGGACCGGCTAACCGTTAGCACGCATGCGAATCCGAGCATTCCACCCGAAACAAACGGCACGATCCGTTTCACCGGAGAGAGAGACTGACCCGCGCGGTGGCGGCGGCTTGCTGCCATCCCCGTCGCTGTCGAGGGTCGGGGGCTCCCGGTAATCGAACGGCGACCGCACGCTCTCCGCCATTAGCGCTGCTCCGGTGCGCATGCGCAGCAGCTCCGAGCTGGCCAGGCCCTGAGATGGGCTCCAACAGCTACATCATTTCACTGATTCCACCACATTATAGGCATCATTATTATTTTTTACGTGGAAATATAATTAGAAACACGAAAATATCAAAGAGAAAACCCCAAGCATTGAAATCAGTCCAATAAATTAATTGCATTATTTGAAAAATTATTAAAATGAATCCTAAAATGTAATGGGAATTTCTAATGCTTATGTGTTTTTAGACCTCGGCTCTTAAAGCTCTTAAATGGTTTATATTTATAAAAATATTATTATTACTCATACATTACAATGTTCATGTTTGCTATGCATTTAATATAACATTTATTAATTCAGCAGACGCTTTTATATAAAGCGAGTTACACAAGCAATTCGTCTTAAAGAGGCAAGAGTTCGTTAAGTAAACATTACTATGTCATATTCATAAGTATATGTTGTGTATATTGAGTATTGAATATAACTGAATATTTAGTATTGAAGTATAGTTAATATAAATAAATTTCACTGTTTATATCGAGTAATACTAATGAACTACATGTATTTAAATGTAAAAACATGTTATTCTGAGGTGGTACTTGTATTCACACTTTATTGTTATTACAGTAGTAATTAATTATATTATTTCCAATGTATAGATTTACATATAAAGTGTGAGTTTGTTTTATTATTTCTGGTTTCATTTTAAATGAAGACATGAAAATATCCAGTTTCTTTTCATTTCATTTTTACTAAATTTATATATATATATATAATTTCAAGAATTATTGTGAAACATAAGAGAAGAGTATTCATCTGTTAATATGAATATATATGTAAAAATATTGATATTTAGGAAACAATGTGTATACTTTATTAAAATTATTTTAATAGTAAATATTATATAGTAGTAATACAATATATTAATAGTATCATTAGTATGAATTATTATTACTGTTATTTTTACTATAAAACTTATTACAGTTTGTATTAATGTTTAATATTATTTAATTAAAACCGTCCCACACACACATCAGCCCCTCAGAGAATAATAACACACTCGATTACACAAGTTTCATCCCATAATTTATTGATTAATGCAGACATATACATTATACTGTGATCAATGATATAACGAACATCAGGCAAACATTCTGGCGTGAAGCGTGAGTTAGTGTGAGTCTCACAGATCAAACAGTGCATAAACCTCTGAATATGACGACAGATTCACAGCATTCATAACTTCATGGTTAGCTGTCAGCAGCGGCGCCGGTATTAATAGCAAAGAAGTGCGTCACAGTGTTACATTTACAGAACATCTCAGTAAAAATAAAGAATAAATAAAGAAATTAATATATTAATCATTCAGATTTTTTGGTTGTAAGTATAGTGTTTTTTTTAATAAAAAATAATACTATTATTTTCACTTTCAGTAATGCCTTTGATTTTCATTTAGTTCACAATGAAATATGACTTGCATCATACAGTAATTCACAGTCTAAGTCAAGGCTACATCAACGGTTAGTACAGTATGAGGAGTGTTAGTCGTTCTGAAGGGATTAAAGCGCGTTTCATCACTACATGTTCTTGCGTCTCAGGTCATTTTCATATAATCAGGTCATGTCATATATGTGGGGAAACTGAACAATAAACTTCATTATTGTCTTATAAATCTAACCTGACAAATCATAAACTTTGTTTGTTTGTTTGTGGGTGAAACGGCACTACAAACACACAGGACTTTCTCTCTTAAATGTGACAGTAAACCAGAAAATATTTAGCTCTAAATTTGTCTTTGAATTAAATTTCCATGCATTTGGAATACACATTTTTAACAAACTAATAAACATATTTGTCAGTCATTAATGAAACTGGTCAGATTTCATGGCATAGTTTATTATTAACTATTCGCATCTATTTGTTTTTAAAATCAGCATAAATCTGTTCTAAATGTATTCAGTTCAAAAGTATGATCGGTTAAAATATTTCTAGCTGTGGAACAAACAATATTCAGTCAGTTAAAATGTATGAGATTAAAACAAACTGATGATAAATATATAAACCTGGTTATTGTGTTGAGTCGGACCCGTTTCATTAATGTTTGTCTGACAAGTATGAATCACATTAAGGTTATTAGCTTGTTAAATGTTAAAACTGTGTAATGCAAATGCATTTTTATATGGAATTCAAACACATAAATCTTAAATTCAGGCCTAAATATTTTTGAGCGCACCTCAATCTTTTCAATCAGAAAATCCTGCCATCATTTACTCACATTCATGTCGTTCCAAACCTGCTTTGGCTTCTGTGGGAAAGCATTAGAAATAATACAGTGAAATCGTGTTGTAACAGATGCTTTTTGTTCATTTTTACACGTTTGTGTTGTAAGAAATACAGAGCATCACATTGGTTTTGAAGGAGAGTAAGTGATGGCAGAACCCAGTACTGACCCCTGCTGATCTCCAAGCGTAAATGTCTGTTTCTTTTGACACCAATGGGAAAATCAATTTGGGTTGCAGCTAAGTGTGTAAGTGTGTCTGAAGGCCTGGAGATCCAGAGGTGATGTATTTCACAAATCAGCCCTAATTGTTCTACCATATCAGATTTGAAGGGGCACACTGTTATAGATCGTTTTCACACAATATCAAGACCGTAGAGTCACAGAATCTGCGTCCGGCTCTGAAAACAGCTTGTATTTTGTCTTGTTTTCCAGTGAATTTAAGATGTTTGCTGTTTTAAGCATAAATTTAACCTAATCTACATTTTTGAGAGGTTTATAAAACAAGTCAAACAATTTGTCATTGGGGTAAAAGATAAACCTAATTCAAAACATATCCTCTGAAAACAATCTTCCTAAGCAAATGTGTTTTTAAAGGATATTTAGAGGTTTTTGTCTGATACATTGTTTACACTGAGATGCTTGAGAGATACATTACAACTTTTTTTGTAACTGCTTGAACCAAGTTTTAAATAACACATTCTTTTGTTCATACTGGTTCCATTTTAGTCGTAAACTAAACTAAAGGCCTGATTAAATCCGTGTACAAGCATCATTCAGACTGTCAGAGGTCTAGAAGTCTTCGGTCTTGACATGTGTCGAGTTATTTAATCTGGGAGCGTTTCCTGCACTAAACATGGTCCTGGACTTAACATACTGATTGAGTTTGGTTCAGGAAAACGGCCCACGATCTCTTCATGTTGTCTAGAGGAGCTGCTGCTGCTGCTGGCCTTGTGTTTCAGTGTGGAATACGTGAAGCGTCTGAGAGGCAGAATCTGTCCAGTGGATGAGCTCCAGCAGAACTCGATAGGTCCAGAGTTTAGCAGCAAAACTACCAGAACCTTCAACTTCATCCTGACCCTGCGAATGACAGCAGAGAGACTTCATTATACAGATGAAACATCATATTTGAAACATGAATTTCTGAATGATAAACATGATCAAAACTTTACTGTCGCAACCAATCTCCTACAGTCCTTCTGTCGACTGACTGATAGTTTAGAGCGTTTTATCCAGTAAAAGCCTTTTAGTGTAATTGCAAGACTGCACGATTGGTGTGTGTGTGTGTGTGAACACAGCAGAGTTAAATAAAGACATCAGCAGTCTGATTCTAGAAAAAAATACAAATTTGCAAACCCACTTTGTGGTCGATTTGGGGCGTTAAAGGGCATAAAAATAGATGAGACAAGCACTTGACGCCAACACACTCGGATCCAAAGTGAAGTAGCTTTTTGATCACGAGCCAAGCGTCTGTTCATAGGAAACGTCCAGAGTTCATTTCAAGAACGCATTCATTATGTGACTCTGATACGCTTCAGGTCATCATCTGTGAAGGAAAGCGTGTGTCTGCCGCACATCCTGTTGTAGGAGATCTGCTGGACCATGTTGGAGGTCTGGAACTAAAAGTAGCCACCCTACTAACTTACCTACATCTGTCAGTATAGCGTGACTGTACTTCAGCTGTTGTGAAAATAGCACAGCTTTTACAGTAACAAGCTACTTTACCAAACAGCACTGTATTACACATGCAACTTTACTACAATCAAACTGATGCAATAATTTAACACACATGAAATAATTTAATACGACATGAATAAATTTCAATTGTCCAATCTTGAATATTGTTTTATTTTATATATATTATATATATATATATATATATGTAATTTTGTTATATTCTAGTACTTTTCTAGCATACTCAAATTTAACACTAGTGTATCCTTGTACATTATATTCTTTTCTTTTTAGTTGAATTTAGCATAAATGTATTGCAGTCACTCTAATCAGAGACTCAAAACCCCTTATTGTTTTAGAACCAAAAAAATACAGCACTGATTAAATGATAAAATTTGACAGTAATGCATTTTATGGAGTGATTTAACAGACTAAATTAAATAAAAAATATAAAGAAATTGTAAATGTGTCATGGAATGTTGCAATAAATGTATTAAAGTACAATGAAATTGTAATTGAAATTGTAATTTTGTAACATAAAAAGGATGTGAAATACCATCTGAAAAAAAAAAAAAAAACTCGTGCCAACCATTTTCCTCGATTTCTATAAACGAACCAATAAAAATATTAATAAAAACAAAGCAATTCTGTAGATCTTTGAGACTTTGACAGGTGACAGCATATTTCATGTAATATTTCATAAATAAATATATTTTATGTATTCATTTCACTTTTTATTAGACTTATATTTTTTGTTTGCAACATTTTATTGTTTTCAATTATTTTGTGATTTTATATATATTATTGTCTGCTTTATTTTATTTCAAGGTGTAGTCATGAGGTTTTTCATTTTAAGACATGCATTTCACATCCTTTTTTGTTACAAGTTAAAAATTATAAACTTTTAATAACATTTTACGTTTTAAGTCACTTTAAGTTGAAACTTTTGTTTACAGTGTAACAATTTAATTGTACATTTGTTAATTTAATTTACTCTGTATTTAAACTCCATAGTATTTAAAAAGATCTTGCCCATTAAATAGTTTGAACAGCAGCATTTTGAATCTACTTGGCAAACAGCTGTCTTGTTCAGGAGGGGGCGACTGCTTACAGGAAAAGAGATTTAGGGTTTAGCAGTGCAGCTTGGGAAGGGTTTGATGTGTGTCCAAATGCTTATCGCTGCTTATATATCAACTTCAGCAGACCAAAACAATGCGTCACGTGATATAGAGCACAGGACGGCAGAATTTATCACAGGCATGCATGGTGGCAGAAACATTCCTTTCAAGCATCATGCCAATGCGAACAATGAGAATTATTCAACCGAGATATCAGCAGCTTTCTGATTCTAAAGCAGAAACCAAGCGTAACTGATGTAGACTGATAATTTTATTTATTTTTTTGGATCATCACCATCAGATAATAACTGTCCATCAGGCAGATTAACGGAAGTTGTATATTGCTGTATATTGCTTGTGTAACAGCTCAAAAGTCAACTTTGTCAATGGATAAAAGAACATAAGTTCATATGTTTTACTGAATTTGGATTAAGTAAGACACTATATGTGGAAATATATATATATAAAATCTGCTGAGGGGTAATAATGGAACAACAGTTTTAAAAAAGTGATTTTTTACTATTGTTTACAACAGGATGTGAATTTTCCTGGGTTTAAATTAAAGATTTGTGTAAAGAGACAATAAAACAACTGTGTGCATCAAAACCTTCTCCTGGTAAAAATGAACTTGATTTTCAAAAGTCAATGAATTTGCGACAGCTGAATGTAACATTTTTTGACAAGCCAAACATGCAATGAGTCACATGCAATTTATTTATGCCACAAAATAAACTTCATTCCATTAAATAAGCATAATGACCTTCACAAAAAGCATTTCAAACGTCTCTAGCATGTTTTATATTATTACCCCAAAATCAAACAGTACACCCATTAGGCTTGTTATCACGTCCGTCAAAAACTTGGCTGTCGGTTAGAATTAAAAACATCGACATAACACACTCATGGCCATCAATCACTTCACTGAATACTTGCCGGCTAAGAAATAAAAAATGATTACCTTACGACCCATCAGTTTTCAAATCCACATCATTTGAATATCAAATTGTTGTTAAATTTTCCAATAAAAGGTGATAAATTTTACACAATTTGTAACACCTTAGCAGATTTTGACCCCCCCCCCCCCCCCCCCATATATATCTATATCTATTTCTTTCTATATCTATCTATCTATCTATCTATCTATCTATCTATATATATATATTATTTTCTGAAATTTTGTTTAAAGAACCTAACGAGACATTAAAAAAAATATGCAATAATTCACGTACATTTCCAGAACATAAATCTGAACACTGGATGAAGCCAGGTTTAAAATTTGTGTTTGATTCTGTTGCCACATTAGAGTTAAAGGTTTTTACAGAAGGAATTTTGGATTTCTCTTTTTATCATTCTATAAATCAGAAAATATTGTCAGAAAAAAAAAAAACACATTTTCACCATGTTTTTAGGAATAAAATGCTCTATAAATCAGGTTGAATGATATATGAACAAACCCCACAGTAAAAACCTTCAGAATATAGATATGAATAAAACTGTAAATTTTGGTGTATGTAAGTGTTACTGAAGTGGAGGAAAAACTCATCTTGAGAAAACGGCTTTTAAAGAGATGTACTGTAATTAAAATCTACAGATGGAAATAGATAAAAAGAAATAAAATAAACACTTTAGTATGTATTTGTATGTTTTCTTTCCACTAGTCTTTTGGAAGCAAATTAGATCAAAATCTCTAAATTGACCAGTGCATGAAAAAACAACGGTTTTTCCTGTAGCGTCTTGCCTTAAATACTGTGAAAATATGTGTTCTTGGAACTTTAGAAATAATTTATTTTTTCCTGCATGTCAATGTAAAGAGAAATGTAAAAGAAAGAAAATGAATAAATTATGAATAATTTACTACGTAAATAATATGCATTAAACATTATGTATTTTATTATGTTTATAAGCTGCTTTGAAACAATCTGTATTATATAAAGCAGTACAGAAATAAAGTTGACTTGACTAAATTAAATCATAAAAATGCGCTTACTAAAAAAGATTTATAGTATTTGTTTACCTGCATGTCAATGTAAAAATAAATGTAAAAGAGGGAAAATCAGTGAATTGTGAATAATAAGTAATCATGTAATCAATAAAGTACTTAATTTTTCGTATCCGATTACATAATTATTACTAGCCGGCAGAGCAATTCAATAATTCTGAAACAGACGAACTGCAGTCAGCCATGCTCGAAAAATTGAGTTACTCAGCCGACCAGGAATTGGACTGCACATTTTCGAGCACAAGTGTACCTCATCGCACTGAATCTGTGGAGACGGCGGGCAGCCACCTTCCCCGTTCTCCAGCAGAGCTCCGGTGCTGTGGACGAGATGCCCGAGGCGATCCTTCACGGTCTTCCGCAGGCTTTCAAACTCGCCTTCCAGCTCTTGGCCCATCTCCTCCACCTCTCGGCTGATCAGACACTCCAGCAGCTCCTTGCAGCGGCGCAGGGCCGAGCGCACGTGTCCCACCTGCTCTGCTGTGCTCAGGGCCTCGGGACAGAGGGCGAGGGTCACCAGACGCTCACCGCCCGGGACATGATGGGACAGGAAGCTCTCCCGCTCTTTCTGAGGAGGAGGAGGGTTGTAATTAGTTATTACAGGAAGAGTTAGTCACTTGCTCTGCCCACTGGATGGTTACCGTTAATGCGCTGTGATCTGTTTTTATTCCCACATGCACCGCACCACCTGTAATTAACAAAACGTCCCTCTGAGTCACACGCACAAATGCATTTGATATCAATTATGCATTGTGTGTTACGCCGCCTCTTCAGACAAACTTAAAAATGGGTCTCTGTCCTGATGGGACGCGTACAGCACACAATGCAAACGATAAAATGCATGTTAGGACTGAAAGATAAATGGACGTTTAAAGCCACACTGAAAAAAAAAAAAAAGTGTAGGATTTACTTCAGAATAAGTTTCACTAAGAAATTGTGAGTAAGGCTTAAGTAGAAATTTTGAACTGAAAATTTATGGTTAAAAAAAAATGGTAGCTTTGGTTGCCAGAACTTTACTGTAAAAAATGTAATATAACTGATTTAATGTTAATATAGCAACCTACTGAAGTACTACTATCTGTTTTGTGCTCCTATAACACACTGACAACCACCAAAAACACATGATGAATCAAAGTTCACCACAAGCTGAGGTAAATATTAATATATGCACAGAAGATGCACAGTGTCACACATACAAATACAAAACAGCACAAACACGACACTAAAATAATGCAATAAACATTAATTTAACAACATAAAACACTATGTGCGTAACTGACAAGAAAAAACAAGAATAAACAGTTATTTCAATGAAAAAATATCAAACGTGAACTGTCAAACAGGGTATTCTGGGAATGTCAATTTAACTATAAATTAAATCATTTCACTATAATTAAATATGTTGCTTTTTTACTTCCACAAACTGTAAATTTAACAGTATTTATTATTTCACCATATAAAGTAAGGGAATTTAATCAATTAGTCTTTCACTGTTAAAATTATCATAATTTAATTTTTTTTTTGTAAACCGTACTCCAATAATCTTTGTTTACAACTACAAAAAATAATTTTTACAGTGACAAGAGAAAACATTTAACCTCTGCTGTTGATGTCACAGACCGTGTGTCCAATCAAACTCTACACTCTACAAATGCTGGGTTAAAAACTACCCAGGTTGGGTTGAAAATGGACAAACCCAGCGACTGTGTTGTTTTAACCCAGCGGTTGGGTTAAATGTTGGCCCAACCTGCTGGGTAGTTTTTATTTAACTCAACTATTGTTTAAAAATGACTGTATTGCTTGCTTAAAATGAACCCAAAATATATTGGAAATTAACATTTAGTAATGTTTAATAAACATTCATTTATAAGTTTAATGAATAATAATTAAACAATAAACATTTGTTAAATCGCTTATTATTGTTGCCTCTATTAATTATGTGTCTGATTTTTAATTTGCAACATATTTTGGGTTCACTTTAAGACATATAGTCATTTTTAAACAATAGTTGAGTTAAATAAAATTACCCAACATGTTGGACAAACATTTAACCCAACCAATGGGTTAAAACAACCCAATCACTGGGTTTGTCCATTTCCAACCCAACCTGGGTTGTTTTTAACCCAGCTTTTGTAGAGTGTACAGTATTCGAGCACAAATTCATGTCACATGGCTAAAGCCAAAATTAGACAGACATCCACATGGACAGGTCATGCTTACATCCTCAAAAAACACAAACAAAACCACACTATGAGGAGAAACATGTTCTGTGTTGAAACCAGTGAAAATCAAGAGATATTTAATAAACAGTCCAACTATAAAGACTGTAAATGAGTCGACTGCTGTGTCAATCCTCACTAACACTGGTGTTCAAGTTGATTCCTCATATCTTGAGTGTTGGTTCAAACTAAAATCTGGATCAGTTGAGAGTCACTGCTATAAATAACACATCCATTATGAAAAGATGCTGACTGTCCACATTATTAATTGAATAAATGCAGAACTGTGTCTGTGTCTTAAATCGTAGTGAGCACCCTACATAGACAACATTTCTGAACAAAACCAGCTTAAACCACCCGAAACGGGTTTCCTGGTCTTTCTCAGCCTGGTCAGGGTTTTCAGCAGGTTATGTTAGTTTAACCAACACTCTCCAACCTAGTGAGTTGCCTAGCCAGACAGCATTTTTGTGCACCACACTGAGGCATTATTATAATAAGATTATAACAATAAAAAGCGGAAAACCCTGAACTGAAGAATCATCGCTGTTATTATAACACAGAATGATACGCGCCGTGATTGACAGCAGGAGTGTCGTCATCGTCGCGTGAATAACGGGAGTCGTACTCACGTAGAGCTCGAGCAGACGCGTGCAGTCGCGGTGCAACACGCGGGCGAGCGTCGCCGCTCTGTCCGTCGCTGATCTCCCCGGGACGGGCGTGTCTGACTCCGCTGCTCCCTCCATCGCGTCACGGCTCCGTTTTCGAGCTGATCCCGACGCGCGTGCCTCGAGCCTTTTAAATAACACACGCGCGCGCGTCCAGACCGATCGGAGAGCTCGCGTGCGTCTGTGCCGCTCCTGCCGTCCGTGGGACACCGCGCACACCGGAGGGCGTAATGACGTCACCCGCGCCGGTTCCGAGAAATTAAAAGCTCCGGGACTCGCGCCAGCTTCATTGAATTGAGCCATAATTACAAACCGCCCGAAGCGCGTCATAATTCAGAGTGAGCGGTTTACCACTGACACACCTGACACAAGCAGCTATTGTTATTATTATTATTATGTTGGCTTGTTTGAACTTATCTACCATTATCTAAGCTATAAATAATTATCGAACAATTCTGTTCTGTTCATTTCTATCTAATCTATCTATATGTCTGTATGTGTATTTTTCATTTAATGCTAATTATAATATGTTTTTTCATTTAATAATTGCAAAAAAATTAATAAAACTAAGTGGTGAATTCCATAATGAAAAGTCATTCTAATAATTTTGACAAAACTTGCTTGTTATAATTAATTAAACAAAATACAACATTTGATACACCACACAAAACTAAATATGTAAGTTTTTAATACTAGAACTAGGAAGTATGACCATATTAGCCCAGTTCTGTCAACACTGCATTGGCTTCCTGTTAAACATCGTATAGATTTTAAAATCTTGCTAATTACTTACAAAGCACTAAATGGTTTAGCTCCCCAGTACCTGAGCGAGCTCTTAAAGCATTATAGTCCTTCGCATTCGACCGGATTGCTTTCATAGTGTAAATGCTCATGTGTTCGAACAGACCGCCTACTCTCCGCCGACTGACCTAACGCATTAACATTATGGGAAGCACTCTAGCCAGATGGGATTTAATGTTTGTCGGCTGAAGACTAAAGTTTGTTTTGAAGATGATAAATGTACCAAGCACAATGTTCTCTCTCTATTCCTGATTTCTAACACACACTCACAGCAAAAACGAAAGCTGATGCTCTCTGTATGTTTTTCCGTCATCTCCGGTCACGTTCATATGTAAATTGCGTGAGCTTATTCAGTCCATAAAGATCTAAAAAAAAAAAACATACATTTACTCGCTCATAGACCCTCCCCTCGAAGAAATCAGGACAGAAGTGGTTGAAAGTGGACAAAAGTGACGGATTAAAACACCAGGTGTAAACGGGAATGTGTCTCCCTCGTCTACTTGTGATCCGATCGACCAAAACACATCTTAATACTAGATGGAAACAGGTCCTCTCTGTTTATCCCGAGGTAAATGTAGTCAGCTGGATCCTGTCCATATCCAGATCAGATGGAGGAACTGCAGACACAACCACAACAGCCCTGAAATGTCAGCAAAGACTGCACTCTAAAAAACACTGGGTTAAAAACAACCCAATTTGGGTAAATATAGGACTGAACACTTGTGTGGTTAATTTTCCCAGCAAATTGGGTTGTTTATTGAACCCAGCATAATGGCTTGATTCATTTTTACTATAATACTAGCTTATTTTTTCTTTTACTTCATACATGAATTAATGTTTATGGATTAACTTAAACTCTACAATTTTTTTAAATACTCCACACAACCACTGGTTTGCATGATAATTCCTTTATTTTGATCATATTTTATAGTATAGCATATCTTATATAATTTTTAATACATATTGCCTACATTTAAGCTCTTTTAACAAATATTAGAAATAAAAATTAAACATTCAGAAGTAATTCAAGTGTAATCAATCTGTCTCTGTTGTCCTGTTTCCACCGTAACAGTGCTGGATTGGCGCGGGGAAACTACTAACTTCAGACCGCCGCCTGCATTTCACTCGTAGCCGAAAAATGCTGTGACTGACTCCATAACCTGTCCATAAATAATCAGTGTACAATTCTGAGAACATATTTAACATCCTAAGTATTTATATTCTGTATGTTTTTGAATAAAATCATAAAATGTTATGCAAGGCATCAGGCGTTTCCATCACGCGAGTTTAGGTGACTTACATCGCGCCCCTGTATGTTGTTTGCATAAAATTAAACGATATACAGAATTTTTAGATAAAATAAAATGTACACAACATACACAAACCTGTATTTTACCGAAGACATGCACCAATTTGACGGAGCTGCACTGCTCTCAGGATCTGGGTAACACGAAAACTACCCTAACACTGGGTTGTTAAGTCCGACCCAGGATCAGGGTAACACGAAAACTACCCAAACACTGGGTTGTTACGTCCGACCCAGGATCTGGGTAACACAAAAACTACCCAAACACTGGGTTGTTACGTCCGACCCAGGATCTGGGTAACACGAAAACTACCCAAACACTGGGTTGTTACGTCCGACCCAGGATCTGGGTAACACAAAAACTACCCAAACACTGGGTTGTTACGTCCGACCCAGGATCTGGGTAACACAAAAACTACCCAAACACTGGGTTGTTACGTCCGACCCAGGATCTGGGTAACACAAAAACTACCCAAACACTGGGTTGTTACGTCCGACCCAGGATCTGGGTAACACAAAAACTACCCAAACACTGGGTTGTTACGTCCGACCCAGGATCAGGGTAACACGAAAAATACCCAAACACTGGGTTGTTACGTCCGACCCAGGATCTGGGTAACACAGAAACTACCCAAACACTGGGTTGTTACATCCGACCCAGGATCTGTGTAACACAGAAACTACCCTAACACTGGGTTGTTACGTCCGACCCAGGATCAGGGTAACACAGAAACCCAAACACTGGGTTGTTACGTCCGACCCAGGATCTGGGTAACACAGAAACTACCCAAACACTGGGTTGTTACGTCCAACCCAGGATCTGGGTAACACAAAAACTACCCAAACACTGGGTTGTTACGTCCGACCCAGGATCTGTGTAACACAGAAACTACCCAAACACTGGGTTGTTACGTCCGACCCAGGATCTGTGTAACACAGAAACTACCCAAACACTGGGTTGTTACGTCCAACCCAGGATCTGGGTAACACAAAAACTACCCAAACACTGGGTTGTTACGTCCGACCCAGGATCTGTGTAACACAGAAACTACCCAAACACTGGGTTGTTACGTCCGACCCAGGATCTGTGTAACACAGAAACTACCCAAACACTGGGTTGTTACGTCCGACCCAGGATCAGGGTAACACAGAAACCCAAACACTGGGTTGTTACGTCCGACCCAGGATCTGGGTAACACAAAAACTACCCAAACACTGGGTTGTTACATCTAAAACGGAAAAGATCTTTGCGATTGACTGTACAAATAGATTTGACAAGAAATCTGAGGTATATTTTTACAGACTGCCGAAAGCTACAGAAAAGAGAAGTAATGAATTGCTGCAATTCACAGAAACAACTGGACTCCAGGCAGAGAAATGTGGATTTGCAGTTATCATTTTGTGTCAATTAGGGCAGTCACGATATCAGATTTTTCACACCATGGTTATCATGGCCAAAAGAATTTGTGGTAACGATATATCACAATATCTATAGAAAGTAGAAACCTTGAAAAAAAAAAACAATGCTATCAGTCAAATTCATCTTTACTTTGTTTATTTTGTGTTTTGCTTTCTTTTTTTAGCCAATGAATTACACCATTGTAAACAACAACTGAGACAACAATTGTTATTATTATTCTATACACTGATAAAGGCTATGTCGATTAGCATTGCGTAATAAATATATAGCCTATTATCCTTACAGAAAACAAAGATGGCTTGAAGAACACGGATAAACCGTCTGTCACAATGGTGTGTTCATTCTCTTCATGTTTAATCAGTAAAAGCGTCTCTATCTGCATTTTATTCAGCTAAAGCGATGTCTGTCCATATTAGGGATTTCCTGGAACATTATTAAAGGGATAGTTCACCCAAAAATGAAAATTACACAATTTGTGCTGTACACAACTTGAGCATATTCTCACCGGAGCTCCCACTGCTTATGTCATAAACTGGGACGTCACTCTCTCTCAAATGACGGTTAGCGGAAGTTAGAGATTACAGTTTATAAAGTTTTAAATATGGATATTTTTCTTACACAAACACATTGCTTCACTTGAGAAGGCCTTTATTAACACCCTGGAGCCGTGAGGACTTATTTTATAATGGATGGGTGCAATTTTTTGGACTTCAACTTTTGGGCCACCATCCACTCCCATTATAAAGCATGGATTACTCTGGACATTATTGAATATAACTCAGAATGTATTCGTCTGAAAGAAGAATGTCATATACACCTAGGATGGCTTGAGGGTGAGTAAATCATGGGGTATTTTTCATTTTTGGGTGAACTATCCCTTTAATACTTCTATGAGTCCCACTTTCTGTGCGAGGGCGCCCTCCGGTGTAGAGTATGAATAAAACAAATTACATGAGAGAGTTTAGTGCTCCATAATGACATCGCCCTATTTTGGATAAAAATGACATGATTTTGCACGGCAGTAGCAGCTGAACGCGCTGCGTCTTCTGCTTTATGACAGATGGCAGCGTAGGTGCAATACCGCCACCTACTGTACTTTGGGATGTCAAGCAAGTGCTGGCACTGGATTATTTACGTGTCACATTATCATGTACTATTTGTTTTAAATATTACGGTTATCACGATATATTGTCACATCCGTAACACAATATCGATATTTTATGTTTTGAATATCATGGTTATCGTCAGTACCGGTATATCGCGACACCCCTAGTATCAATATGTTGAATTTTGGGGTAAAATCATACCCTATATATTGTATTGTTATATACTGTATTGACAACTCATCAACTAAATATTTACCATCTTATATTCTGTATATTGGGTGTTTTTAAATAAACACTAACACAAAATATACAAGTTTTAGGGCTGGACGATATGATGATATATATAACACTGATATAAATGATCACTCGGATTTACAGGAAAAATTTGCTTTATGTATTTCCCGGGCGTCGAAATCATAAATCTCAGGAAACGATTCCTGGCTGCATGTCAAAATCCATAGATTACTATTGAGTCCAGCCTTTATTTTAAATGTTTGTTTTACTCGAGTTTTCAGAGTTTCCCCTATTAAATCCAGTCATGCAGCAGCTCTTTTGCCACTGAGTTCCGGCAGGAAAATGACGACAATACATACCCTCTATTGATGATCTTTACAGCGAAACTGAATCAACACTGAACTGACTTCATCTGAACAATGACAGCTGCTGTACAGATGAAATGAACTCTGTTTGCATCATTGAATCATTTTCCTGTTATCACTGCTTTGAAACATTGCATGAAGTGCTGTATAAATAAAGCTGACTTAACATGGAGAGTAAAGTTGCTCAATGCATAATAAAAAAAACAAGATCTACATAAGATAGATAGATAGATTTGAACTGCTGCTAAAGAAGACAAGCATCCTGTGACAACTTGCCCTGCTCTTACCTATTACCCTTGTCTGAGAAACAAAGGAGTCACTGAGATCTGGAACCTGTTCTGTCACGGTAAACATGTTTCCTCATATGCTGTTGTTTTTGCACCATGTCTCACTTTGACAGTACAAGATTCTGCTAAGTGGCTATTTATCCACTTCTGTCAAGAGAAACAAGAGGCAGGAATTTTCACTTTGTCAAAGTGTCTGTTTCTCTTCAGCTGCCAGACAGCAGCTTTATTCCACACCCACGTTTACTCTGTTGCTAATGAGTACAAACTAACTCACATTCCAACCTGCTAGTAAAGGTAAACAGAAACTGTTTAGCACCAATCATCCTTAGCTTAATCTACAGTGTTCTGCATTTGGTTCTAAGATGTTTGAAGAGACACAATATCAAAAAATCATAAACTGTGTTTGAATCTGAGCAGAAGCCATGATGCTGAAGAAATATTTCTATAATATCTTTATTGCCAGGAATGATTTACAATAATATATAATGCAGCGTACACTGTAAAAATGTAAATATAAATTGTTTTGCAAGAAAATGCTTTTTCTGTCTTTCTACATCAAAAATTCATGTTTGATTCAATGTGTCACTTGCTGTTTCTTTGTAATTTCTGGTGGAATTTATCAGCAATTTCTGAAAGTAAATCCTATAGCAGCTGTTTTTCAGTATCAGTTATTTACATTTCTGTCATTCTGACTACAAAAATCTTCAAGCTCTAAAAGAAAAGAAGTTAGAAAGTATTTAATATTCTCTTATGAATATGAAATAAAAAGCTATTCTTCTGCAACTGTGGCTCAGTGTTGTGCCAGTAGAGGGCGCCGCTCCACTGCCCCTGCGGTCTGAATGTGAACACGTGACCATGACGTCAGATAGAGAGGCTCAGCAATATCATCACCATCATGTCATTTCGAAAATGATATTTCTCAGCCTATTTTAACCTCGCAGACAAACAAGATGAGTAACGCCCAACAAGTAGCAATAATATCTACCTGCCTATTTTACTATTATTTATAGAGATGTTATTAATATTTAGAAGTAGCCTTTATTTTTATATTGTCAGATGTATTTTTAATTTTAGTTCAGTTTTTTTTGTCATTGTTTATGTGCTTTTTTCTTCTTTTTTTGTTTAAATATAACTATTAAGGTTTATTCATGTCCATTTCAGTTTTAGTTTTAGTTAAATTTTTTTGTATTTTAAGTTTGTCATTTTAGTGCTTTTAATTATTTCAGTTGTCAAGGTAACATTTCAAATTTGGTGATCATTTAGTTAATATTTTTATTTCACTATGTTACAATTAACAAAAACGTTTTAATATTTTTAGTTTTAGTTAACGATAATAAACCAGCTTCAAGTAAATCATTCAAGATAACTACAAATACTTATATATAATATAATATACATATAAATATATATATTTCCTGTTAGTAATTTTAGTGCTTTTGTTCCAGTAAGTTGTGATGTAAGCAACATATAATAGCCTATTCATCAAATAATTTCAGTAAAAAAAATCCCAGCACTTCCTCTATCGGTCTCATTTACCTTCATCTGTGACGTCAAACACATTCATCACACACTTTTAAGAGCTCTACAGAAATGCTGTTCACCCGGCAAGACATCTACAGAAATATGTATACGGAATTCATTTGTAGAGCGCTTTCAGTACGTCAGCGAGTAACACACTCAAACGCAGATATTCTGGGACTGAGCTCGTGTTTATCAATGCATCTGTTTCCATTGGACACTGATGCACTTCAATTCAGTTACTGTGAAATACGCAAGGAAATAAATCTGCACTTTGATGTGAAATCAGTGCATTTCTATGGCATCACACAGATCATGACTGAACATCAAAATCAGCTCATTTATTGATACCGCATCACTGAAGCTGAGTCAAAAGCATGAAGATGCTGATTATTTTATCAGAAAAATGACTTTGAGATTGTTTCCTTTCTCTTCCTTTTGTTTGTCTACAAAAAACATCTCAAGCTTCAATGGAAGAAGAAAATCTGACCATCTGCACAAAATACAACCATAAAATCATTACTTAAAAAAAACTGAAAACTGAAATCAAATAAAACCTTATTTTATTTCAGAGAGTTGCCAAGCCAACGTTTCTCATTTTCATTTAGTTTAACTTGACACACTAAAATAACTAAAACTGAAATAAAAACATTTACATTTCTTTATTTCCAAGTTTAAATTACAATGTGGCCTCAGACTTTTTGCCAAGTTGGCTATCATGTTTTACTGTATTTTGTCAGTATGATAATGTCAACACTGTTAACATGACTTTATTTCAATAAGATCTCAGACGTTTAGAAACAGCTGTATATTCTAAACCTACAAGTGTGACTTTCCATCATACAGTGATGTTTTTGCATTAATACATCATCACTCTTAGAAATAAAGGTTCACAACTATTTTGAGACCTGTAGCAGGCAACAGATTTGAAATGAGCTCATTTTGTGCATAAAATGGTAAAATTTCTCTGTTTAAACATTTGTTATGTTATCTATGTTCTATTGTGAATAAAATATTGGCTCATATGATTTGAAAGTCTTTTAGTTTTCATTTTATTCAAATTTAAAAAACGTCCTAACATTTCCAGAATTCGGGTTGTAGTTTTTCTTAGTGTAAAGAACATTGTAATAATCTAAAGAGCCATTAGTGCAATGTAAAAGTTCTCATTGAACCATTGATGCCAAAAAATGTATTTGTATTAAGGGTGTAGTTAGCAAAATAAAAGACAACAAGATAACGCCAGTCAAATGCTCATAAGATTCAATGTAATCTAGATCTCAAGTCACCCACTCACTAGACTCAAACTTGAGAAACTCTCAGAGAGGCGGAAGTTATTCACAAGCCTTGGGCGTAACATTGCTGATCAAGGATACACATTATTTTTAGCCTCAGACTTGAGAAAAGAAAACCCCAGACAGCCACATATCTCTGAACACACCCATCCTGAACATGTTTGCATGCACACACTTCCCATGCCGAACACACACTCGGCATGTGCTGATTACATGATCCGTGCCGTCCAATAGCAGGGCAGGGAGTGCTGAGGAGGAATCTGCAGCATTTTATCTGTTGATTTCCTTAATGAGATCCAATAAATAAATACATGTATAATGTCAAGTGTGAATATCAAGAAGAGTTTGTGAGATTCAGTGATTTACTGGAGAATTCACAATAAGGTTTTTTTGGTTAACATTAGTATTACATAATACTTCTAAAGCACGTATTAATATTAGTTAATGTTAATTGCAATATTTACGAATACATTATAAAAATCTGAAGTTGTATCTGTTGTTTAATAGACCTGAGCTGACATGAACTTACAATGAAGTTGTATTTTTAGAAATACTGTAACAAACACATTGCTCATTTTGACACTTAAAAATGCTGGTTTGAAAACAACCCAAGTTTGGCTGAAAATGCACAAACACAGTGATTGGGTTGTTTTAACCCAGCGGTTGGGTTAAATGTTGGGTTCATTTTAAGCCAGCCATTTAGTAATTTTTAAACAATAGTTGGGTTAAATAAAACTGCCCAGCAGATTGGTCAAACATTTAACCCAACTGCTAGGTTTGCCCATTTTCAACCCAACTTGGCTTGTTTTTAACCCAGCATTTTTTAGAGTGTAATTTATAATAGTTAATGCATTAACTAACATTAACTATTGAGACGTTATTGTAATAATTGGATTTGCCCGGATATCTGTGCAATCTGTTGATTAAACCAAATCGCCTTTCATTTCAATGAACTCAAAATTTTAGGGCAACCAGGTAACTTACTTTTTTAAGTTAAACCAACCATACATCGTCACTAAAAGAAAATCATTGTAAATTTTAAGACTGTCAAGTACAATGAAAAAAAAACCCAAAAAACTGGTGAATTAAAATTCACTCAGAAGTTGCGAGTAAACTTTACAAATAATTACAAAGAAATGATAAGTAACATAAAAGTTCAAAAACTTATTTAAAACTTCAAAAAACAGACAAAAAGAAGAAAACATACTGACTTTTGACACACATTGTCAACCAAGACCTACCTAAAAACAAAAGACAAAATGGAACACACAAAAATTCTCACTTCTATTTTCACATCTTTTGTTTTTGTAATCTTTTTTTGCACTGAAAGCATCAATGACGTCAAATGTCAAGCCTCAGAGAATGAAAGTTGTCTCTAGAATTTAAGTGCATCAGGAACTTTTGTTTGAAATGTGCCAGTCAATAAGTACATAACCACACCAGCCTGCAACATTGTTATCTACTGATCTAACACACAAAAGATAAGCACTTAACGTCAAACAATGGGATAGACTTCAGCTAGTTGCATCATGAACGTTTCCACTGCACTGAAGCTTCTTTAGATTACTAAAACATTCTGCACACAGAGAAAAAGATGTCTATTTTAAGAACCGATCACTGGAAGGTTCTTTGGGGAACCAAAAATGACTCTTCTAATCTATGGCATCGCTGTGAAAACCCCTTTTAACAATGACATTGAACATTTATCATTTACTCCCGTAATTCCTTTGTGACTATTTACAAAGTAACTACATATCCACTTCTAAGTGTATAATGGTTTCAAAGTAAATCAGACACCAGTTCTGTATCTAGACATCAGACAGGACTTAAAGGGACAGTCCACCCCAAAAATGATCATTCTGTCATCACACGTCATTCAAAACCTGCATCACCTTCTTTCTTCTTTGGATAATAGAAGATATTTTTAAAAAGTGTTTTTTTTTTTTGTTCTTTTTTGTCCAGTCATTGGAAGACAAAGTCAATCAAAACCGTGAAATATTCTTCAGACATCATCTTTTGTGTTCAGCAGAAGAAAGGAAGTCAGTCATAGGGCCTTGTGGGATTGGAATGACCCATTAATGTAGATTGTGATTAATGTAGATATATTTCACTATATTTGGGATTTCAGGGAAAGGTTCCCCTGGCATTGGCGCTTCAGAGGTGTAACACTTATTAACATGAATGGCAGCTAACAGCCACTTTTACTTTCACTTAACAAACAAACAAACAATACATGGAGTTACAAGCAATATCAGTCACAACATCAGTCATTCTTTTAGCATACAATGAAAAATATTTAGGCCTAAATGTAAGATTTATGTGTTTGAATGGCATATTCAATTCCCATGCACAGTTTTAACATCAACAATCTAATAAACTTAACGTAATGCATATTTGTCAGTCAAACATGAACGAAACTGATTTCTACATTTACATTCTCATATGATAATAAACTCATTTGCATCTATTTGATTTTGTTGAAATATATTATCACCAAATATTAGATTAAATCTTTTTAACTAATTACTTTTGGAACTGATTGATCAGACCTCATTGATCTGAGCTGAATCGTTTTTGAGTGAAAGAAGCATGATTTGTCAATATTCAACAAAATATGGAAACACTGTTTATCACACTAGTGTGCTTTAATGTTTAACCAGGATGTTTGTTATGAAATGCCATTATTTTGTACAACACTTGTGGTGTTCACGGTCAAAAATGACCAGCCTAAAAAAAAGTTTATAAATCTCTTGCTTTATTATCACCAAATATTGGATTCAATCTTTTTGTCAACACAATTTCCTTCAATTAGTACAAGTTTCATATTTATTTTTGAAACTGATTGAACATACGCCTCAGTCTAAAATCAACTTTTCCTATTTAGCACCTAAACATTGGAACAGTCTTCCTATCACTGTTCAGGAAGCAGACACACTCTGTCAGTTTAAGTCTAGACTAAAAACACATCTGTTTTATCTTGCTTACACATACACCATTATCTATAATTCAAATCATGTAAATTGTTAGGCTGCATAGATTAGGTCGGCCGGAACCGGGAACACTTCCTATAACACCTGATGTACTCGCTACATCATAAGAAGAATGACTTCTACGCTAATATTAGTCTCTCTCTGTTTATCCCGAGGTTTGCCGCAGCCTGCCGAATCCAGGCCGTATCCAGATGAGATGAAGGACCTGTGCCTAGACATGATGATAACGCAGCTCTGACGTTTCAACTAATCTATCGCCTGCGAAGGCCTCCTTCTCTTTCCTTTCTCTATGTATAGATAAAACGTTGTCAAAATTATTCCAGTTCACATAGATCTGCAGACACACCTAATTTCTCTGTATTATGCGGACCAGACAAATAATTTGGTAAATCTCACGTCTTTAAAAAGACCAAGCTTCAGCGCACATACACACTCAAACACGCAAACCTATTGACTAAACACGTAAATGAACTGCAAGAATGCATTAAAGGTACTCGGTTTTCAATAGGAAAGGTGTCATTGTTTTACTATTGTCACTCTGAAGCTGCTTTGAAACAATATGTATTGTGAAAAGCCCAATATAAATGAAGATGACTTGAGATGACTCACTAATCTGAGAATAAAGTTCATCTCTGTGAAAAACAAAGCCTGTAATACTTGAAATAGCTTGTTTGTGTACATGAATGTGTGTGCGTATCCGAGCATGCTCAGGTCCGAGACCTTTATCCACATGTAAAATATGCAAAATGTTTCTCTTAATTTTGATCTCCCTCATTTATTTTCAATGGATGCTCATTTTTACAATACAAAACCTGTCCTAATTAAAAGAAAACAAGTTCACAAAAAGATTGAATCCAATATTTGGTGATAATATAAAGTAATTTTATAAGCAGTAGATTTATAAGCAATTTAGTAGATTTATAAGCAATTTTTTTTTTAGGCCGGTCATTTTTGACCTGGAACACCACAAGTGTTACAAGGTGGGGGGAAAAATCACAAAAAAATTGGGGAAGTAGATATACCCTGGGTGAGTAAATGGGTCAGTAAGTTTTAGTCCAATGCAATAACATTAACTAACATTTTCATAACTAGCAAGAAAATCCTATCCGGATCAAAATGACCTGGGGCTGGTTGCATAAACCACTTAGACTAGTCTTAAAAGTTAAGACACTAATGTTTTTCTTGAAGAGTGGTCCTAATTTTTTAAAGTCCGTTACATAAAAAGGTAGATTGGTGTAATTTGAATTGGAAAAATAACATTGATTACCCCTTGGTTAACTGCAAGTTGGTCAAACTAGTTCTTAAGACACAGTCTTAATATAGTTTATGCAACTGGCCCCTGAACACAGCCTGAGGGTTAAAACAGCATAAATCAGTTCATTGTGAAAACAATTAAATGTATTCAGTTAAAACATGGTTAAAATATGACTAGCTGTGGAACAAGCAATATTCAGTTAGTTAAAATGTATGAGATTGAAACAAATTGGATTTATTGATGATAAAAATGTCCCTATAAAGCTGGTTAAGTGCCCCTATGATGCTTAGGTTTCTAATGTTGTTTTAGAGTCTCTACAACAGGTTTACATTCATCCAAAGTTAAAAAAAAAAAAAAAAAACACTTTAATTTTTTACTTTACACTTTAGGATGTTGTTCACCGGCAGCCAATGAAGACCAGAGGTTGGCATTATGTAAATTAGTTACATTGTTATGTAAGTTCAGCAGGAAGTGAGACTGAATCACTGACGACTCGTTACAGTTCAGAATCGCTTCTTTCTTTTAGGAGACAAAACTGTTTTGATCTTTGAAACGTTGAGCTTTCACATTTACAAACAGCTTTATTACACACTGTGTGAAAGGAAATATCCGAAAAACTAAAAAGGGGCACTTTAAAACAGAGTATACTAGTTCTGTTACAGAAATCTGACAGTGTCTTCTCGACACCTGATGTCAGCTGTTGGAGTTTGGGTTCCTTGCCGCTGTCGCCTTTGGCTTGCTTAGTTGGGGACACTTGACATTTGATATTCAACAGTGCTTTGATCTGCCTGCATTGACACTATTCTTTAAGAGCTGCTGTGCAGCCAAAATTATATACCAGTTATCAATGTAAAGCAGGCGTCTCTCCACACTGGCACTTTTTCTAACACATTCAAGCAGGCTCGGGTAACCCCACTGCTGAAAAAACCCACATTAAACACGTCACTTGTAGACAGCTACAGACCTGTTTCTCTCCTACCATTCATAGCAAAAACACTTGAACGAGTTGTTTTCAACCAGGTGTCATCTTTCCTCTCACAGAGCAATCAATTGGATGTCAATCAGTCTGGTTTCAAGAGTGGCCACTCAACCGAGACTGCACTACTGGCGGTCACTGAATCCTTGCGGATTGCAAAGGCTGATTCCAAATCATCAGTTCTCATTCTGCTCGATCTATCTGCTGCCTTTGACACTGTGAATCATCAGATCCTCCTGTCCACCCTCTCATCACTGGGCATCACAGGTACTCCGCTTCAATGGTTTGAATCCTATCTCACAGGAAGGTCTTTAAGGGTTGCCTGGAGAGGGGAGGTATCCGAAGCTCATCAACTGACCACGGGGGTTCCTCAGGGTTCAGTTCTTGGACCCCTCCTCTTCTCCATTTACACTACATCACTTGGTCCCATCATACAGGCACATGGTTTCTCCTACCATTGCTATGCTGATGACACACAACTCTTCCTTTCATTCCAACCAGATGATCCCACAGTACCTACACGAATCTCAAGCTGTCTGGCGGACATCTCGGCATGGATGAAAGGACATCATCTGCAGCTCAACCTGGCTAAGACTGAGCTTCTCGTCTTCCCTGCCAAATCGACTCTAAATCATGATTTCAGCATCCAGCTAGGTACATCCTCAATTACCCCATCAAATTCGGCCAGAAATCTTGGAGTAATCCTTGATGACCAACTGACCTTCAAAGACCACATTGCAAAGACAGCTCGGTCATGCAGATTTGCACTATACAACATCAGGAAAATCAGGCCCTTTCTAACAGAACATGCAACACAACTCCTTGTCCAGGCCCTGGTCATTTCTAGGCTTGATTACTGCAATGCTCTTCTGGCTGGACTGCCATCATGCACAATCAAGCCTCTTCAAATGATTCAGAACGCTGCAGCACGTCTCGTCTTTAACGAGCCCAAAAGAGCCCACGTCACGCCTCTCTTCATCTCTCTGCACTGGCTACCACTTGCTGCTCGCATCAAATTCAAGGCGTTGACGCTTGCTTACAGATCTACCACAGGCTCAGCACCCTCCTACTTCCACTCACTCTTACGAGTCTACACCCCGACCAGAAGCCTACGCTCACTAAAGGAGCGAAGGCTCATGGTACCATCACAGAGAGGCACGAAATCACTCTTCAGGACATTCTCGTTCACTGTCCCTCGCTGGTGGAATGATCTTCCTGCCTTCATCCACAATGCAGAATCCCTGGCAATATTCAAAAGACAGCTGAAAACTCATCTCTTTCGTGAGCACTCATCCTCATCCTAAAAAAAAAAAAAAAAAAAAAAAACTTTTCTATACCTATCCCTTCTCTTCCTTTAATCCCTCTCTATTGTAGCTTATGATACTCTGAGCACTGCCTAAAACTTGTATTGTGAGCACTTCTTGTCCCTATTTGCCTCGTCATGACGACTCGCTTACTGTATTCCTCACTTGTAAGTCGCTTTGGATAAAAGCGTCTGCCAAATGAATAAATGTAAATGTAAATGTAAAGCTGCTTTGACACAATCTGCATTGTAAAAAGTGCTATATAAATAAAGGTGACTTGACTTGACTTGACTTGAACAGCACAAACCAGTCTCATGGACATCTCCGTATCGATTTATCCATTCATTTTCACCACAACGGCATTTTGGGGGCTTGAAAACACAAACTTTTAAAAACGGGTTTCAAAGTGTACGTTTTTGTCGTTATCGTCTCAGTGTAAACTACAAAAACAGAAATTTGTAGTTTCCCGTTGAAAACAGTGATGTGATGCGCATACATATTACATGTTCAGTGTACAGACGTACCCTCAGATATACAGTGTTCGAGGGCAGGGCAAAGTAGATGTTGGTCACTGATATATTTAGGCATTATGCAAATTAGTTTTACACAGGTTCAGCAGGAAGTGAGACTGAATCACTGACGACTCGTTACAGTTCAGAATCGCTTCTTTCTTTTAGGAGACAAAAACTCCGTTTTGATCTTTGAAACGTTGAGCTTTCACATTTCCAAACAGCTTTATTACACACTGTGTGAAAGGAAATATCCGAAAAACTAAAAAGGGGCACTTTAAAACAGAGTATACTAGTTCTGTTACAGAAATCTGACAGTGTCTTCTCGACACCCGATGTCACCTGTTGGAGTTTGGGTTCCTTGCCGCTGTCGCCTTTGGCTTGCTTAGTTGGGGACACTTGACATTTGATATTCAACAGTGCTTTGATCTGCCTGCATTGACACCATTGTATGTGAAATGAACTGAGCTTAATGATGATGTCACTGTTTACTCCAGTGCTGATATAGATAAATTAAATTAAATTAATAACTATTGATTCTTACATCGGAATGAATCAATACTGAATTTACTTAAGATGGATAATGACACATTTTCTTTAAGAGCTGCTGTGCAGCCAAAATTATATACCAGTTATCACTGTAAAGCTGCTTTGACACAATCTGCATTGTTAAAAGCGCTATATAAATAAAGGTGACTTGACTTGAACAGCACAAACCAGTCTCAGGGGCCGTTTCAACAACACTGTTTTCAACTCATGGACATCTCTGTATCGATTTATCCTTTCATTTTCACCACAACGGCATTTTGGGGGCTTGAAAACACAAACTTTTAAAAACGGGTCGTTATCGTCTCAGTGTAAACTACAAAAACAGAAATTTGTAGTTTCCCGTTGAAAACAGAGATGTGATGCGCATACATATTACATGTTCAGTGTACAGACGTACCCTCAGATATACAGTGTTCGAGGGCAGGGCAAAGTAGATGTTGGCCACTGATATATTTAGGCATTATGGAAATTAGTTTTACACAGGTTCAGCAGGAAGTGAGACTGAATTACTGATGACTCATTTCAGTTCAGAATCGATTCTTACATTTAGGAGACAAAAACTCCATTCATCTGATCTTTGAAACCCTGCAGAGCTTTTACACTCACAAACAGCTTTATTACACATTGCATGAAAGGGAATATGTGAAAAATCATCAACACATTGAGTTTATTATTACTATTACTGCAATCTGTATCATTTATGTATGACTGACATTATGCATCACATGAAGTTTATTAGTTTGTTCCAAATGGATGGAAATTTTTTAATGCAATTTAAACGTATACAGCCTAAATATTTTTGAGTTAGCAGCTCTGTGTGATCTGAAACAACACTTCCTCAGAGATGTGCTGATGGACGTTTGACAGCATTTTCTTAAAGTCATGAAAAGCCTCAGGCTTATGGAGTTTCCTGCTGACACATGATGGGGAAGTGAACAGCAAATGACAACAACAGATGCAGCGAATCCCCTCGGACGTCTTTTTATTGCAAATAAAAATAATCTTATAATCTTATAAATGTAATTTCCCTAAATCAAATCCTGACAGCACACCTGCAGTGTTCACAAGAGCACAGTGAATGATCTTATTGAAACGGCTATCTTTCTTTCCCTTTCATCAGGTTTTTCAGCTTTCATCACTATGAGGAAATGTTTGTTTGTTTTCTGTGGAGTATGACAGAAATCATGTGAATGTTCATTTCACTGGCATAAACACCCTGTCATTATATTCTTGATTTAATGACTACTCTTCCTTGCATAAAGGACTAAAATGAAAGGTTTAAATTAAAACACAAAGTAGATATTTCACGCTTACGCTTCAGTTATTTGAAGACACAATAGTGACAGAATAATATACAGTATGTGCGGACTAACACAGGCAAAGAGTACATAATTGACATTTCACATAATATTTATAGATAATTTTCACATCATATTCAAACAAAGCTGAGAAAAATATTATGAAAATCTCACAAAACAAGAACATAGAAAAAAGAAACCCTCTTACTATTGTATTTTTGATTATCATCAAGATTTTATTAGATTTTTATTAACAGCTACACATACATATTAGCAGAAAAAGGTGTATGCCTTATTTTAATTACCATTTAATTAGTAATTTTTTTTTTAATTTGCAAAAAGAAATTACTTAAAATTTCACTTATATATTGTGTGTACTGAATAGAACAGAATCAAATTTTATATATCTTATTAGATCATATAGTTCAAAATAATAAACAAACAAGAACTAAGCAGAACTAAAGCTCATTTGCACTCTGCAACGCTATAATACAAAGACACTACTGTTGATACGCAAAGTTGTGAGAACATTTGAGAAAGTTATTTGCATGGCAGGTTCCCAAAACGGGAAAATTCTCGTCCAGCAGGTTCATCTCAACTCTGAAACGTTGTGTTTGTGTTTACAAATTGAAAAGGTTTAAAAACATTTATATAAAGGCGCTTTACGTCTCTTGTGATCAGTGAGGAGGGGAGCTTGGATATGATATACTGTCTTCAGCCCCAGATCTCCCATCTGCATGGCTGAATCATTCTTTATAGTTTTCCTCTGCTTCTGGTGAGTGAAGAAGAATTTTAAGAATGCAATTCTATCTGCTCCACTTCCTCTTCCTGATTGCTAACTGCTAAAGCTTAAAAGATGCTGTAATTTGACACTTATATTGTTAAAATCCTATCACTGCCTTATTGTTTGGAATTTTATCTTTTTCAGGATTCTGTGTTTTATGATTAAACGAAAATTTATTATAAAAATGGGTGTAATCAAATGCAGATCAAATGTAATCAAACAAAAAATTGGACTAAGATCAATTCTTTTTATTTTTTGGCAAACAAAGTGCAACATGGACAAACATTTGTGTGATATTGTGTGAAATTTCTTAAAAATAATGTTTTAATAGATGTATATTGTAGTTGTTATCACTTTGAGTCGGGGCGGACTGGGACAAAAATTCAGCCCTGGCACTGTAGCCACACCAGCCCACATTACCAGACTATATTGCAAGTAGCGTAGCGTACAGCAGTTTTTTTTTTTACCCTAAATCCCACCTTATCTGCTGATATTTCAGTCATGTAATTTAGTAACAGGCTAGCTAACACTTGCAGCTTACAACTGTTTAATACAAAAAAACAAAACAAAAAAAAAACTGAAGCAAACTGACAGAAGTAGCATGAATTGCGTGAAAATGACTTGAGCTAGCTGTGTATTCAGTTTTTTTTCTTACCTCTATGGCACTACTGTCCTCCGCTGCAGCAGCCGAATGTAAACCCTTTGAAAAGAGTTCGGTTAATTTTAAGCATTTGGCAGCGCTAGACTTAAGAGCCCTCTTTTTACTTTCTCGAACCTTTTCTGCACCGCCTTTCATTTTTTGCTAACTTTTACTGACAATTTGCTCGTGTTGCGCTCTCTCTCTGATGATGTGCTTGATTTTGACTGAGTTTGATTGACAGGCGATCTAACCAATCATAACACCGCATCCACATTTATGTCCGACAAAGCAGTTAGATTAACGTTGTGGACTTGAATTTGAAAAATGTGTACTGTCACGGGCTGCCTGAACTGAGGTGCTACAGCAATCTGTCAGGACACATTAAAGAGCCACAAAACGGTATTTATTGTTTAAACTTCTCTTGTCTGTCGACACGTTGTCAGTGTCCTCTTTGCTACAATGTTTTTTCACTTTGAGAGAGCATGTTTGGCATTAGAGCGCCTTGGCTTGTTGGATATACATAGCAACAGTAACTAAAGGGGGCAGGTCGGTCGGCCCATCTCTGGACCGGGCCAGCCGTTGCCGACTGAGCCCAATGCTTATCATTTATTATTATAATATTATTATAATCCTATGCGCTGTCATACTGTAAAAACTGTTTATTTATATATATTAAAAATATAACTGAAAAAAATGGTCCGGCCCCTCTGGCATTTGCCAGAATTGCCCGATGGCCAATCCGCCCATGCTTTGAGTAGTAGATTCTACAGTAAAATAGTAATATAATATAGTCATAATTTCAAAATGTCAAACCAAAATGTTTACAGTAATCATGAAATCATTCTAATTTTTTTAAATGGAATATTGCAGTATTTATTATAAATGATGCACATCATTATTGTGCTAAATTCATGTTCCTGGTAATCTTGAATCAGAATAACTTCCCCGTCCCTCTTGCAGCATCTCTTCTCTTCTCTGATGACGAGGGCGGGGCAACCTGTCACTCACATGAGATCCACCAATAGCAAACCACAACCATCCAATCAATTCCCCACAGACAAAATCAAGCCCTACATTTGTTCTTGTTCCAGAAGCGTTTCACTCAGATAGACAAAATAGGGAAGAAAAGACAAGCACAATTTCCCTTTCATGACGACTTTAAATAGTAATACTTCACACTTTAATAACCAGACAATATTCAATATCATGATATATATATATTATAGGGGCCTATTATAGTCACTGAAAGTCCTAGAGTTGCATTCACTAAACATCTGAACACCATATTTAAATTAATCATTCTTTTTTTGCATTTCTTTGCAGTTATGCCAGCAGTAAATAATCAAATGATGAATCTGATTTGTATAATTCCTAAACATCACAGACAGCATGTGCAAATGAAGTACATTTTCAGCAGGCCAGTTCTTTCTTAGTGCACTCCCACTCTAGTGTAGAATGTGACTCAACTTTTACAAACAACAATAATGCAAGCAGAGAGGTGCCAGCACCTGAACCTGAAAAAAATGTGACAATGATTGTAATCAAAATGTGACAAAACACATGTTGACATGATGACAATACTTGCTTTTTCAGATTTGGTGAGCATGCAGAACTTCATGGGTTGTAACGCAGGATTCTTGCTCCTCTGCGGTGAGTTATGATCAATGTGTTTCTGTCAAGCTACGAGACGTGATGACGCAGAATGACGTCCCTCTGAAAGATCTTTCAATTTAGCTATTTGCCAGATTTCATGAGCATGACCAGTCAAAAGTCTGAACACACTTTTATATTTTTTTAAGAAATGAAAACTAAAACAAATATGGAAATGATATAATGAGCAAAACATGACAAAAATGAGCTTATTTGCTGCTGCTCCATCTATGCTGCTCCATCCAGTAAAAAGGAAACACTCCTAATAATATTTGATAAAAGGATTCTACATGCTTAAAGAATTATTGTATCGCATATTGCAATATTTATCGCATATCATATTTTTCTTCAATATTGTGCAGCTCTTGTGAGAAACATAAATTCAGGCAAGTGTGTCCAAACTTTTCACTTGTATTTTTGGGGAGTATGAATTTCAAGATCAAACAATAACTTATATTAACTCTTATCAGTTACCATAGTATTGTAAAGAGCAAAAAAGTATTAGAATATTATTTAATATTATTTATATAAAAAGTATATAAAAAAATGTAATGATGTTTTTATTTGCAGGAATCTTGAATTCATTTTTTTCTCCAGTTACAAATCAGTTTGCAACTCCTATAACATCCACAACAGAATACACAGCTACAACTACAGCCCTTCCTACAGCAACAACACAACTTACATCTACAACTCAACTTTTACAAACGACCAAAACTCTAACATCTATAACAGAACATACAGCTACAACTAAAGAACCTCCTACAACAACAACACAACTTACAACTACAACTGAACCAACTGCCGCAACTCTAACATCTACAACAGAACATACAGCTACAACTACAGAACCTCTTACAACAACGGCAACACAACTTACAACGACAACTGAACCAATGGATACATCTCTAACATCTTCAGCAGAACATACAGTTACATCTACAGAACCTCCTACAACAACAACAACACAACTTACAACTACAACTGAACCAACTGCCGTAAATCTAACATCTACAACAGAACATACAGCTACAACTACAGCCCTTCCTACAGCAACAACACAACTTACAACTACAACTGAACCAACGGCCACAACTCTAACTTCTATAACAGAACATACAGCTACAACTAAAGAACCTCCTACAACAAAGACAACACAACTTACAACTACAACTGAACCAACGGCCACAACTCTAACTTCTATAACAGAACATACAGCTACAACTAAAGAACCTCCTACAACAACGACAACACAACTTACAACTACAACTGAACCAACTGCCGTAAATCTAACATCTACAACAGAACATACAGCTACAACTACAGCCCCTCTTACAGCAACAACACAATTTAGATCTACAACTGAAAAAACGGCCACAACTCTAACATCTACAACAGAACATACAGCTACAACTACAGAACCTCTTACAACAACGGCAACACAACTTACAACGACAACTGAACCAAATGCCGCAACTCTAACATCTACAACAGAACATACAGGTACAACTACAGAACCTCTTACAGCAACGACAAAAAAACTTACATCTACAACTGAACCAACGGCCGCAACTCTAACATCTAAAACAGAACATACAGCTACAACTAAAGAACCTCCTACAACAAAGACAACACAACTTGCAACGACAACTGAACCAACTGCTGCAACTCTAACATCTACAACAGAATATACAGCTACAACTACAGCCCCTCTTACAGCAACAACACAACTTACAACTACAACCGAACCAACGGCCTCAACTCCTATAACCTCTACAACAGAATATACAGCTACAACTACAGCCCCTTCTACAGCAACAACACAACTTACATCTACAACTGAACAAACGGCCACAACTCTAACATCTACAACAGAATATACAGCTACAACTACAGCCCTTCCTACAGCAACAACACAACTTACAACTACAACTGAACCAACGGCCACAACTCTAACTTCTATAACAGAACATACAGCTACAACTAAAGAACCTCCTACAACAAAGACAACACAACTTACAACTACAACTGAACCAACTGCCGTAAATCTAACATCTACAACAGAACATACAGCTACAACTACAGCCCCTCTTACAGCAACAACACAATTTAGATCTACAACTGAAAAAACGGCCACAACTCTAACATCTATAACAGAACATACAGCTACAACTACAGAACCTCTTCCAACAACGGCAACACAACTTACAACGACAACTGAACCAAATGCCGCACCTCTTACATCTACAACAGAACATACAGGTACAACTACAGAACCTCTTACAGCAATGACAAAAAAACTTACATCTACAACTGAACCAACGGCCACTACTCCTATAACATCTACAACAGAATATACAGCTACAACTACAGTCCCTCCTACAGCAACAACACAACTTAGATCTACAACTGAACAAAAGGCCACAACTCTAACATCTAAAACAGAATATACAGCTCCAACTACAGCCCATCTTACAGCAACAACAAAACTTACATCTACAACTGAACCAACGGCCACAACTCTAACATCTAAAACAGAACATACAGCTACAACTAAAGAACCTCCTACAACAAAGACAACACAACTTGCAACGACAACTGAACCAACTGCTGCAACTCTAACATCTTCAGCAGAACATACAGTTACATCTACAGAACCTCTTACAACAACGACAACACAACTTACAACTACAACTGAACCAATTGCCGCAACTCTAAGATCTACAACAGAAAATAAAGCTACAACTACAGCCCCTCTTACAGCAACGACAACACAACTTACATCTACAACTGAACCAACGGCCACTACTCCTATAACCTCTACAACAGAATATACAGCTACAACTACAGCCCCTCCTACAGCAACAACAAAACTAACATCTACAACTGAACCAACGGCCACAACTCTAACATCTAAAACAGAACATACAGCTACAACTAAAGAACCTCCTACAACAAAGACAACACAACTTACAACTACAACCGAACCAACGGCCTCAACTCCTATAACCTCTACAACAGAATATACAGCAACAACTACAGCCCCTCCGACAGCAACAACACATCTTAGATCTACAACTGAACCAACGGCCACAACTCTACCATCTACAACAGAATATACAGCTACAACTACAGCCCCTCTTACAGCAACAACCCAACTTACAACTACAACTGAACCAACGGCCACAACTCTAACATCTACAACAGAACATACAACTGCAACTACAGCCCCTCTTACAGCAATGACAACACAACTTACATCTACAACTGAACCATCGGCTGCAACTCTAACATCTTCAGCAGAACATACAGTTACATCTACAGAACCTCTTACAACAACGACAACACAACTTACAACTACAACTGAACCAACTGCCGCAACTCTAACATCTACAACAGAACATAAAGCTACAACTACAGCCCCTCTTACAGCAATGACAACACAACTTACATCTACAACTGAACCAACAGCCACTACTCCTATAACCTCTACAACAGAATATACAGCTACAACTACAGCCCCTCCTACAACAACAACAAAACTAACATCTACAACTGAACCAATGGCCACAACTCTAACATCTAAAACAGAACATACAGCTACAACTACAGAACCTCCTACAACGAAGACAGCACAACTTACAATGACAACTGAACCAACTGCTGCAACTCTAACATCTACAAGAGAACATACAACTGCAACTACAGCCCCTCTTACAGCAACGACAACACAACTTACATCTACAACTGAACCAACTGCTGCAACTCTAACATCTTCAGCAGAACATACAGTTACATCTACAGAACCTCTTACAACAACGACAACACAACTTACAACTACAACTGAACCAACGGCCACAACTCTAACATCTACAACAGAACATACAACTGCAACTACAGCCCCTCTTACAGCAACGACAACACAACTTACATCTACAACTGAACCATCGGCTGCAACTCTAACATCTTCAGCAGAACATACAGTTACATCTACAGAACCTCTTACAACAACGACAACACAACTTACAACTACAACTGAACCAATTGCCGCAACTCTAAGATCTACAACAGAAAATAAAGCTACAACTACAGCCCCTCTTACAGCAACGACAACACAACTTACATCTACAACTGAACCAACGGCCACTACTCCTATAACCTCTACAACAGAATATACAGCTACAACTACAGCCCCTCCTACAGCAACAACAAAACTAACATCTACAACTGAACCAACGGCCACAACTCTAACATCTAAATCAGAACATACAGCTACAACTACAGAACCTCCTACAACGAAGACAACACAACTTACAACGACAACTGAACCAACTGCTGCAACTCTAACATCTACAACAGAACATACAGCTACAACTACAGCCCCTCTTACAACAACGACAACACAACTTACATCTACAACTGAACCAACGGCCTCAACTCTAACATCTACAACAGAACATATAACTACAACTACAGCTCCTCTTACAGCAACGACAACACAACTTACATCTACAACTGAACCAATGGCCACAACTCCTATAACCTCTACAACAGAATATACAGCTACAACACAACTTAGATCTACAACTGAACAAACGGCCACAACTCTAACATCTACAACAGAACATACAGCTACAACTACAGCCCCTCTTACAGCAACAACACAACTTACATCTACAAATAAACCAACGGCCACAACTCTAACATCTACAACAGATCATAAAGTCACAACTACAGCCGCTCATACAGCAACGACAACACAATTTACATCTACAACTGAACCAATGGCTGCATCTACAGAACCTCCTACAACAACGACAACACAACTTACAACTACAACTGAACCAACTGCCGTAAATCTAACATCTACAACAGAATATACAGCTACAACTACAGCCCCTCTTACAGCAAAGACAACACAACTTACATCTACAACTGAAACAACGGCCACAACTCCTATAACCTCTACAACAAAATATACAGCTACAACACAACTTAGATCTACAACTGAACAAACGGCCACAACTCTAACATCTACAACAGAACATACAGCTACAACTACAGCCCCTCTTACAGCAACAATGCAACTTACAACTACAACTGAACCAATGGCTGCAACTCTAACATCTTCAGCAGAACATACAGTTACATCTACAGAACCTCCTACAACAACGACAACACAACTTACAACTACAACTGAACCAACTGCCGTAAATCTAACATCTACAACAGAACATACAGCTACAACTACAGCCCCTCTTACAGCAACAACACAACTGAGATCTACAACTGAACAAACGGCCACAACTCTAACATCTACAACAGAACATACAGCTACAACTAAAGAACCTCCTACAACAAAGACAACACAACTTGCATCTACAACTGAACCAACGGCCACAACTCCTATAACATCTACAACAGAATATAGAGCTACAACTAAAGAACCTCCTACAACAAAGACAACACAACTTACAACGACAACTGAACCAATGGATACAACTCTAACATCTTCAGCAGAACATACAGTTAAATCTACAGAACCTCCTACAACAACGACAACACAACTTACAACTACAACTGAACCAACTGCCGTAAATCTAACATCTACAACAGAATATACAGCTACAACTACAGCCCCTCCTACAGCAACAACACAACTTAGATCTACAACTGAACAAACGGCCAAAACTATAACATCTACAACAGAACATACAGCTACAACTCCAGCCCCTCTTACAGCAACAACGCAACTTACAACTACAACTGAACCAACGGCCACAACTCTAACATCTACAACAGAACATACAGCTACAACTACAGCCCCTCTTACAGCAACAACACAACTTACATCTACAAATAAACCAACGGCCACAACTCTAACATCTACAACAGATCATAAAGTCACAACTACAGCCGCTCATACAGCAACGACAACACAATTTACATCTACAACTGAACCAATGGCTGCATCTACAGAACCTCCTACAACAACGACAACACAACTTACAACTACAACTGAACCAACTGCCGTAAATCTAACATCTACAACAGAACATACAGCTACAACTACAGCCCCTCTTACAGCAACAACACAACTGAGATCTACAACTGAACAAACGGCCACAACTCTAACATCTACAACAGAACATACAGCTACAACTAAAGAACCTCCTACAACAAAGACAACACAACTTGCATCTACAACTGAACCAACGGCCACAACTCCTATAACATCTACAACAGAATATACAGCTACAACTAAAGCCCCTCGTACAGCAACAACAAAACTTATATCTACAACTGAACCAACGGCCACTACTCCTATAACATCTACAACAGAATATACAGCTACAACTACAGCCCCTTCTACAGCAACAACACAACTTACATCTACAACTGAACAAACGGCCACAACTCTAACATCTACAACAGAATATACAGCTACAACTACAGCCCTTCCTACAGCAACAACACAACTTACAACTACAACTGAACCAACGGCCACAACTCTAACTTCTATAACAGAACATACAGCTACAACTAAAGAACCTCCTACAACAAAGACAACACAACTTACAACGACAACTGAACCAATGGATACATCTCTAACATCTTCAGCAGAACATACAGTTACATCTACAGAACCTCCTACAACAACGACAACACAACTTACAACAACAACTGAACCAACTGCCGTAAATCTAACATCTACAACAGAACATACAGCTACAACTACAGCCCCTCTTACAGCAACAACACAATTTAGATCTACAACTGAAAAAACGGCCACAACTCTAACATCTACAACAGAACATACAGCTACAACTACAGAACCTCTTACAACAATGGCAACACAACTTACAACGACAACTGAACCAAATGCCGCAACTCTAACATCTACAACAGAACATACAGGTACAACTACAGAACCTCTTACAGCAACGACAACAAAAATTACATCTACAACTCAACCAACGGCCGCAACTCTAACATCTAAAACAGAACATACAGCTACAACTAAAGAACCTCCTACAACAAAGACAACACAGCTTGCAACGACAACTGAACCAACTGCTGCAACTCTAACATCTACAACAGAATATACAGCTACAACTACAGCCCCTCCGACAGCAACAACACATCTTAGATCTACAACTGAACCAACGGCCACAACTCTAACAGCTACAACAGATCATACAGCTACAACTACAGCCCCTCTTACAGCAACAACACAACTTAGATTAACAACTGAACAAACGGCCACAACTCCTATAACCTCTACAACAGAATATACAGCTACAACTACAGCCCCTCCTACAGCAACAACCCAACTTACAACTACAACTGAACCAACGGTTACAACTCTAACATCTTCAGCAGAACATACAGTTACATCTACAGAACCTCTTACAACAACGACAACACAACTTACAACTACAACTGAACCAATTGCCGCAACTCCTATAACCTCTACAACAGAATATACAGCTACAACTACAGCCCCTCCGACAGCAACAACACATCTTAGATCTACAACTGAACCAACGGCCACAACTCTAACAGCTACAACAGATCATACAGCTACAACTACAGCCCCTCTTACAGCAACAACACAACTTAGATCTACAAATGAACAAACGGCCAAAACTATAACATCTACAACAGAACATACAGCTACAACTACAGCCCCTCTTACAGCAACAACGCAACTTACATCTACAACTGAACCAATGGCTGCAACTCTAACATCTTCAGCAGAACATACAGTTACATCTACAGAACCTCCTACAACAACGACAACACAACTTACAACTACAACTGAACCAACTGCCACAACTCTAACATCTACAACAGAACATACAGCTACAACTACAGCCCCTCTTACAGCAACGACAACACAACTTACATCTACAACTGAAACAACGGCCACAACTCCTATAACCTCTACAACAAAATATACAGCTACAACACAACTTAGATCTACAACTGAACAAACGGCCACAACTCTAACATCTACAACAGAACATACAGCTACAACTACAGCCCCTCTTACAGCAACAATGCAACTTACAACTACAACTGAACCAATGGCTGCAACTCTAACATCTTCAGCAGAACATACAGTTACATCTACAGAACCTCCTACAACAACGACAACACAACTTACAACTACAACTGAACCAACTGCCGTAAATCTAACATCTACAACAGAACGTACAGCTACAACTACAGCCCCTCTTACAGCAACAACACAACTGAGATCTACAACTGAACAAACGGCCACAACTCTAACATCTACAACAGAACATACAGCTACAACTAAAGAACCTCCTACAACAAAGACAACACAACTTGCATCTACAACTGAACCAACGGCCACAACTCCTATAACATCTACAACAGAATATACAGCTACAACTACAGCCCCTTCTACAGCAACAACACAACTTAGATCTACAACTGAACAAACGGCCACAACTCTAACATCTACAATAGAATATACAGCTACAACTACAGCCCTTCCTACAGCAACAACACAACTTACAACTACAACTGAACCAACGGCCACAACTCTAACTTCTATAACAAAACATACAGCTACAACTAAAGAACCTCCTACAACAAAGACAACACAACTTACAACGACAACTGAACCAATGGATACAACTCTAACATCTTCAGCAGAACATACAGTTACATCTACAGAACCTCCTACAACAACGACAACACAACTTACAACTACAACTGAACCAACTGCCGTAAATCTAACATCTACAACAGAATATACAGCTACAACTACAGCCCCTCCTACAGCAACAACACAATTTAGATCTACAACTGAAAAAACGGCCACAACTCTAACATCTATAACAGAACATACAGCTACAACTACAGAACCTCTTCCAACAACGGCAACACAACTTACAACGACAACTGAACCAAATGACGCACCTCTAACATCTACAACAGAACATACAGGTACAACTACAGAACCTCTTACAGCAATGACAAAAAAACTTACATCTACAACTGAACCAACGGCCACTACTCCTATAACATCTACAACAGAATATACAGCTACAACTACAGTCCCTCCTACAGCAACAACACAACTTAGATCTACAACTGAACAAAAGGCCACAACTCTAACATCTAAAACAGAATATACAGCTCCAACTACAGCCCATCTTACAGCAACAACAAAACTTACATCTACAACTGAACCAACGGCCACAACTCTAACATCTAAAACAGAACATACAGCTACAACTAAAGAACCTCCTACAACAAAGACAACACAACTTGCAACGACAACTGAACCAACTGCTGCAACTCTAACATCTACAACAGAATATACAGCTACAACTACAGCCCCTCTTACAGCAACAACACAACTTACAACTACAACCGAACCAACGGCCTCAACTCCTATAACCTCTACAACAGAATATACAGCAACAACTACAGCCCCTCCGACAGCAACAACACATCTTAGATCTACAACTGAACCAACGGCCACAACTCTACCATCTACAACAGAATATACAGCTACAACTACAGCCCCTCTTACAGCAACAACCCAACTTACAACTACAACTGAACCAACGGCCACAACTCTAACATCTACAACAGAACATACAACTGCAACTACAGCCCCTCTTACAGCAACGACAACACAACTTACATCTACAACTGAACCATCGGCTGCAACTCTAACATCTTCAGCAGAACATACAGTTACATCTACAGAACCTCTTACAACAACGACAACACAACTTACAACTACAACTGAACCAATTGCCGCAACTCTAACATCTACAACAGAACATAAAGCTACAACTACAGCCCCTCTTACAGCAATGACAACACAACTTACATCTACAACTGAACCAACAGCCACTACTCCTATAACCTCTACAACAGAATATACAGCTACAACTACAGCCCCTCCTACAACAACAACAAAACTAACATCTACAACTGAACCAATGGCCACAACTCTAACATCTAAAACAGAACATACAGCTACAACTACAGAACCTCCTACAACAAAGACAACACAACTTACAATGACAACTGAACCAACTGCTGCAACTCTAACATCTACAAGAGAACATACAACTGCAACTACAGCCCCTCTTACAGCAACGACAACACAACTTACATCTACAACTGAACCAACTGCTGCAACTCTAACATCTTCAGCAGAACATACAGTTACATCTACAGAACCTCTTACAACAACGACAACACAACTTACAACTACAACTGAACCAATTGCCGCAACTCTAAGATCTACAACAGAAAATAAAGCTACAACTACAGCCCCTCTTACAGCAACGACAACACAACTTACATCTACAACTGAACCAACGGCCACTACTCCTATAACCTCTACAACAGAATATACAGCTACAACTACAGCCCCTCCTACAGCAACAACAAAACTAACATCTACAACTGAACCAACGGCCACAACTCTAACATCTAAATCAGAACATACAGCTACAACTACAGAACCTCCTACAACGAAGACAACACAACTTACAACGACAACTGAACCAACTGCTGCAACTCTAACATCTACAACAGAACATACAGCTACAACTACAGCCCCTCTTACAGCAACAACGCAACTTACAACTACAACTGAACCAACGGCCACAACTCTAACATCTACAACAGAACATACAGCTACAACTACAGCCCCTCTTACAGCAACAACACAACTTACAACTACAACTGAACCAACGGCCACAACTCTAACATCTACAACAGAACATACAGCTACAACTACAGCCCCTCTTACAGCAACAACACAACTTACATCTACAAATACACCAACGGCCACAACTCTAACATCTACAACAGATCATAAAGTCACAACTACAGCCGCTCATACAGCAACGACAACACAATTTACATCTACAACTGAACCAATGGCTGCAACTCTAACATCTTCAGCAGAACATACAGTTACATCTACAGAACCTCCTACAACAACGACAACACAACTTACAACTACAACTGAACCAACTGCCGTAAATCTAACATCTACAACAGAATATACAGCTACAACTACAGCCCCTCTTACAGCAACGACAACACAACTTACATCTACAACTGAAACAACGGCCACAACTCCTATAACCTCTACAACAAAATATACAGCTACAACACAACTTAGATCTACAACTGAACAAACGGCCACAACTCTAACATCTACAACAGAACATACAGCTACAACTACAGCCCCTCTTACAGCAACAATGCAACTTACAACTACAACTGAACCAATGGCTGCAACTCTAACATCTTCAGCAGAACATACAGTTACATCTACAGAACCTCCTACAACAACAACAACACAACTTACAACTACAACTGAACCAACTGCCGTAAATCTAACATCTACAACAGAACATACAGCTACAACTACAGCCCCTCTTACAGCAACAACACAACTGAGATCTACAACTGAACAAACGGCCACAACTCTAACATCTACAACAGAACATACAGCTACAACTAAAGAACCTCCTACAACAAAGACAACACAACTTGCATCTACAACTGAACCAACGGCCACAACTCCTATAACATCTACAACAGAATATACAGCTACAACTAAAGAACCTCCTACAACAAAGACAACACAACTTACAACGACAACTGAACCAATGGATACAACTCTAACATCTTCAGCAGAACATACAGTTACATCTACAGAACCTCCTACAACAACGACAACACAACTTACAACTACAACTGAACCAACTGCCGTAAATCTAACATCTACAACAGAATATACAGCTACAACTACAGCCCCTCCTACAGCAACAACACAACTTAGATCTACAACTGAACAAACGGCCAAAACTATAACATCTACAACAGAACATACAGCTACAACTACAGCCCCTCTTACAGCAACAACGCAACTTACAACTACAACTGAACCAACGGCCACAACTCTAACATCTTCAGCAGAACATACAGTTACATCTACAGAACCTCCTACAACAACGACAACACAACTTACAACTACAACTGAACCAACTGCCGTAAATCTAACATCTACAACAGATCATAAAGTCACAACTACAGCCGCTCATACAGCAACGACAACACAATTTACATCTACAACTGAACCAATGGCTGCAACTCTAACATCTTCAGCAGAACATACAGTTACATCTACAGAACCTCCTACAACAACGACAACACAACTTACAACTACAACTGAACCAACTACCACAACTCTAACATCTACAACAGAACATACAGCTACAACACAACTTAGATCTACAACTGAACAAACGGCCACAACTCTAACATCTACAACAGAACATACAGCTACAACAACAGCCCCTCTTACAGCAACAATGCAACTTACAACTACAACTGAACCAATGGCTGCAACTCTAACATCTTCAGCAGAACATACAGTTACATCTACAGAACCTCCTACAACAACGACAACACAACTTACAACTACAACTGAACCAACTGCCGTAAATCTAACATCTACAACAGAACATACAGCTACAACTACAGCCCCTCTTACAGCAACAACGCAACTGAGATCTACAACTGAACAAACGGCCACAACTCTAACATCTACAACAGAACATACAGCTACAACTAAAGAACCTCCTACAACAAAGACAACACAACTTGCATCTACAACTGAACCAACGGCCACAACTCCTATAACATCTACAACAGAATATACAGCTACAACTAAAGCCCCTCGTACAGCAACAACAAAACTTATATCTACAACTGAACCAACGGCCACTACTCCTATAACATCTACAACAGAATATACAGCTACAACTACAGCCCCTTCTACAGCAACAACACAACTTACATCTACAACTGAACAAACGGCCACAACTCTAACATCTAGAACAGAATATACAGCTACAACTACAGCCCCTCTTACAGCAACAACACAACTTACAACTACAACCGAACCAACGGCCTCAACTCCTATAACCTCTACAACAGAATATACAGCAACAACTACAGCCCCTCCGACAGCAACAACACATCTTAGATCTACAACTGAACCAACAGCCACAACTCTACCATCTACAACAGAATATACAGCTACAACTACAGCCCCTCTTACAGCAACAACCCAACTTACAACTACAACTGAACCAACGGCCACAACTCTAACATCTACAACAGAACATACAACTGCAACTACAGCCCCTCTTACAGCAACGACAACACAACTTACATCTACAACTGAACCATTGGCTGCAACTCTAACATCTTCAGCAGAACATACAGTTACATCTACAGAACCTCTTACAACAACGACAACACAACTTACAACTACAACTGAACCAATTGCCGCAACTCTAACATCTACAACAGAACATAAAGCTACAACTACAGCCCCTCTTACAGCAATGACAACACAACTTACATCTACAACTGAACCAACAGCCACTACTCCTATAACCTCTACAACAGAATATACAGCTACAACTACAGCCCCTCCTACAACAACAACAAAACTAACATCTACAACTAAACCAACGGCCACAACTCTAACATCTAAATCAGAACATACAGCTACAACTACAGAACCTCCTACAACGAAGACAACACAACTTACAACGACAACTGAACCAACTACTGCAACTCTAACATCTACAACAGAACATACAGCTACAACTACAGCCCCTCTTACAACAACGACAACAAAACTTACATCTACGACTGAACCAACGGCCTCAACTCTAACATCTACAACAGAACATATAACTACAACTACAGCTCCTCTTACAGCAACGACAACACAACTTACATCTACAACTGAACCAATGGCCACAACTCCTATAACCTCTACAACAGAATATACAGCTACAACTACAGCCCCTCCTACAGCAACAACACAACTTAGATCTACAACTGAACAAACGGCCAAAACTATAATATCTACAACAGAACATACAGCTACAACTACAGCCCCTCTTACAGCAACAACGCAACTTACAACTACAACTGAACCAACGGCCACAACTCTAACATCTACAACAGAACATACAGCTACAACTACAGCCCCTCTTACAGCAACAACACAACTTACATCTACAAATACACCAACGGCCACAACTCTAACATCTACAACAGATCATAAAGTCACAACTACAGCCGCTCATACAGCAACGACAACACAATTTACATCTACAACTCAACCAATGGCTGCAACTCTAACATCTTCAGCAGAACATACAGTTACATCTACAGAACCTCCTACAACAACGACAACACAACTTACAACTACAACTAAACCAACTGCCGTAAATCTAACATCTACAACAGAATATACAGCTACAACTACAGCCCCTCTTACAGCAACGACAACACAACTTACATCTACAACTGAAACAACGGCCACAACTCCTATAACCTCTACAACAAAATATACAGCTACAACACAACTTAGATCTACAACTGAACAAACGGCCACAACTCTAACATCTACAACAGAACATACAGCTACAACTACAGCCCCTCTTAAAGCAACAATGCAACTTACAACTACAACTGAACCAATGGCTGCAACTCTAACATCTTCAGCAGAACATACAGTTACATCTACAGAACCTCCTACAACAACGACAACACAACTTACAACTACAACTGAACCAACTGCCACAACTCTAACATCTACAACAGAACATACAGCTACAACACAACTTAGATCTACAACTGAACAAACGGCCACAACTCTAACATCTACAACAGAACATACAGCTACAACAACAGCCCCTCTTACAGCAACAATGCAACTTACAACTACAACTGAACCAATGGCTGCAACTCTAACATCTTCAGCAGAACATACAGTTACATCTACAGAACCTCCTACAACAACGACAACACAACTTACAACTACAACTGAACCAACTGCCGTAAATCTAACATCTACAACAGAACATACAGCTACAACTACAGCCCCTCTTACAGCAACAACGCAACTGAGATCTACAACTGAACAAACGGCCACAACTCTAACATCTACAACAGAACATACAGCTACAACTAAAGAACCTCCTACAACAAAGACAACACAACTTGCATCTACAACTGAACCAACGGCCACAACTCCTATAACATCTACAACAGAATATACAGCTACAACTAAAGCCCCTCGTACAGCAACAACAAAACTTATATCTACAACTGAACCAACGGCCACTACTCCTATAACATCTACAACAGAATATACAGCTACAACTACAGCCCCTTCTACAGCAACAACACAACTTACATCTACAACTGAACAAACGGCCACAACTCTAACATCTACAACAGAATATACAGCTACAACTACAGCCCTTCCTACAGCAACAACACAACTTACAACTACAACTGAACCAACGGCCACAACTCTAACTTCTATAACAGAACATACAGCTACAACTAAAGAACCTCCTACAACAAAGACAACACAACTTACAACGACAACTGGACCAATGGATACAACTCTAACATCTTCAGCAGAACATACAGTTACATCTACAGAACCTCCTACAACAACGACAACACAACTTACAACTACAACTGAACCAACTGCCGTAAATCTAACATCTACAACAGAACATACAGCTACAACTACAGCCCCTCTTACAGCAACAACACAATTTAGATCTACAACTGAAAAAACGGCCACAACTCTAACATCTATAACAGAACATACAGCTACAACTACAGAACCTCTTCCAACAACGGCAACACAACTTACAACGACAACTGAACCAAATGCCGCACCTCTAACATCTACAACAGAACATACAGGTACAACTACAGAACCTCTTACAGCAATGACAAAAAAACTTACATCTACAACTGAACCAACGGCCACTACTCCTATAACATGTACAACAGAATATACAGCAACAACTACAGTCCCTCCTACAGCAACAACACAACTTAGACCTACAACTGAACAAAAGGCCACAACTCTAACATCTAAAACAGAATATACAGCTCCAACTACAGCCCATCTTACAGCAACAACAAAACTTACATCTACAACTGAACCAACGGCCACAACTCTAACATCTAAAACAGAACATACAGCTACACCTAAAGAACCTCCTACAACAAAGACAACACAACTTGCAACGACAACTGAACCAACTGCTGCAACTCTAACATCTAGAACAGAATATACAGCTACAACTACAGCCCCTCTTACAGCAACAACACAACTTACAACTACAACCGAACCAACGGCCTCAACTCCTATAACCTCTACAACAGAATATACAGCAACAACTACAGCCCCTCCGACAGCAACAACACATCTTAGATCTACAACTGAACCAAAAGCCACAACTCTACCATCTACAACAGAATATACAGCTACAACTACAGCCCCTCTTACAGCAACAACCCAACTTACAACTACAACTGAACCAACGGCCACAACTCTAACATCTACAACAGAACATACAACTGCAACTACAGCCCCTCTTACAGCAACGACAACACAACTTACATCTACAACTGAACCATTGGCTGCAACTCTAACATCTTCAGCAGAACATACAGTTACATCTACAGAACCTCTTACAACAACGACAACACAACTTACAACTACAACTGAACCAATTGCCGCAACTCTAAGATCTACAACAGAAAATAAAGCTACAACTACAGCCCCTCTTACAGCAACGACAACACAACTTACATCTACAACTGAACCAACGGCCACTACTCCTATAACCTCTACAACAGAATATACAGCTACAACTACAGCCCCTCCTACAGCAACAACAAAACTAACATCTACAACTGAACCAACGGCCACAACTCTAACATCTAAATCAGAACATACAGCTACAACTACAGAACCTCCTACAACGAAGACAACACAACTTACAACGACAACTGAACCAACTGCTGCAACTCTAACATCTACAACAGAACATACAGCTACAACTACAGCCCCTCTTACAACAACGACAACACAACTTACATCTACAACTGAACCAACGGCCTCAACTCTAACATCTACAACAGAACATATAACTACAACTACAGCTCCTCTTACAGCAACGACAACACAACTTACATCTACAACTGAACCAATGGCCACAACTCCTATAACCTCTACAACAGAATATACAGCTACAACTAAAGCCCCTCCTACAGCAACAACACAACTTAGATCTACAACTGAACAAACGGCCAAAACTATAACATCTACAACAGAACATACAGCTACAACTACAGCCCCTCTTACAGCAACAACGCAACTTACAACTACAACTGAACCAACGGCCACAACTCTAACATCTACAACAGAACATACAGCTACAACTACAGCCCCTCTTACAGCAACAACACAACTTACATCTACAACTGAACCAATGGCTGCAACTCTAACATCTTCAGCAGAACATACAGTTACATCTACAGAACCTCCTACAACAACGACAACACAACTTACAACTACAACTGAACCAACTGCCGTAAATCTAACATCTACAACAGAATATACAGCTACAACTACAGCCCCTCTTACAGCAACGACAACACAACTTACATCTACAACTGAAACAACGGCCACAACTCCTATAACCTCTACAACAAAATATACAGCTACAACACAACTTAGATCTACAACTGAACAAACGGCCACAACTCTAACATCTACAACAGAACATACAGCTACAACTACAGCCCCTCTTACAGCAACAATGCAACTTACAACTACAACTGAACCAATGGCTGCAACTCTAACATCTTCAGCAGAACATACAGTTACATCTACAGAACCTCCTACAACAACGACAACACAACTTACAACTACAACTGAACCAACTGCCGTAAATCTAACATCTACAACAGAACATACAGCTACAACTACAGCCCCTCTTACAGCAACAACACAACTGAGATCTACAACTGAACAAACGGCCACAACTCTAACATCTACAACAGAACATACAGCTACAACTACAGCCCCTCTTACAGCAACAACACAACTGAGATCTACAACTGAACAAACGGCCACAACTCTAACATCTACAACAGAACATACAGCTACAACTAAAGAACCTCCTACAACAAAGACAACACAACTTGCATCTACAACTGAACCAATGGCCACAACTCCTATAACATCTACAACAGAATATAGAGCTACAACTAAAGAACCTCCTACAACAAAGACAACACAACTTACAACGACAACTGAACCAATGGATACAACTCTAACATCTTCAGCAGAACATACAGTTAAATCTACAGAACCTCCTACAACAACGACAACACAACTTACAACTACAACTGAACCAACTGCCGTAAATCTAACATCTACAACAGAATATACAGCTACAACTACAGCCCCTCCTACAGCAACAACACAACTTAGATCTACAACTGAACAAACGGCCAAAACTATAACATCTACAACAGAACATACAGCTACAACTCCAGCCCCTCTTACAGCAACAACGCAACTTACAACTACAACTGAACCAACGGCCACAACTCTAACATCTACAACAGAACATACAGCTACAACTACAGCCCCTCTTACAGCAACAACACAACTTACATCTACAAATAAACCAACGGCCACAACTCTAACATCTACAACAGATCATAAAGTCACAACTACAGCCGCTCATACAGCAACGACAACACAATTTACATCTACAACTGAACCAATGGCTGCATCTACAGAACCTCCTACAACAACGACAACACAACTTACAACTACAACTGAACCAACTGCCGTAAATCTAACATCTACAACAGAACATACAGCTACAACTACAGCCCCTCTTACAGCAACAACACAACTGAGATCTACAACTGAACAAACGGCCACAACTCTAACATCTACAACAGAACATACAGCTACAACTAAAGAACCTCCTACAACAAAGACAACACAACTTGCATCTACAACTGAACCAACGGCCACAACTCCTATAACATCTACAACAGAATATACAGCTACAACTAAAGCCCCTCGTACAGCAACAACACAACTTACATCTACAACTGAACAAACGGCCACAATTCTAACATCTACAACAGAATATACAGCTACAACTACAGCCCTTCCTACAGCAACAACACAACTTACAACTACAACTGAACCAACGGCCACAACTCTAACTTCTATAACAGAACATACAGCTACAACTAAAGAACCTCCTACAACAAAGACAACACAACTTACAACGACAACTGAACCAATGGATACATCTCTAACATCTTCAGCAGAACATACAGTTACATCTACAGAACCTCCTACAACAACGACAACACAACTTACAACTACAACTGAACCAACTGCCGTAAATCTAACATCTACAACAGAACATACAGCTACAACTACAGCCCCTCTTACAGCAACAACACAATTTAGATCTACAACTGAAAAAACGGCCACAACTCTAACATCTACAACAGAACATACAGCTACAACTACAGAACCTCTTACAACAATGGCAACACAACTTACAACGACAACTGAACCAAATGCCGCAACTCTAACATCTACAACAGAACATACAGGTACAACTACAGAACCTCTTACAGCAACGACAAAAAAACTTACATCTACAACTCAACCAACGGCCGCAACTCTAACATCTAAAACAGAACATACAGCTACAACTAAAGAACCTCCTACAACAAAGACAACACTGCTTGCAACGACAACTGAACCAACTGCTGCAACTCTAACATCTACAACAGAATATACAGCTACAACTACAGCCCCTCTTACAGCAACAACACAACTTACAACTACAACCGAACCAACGGCCTCAACTCCTATAACCTCTACAACAGAATATACAGCTACAACTACAGCCCCTCCGACAGCAACAACACATCTTAGATCTACAACTGAACCAACGGCCACAACTCTAACAGCTACAACAGATCATACAGCTACAACTACAGCCCCTCTTACAGCAACAACACAACTTAGATTAACAACTGAACAAACGGCCACAACTCCTATAACCTCTACAACAGAATATACAGCTACAACTACAGCCCCTCCTACAGCAACAACCCAACTTACAACTACAACTGAACCAACGGCCACAACTCTAACATCTTCAGCAGAACATACAGTTACATCTACAGAACCTCTTACAACAACGACAACACAACTTACAACTACAACTGAACCAATTGCCGCAACTCCTATAACCTCTACAACAGAATATACAGCTACAACTACAGCCCCTCCGACAGCAACAACACATCTTAGATCTACAACTGAACCAACGGCCAAAACTCTAACAGCTACAACAGATCATACAGCTACAACTACAGCCCCTCTTACAGCAACAACACAACTTAGATCTACAAATGAACAAACGGCCAAAACTATAACATCTACAACAGAACATACAGCTACAACTACAGCCCCTCTTACAGCAACAACGCAACTTACATCTACAACTGAACCAATGGCTGCAACTCTAACATCTTCAGCAGAACATACAGTTACATCTACAGAACCTCCTACAACAACGACAACACAACTTACAACTACAACTGAAGCAACTGCCACAACTCTAACATCTACAACAGAACATACAGCTACAACTACAGCCCCTCTTACAGCAACGACAACACAACTTACATCTACAACTGAAACAACGGCCACAACTCCTATAACCTCTACAACAAAATATACAGCTACAACACAACTTAGATCTACAACTGAACAAACGGCCACAACTCTAACATCTACAACAGAACATACAGCTACAACTACAGCCCCTCTTACAGCAACAATGCAACTTACAACTACAACTGAACCAATGGCTGCAACTCTAACATCTTCAGCAGAACATACAGTTACATCTACAGAACCTCCTACAACAACGACAACACAACTTACAACTACAACTGAACCAACTGCCGTAAATCTAACATCTACAACAGAACATACAGCTACAACTACAGCCCCTCTTACAGCAACAACACAACTGAGATCTACAACTGAACAAACGGCCACAACTCTAACATCTACAACAGAACATACAGCTACAACTAAAGAACCTCCTACAACAAAGACAACACAACTTGCATCTACAACTGAACCAACGGCCACAACTCCTATAACATCTACAACAGAATATACAGCTACAACTACAGCCCCTTCTACAGCAACAACACAACTTAGATCTACAACTGAACCAACGGCCACAACTCCTATAACATCTACAACAGAATATACAGCTACAACTACAGCCCCTTCTACAGCAACAACACAACTTAGATCTACAACTGAACAAACGGCCACAACTCTAACATCTACAATAGAATATACAGCTACAACTACAGCCCTTCCTACAGCAACAACACAACTTACAACTACAACTGAACCAACGGCCACAACTCTAACTTCTATAACAAAACATACAGCTACAACTAAAGAACCTCCTACAACAAAGACAACACAACTTACAACGACAACTGAACCAATGGATACAACTCTAACATCTTCAGCAGAACATACAGTTACATCTACAGAACCTCCTACAACAACGACAACACAACTTACAACTACAACTGAACCAACTGCCGTAAATCTAACATCTACAACAGAATATACAGCTACAACTACAGCCCCTCCTACAGCAACAACACAATTTAGATCTACAACTGAAAAAACGGCCACAACTCTAACATCTATAACAGAACATACAGCTACAACTACAGAACCTCTTCCAACAACGGCAACACAACTTACAACGACAACTGAACCAAATGCCGCACCTCTAACATCTACAACAGAACATACAGGTACAACTACAGAACCTCTTACAGCAATGACAAAAAAACTTACATCTACAACTGAACCAACGGCCACTACTCCTATAACATCTACAACAGAATATACAGCTACAACTACAGTCCCTCCTACAGCAACAACACAACTTAGATCTACAACTGAACAAAAGGCCACAACTCTAACATCTAAAACAGAATATACAGCTCCAACTACAGCCCATCTTACAGCAACAACAAAACTTACATCTACAACTGAACCAACGGCCACAACTCTAACATCTAAAACAGAACATACAGCTACAACTAAAGAACCTCCTACAACAAAGACAACACAACTTGCAACGACAACTGAACCAACTGCTGCAACTCTAACATCTACAACAGAATATACAGCTACAACTACAGCCCCTCTTACAGCAACAACACAACTTACAACTACAACCGAACCAACGGCCTCAACTCCTATAACCTCTACAACAGAATATACAGCAACAACTACAGCCCCTCCGACAGCAACAACACATCTTAGATCTACAACTGAACCAACGGCCACAACTCTACCATCTACAACAGAATATACAGCTACAACTACAGCCCCTCTTACAGCAACAACCCAACTTACAACTACAACTGAACCAACAGCCACTACTCCTATAACCTCTACAACAGAATATACAGCTACAACTACAGCCCCTCCTACAACAACAACAAAACTAACATCTACAACTGAACCAATGGCCACAACTCTAACATCTAAAACAGAACATACAGCTACAACTACAGAACCTCCTACAACAAAGACAACACAACTTACAATGACAACTGAACCAACTGCTGCAACTCTAACATCTACAAGAGAACATACAACTGCAACTACAGCCCCTCTTACAGCAACGACAACACAACTTACATCTACAACTGAACCAACTGCTGCAACTCTAACATCTTCAGCAGAACATACAGTTACATCTACAGAACCTCTTACAACAACGACAACACAACTTACAACTACAACTGAACCAATTGCCGCAACTCTAAGATCTACAACAGAAAATAAAGCTACAACTACAGCCCCTCTTACAGCAACGACAACACAACTTACATCTACAACTGAACCAACGGCCACTACTCCTATAACCTCTACAACAGAATATACAGCTACAACTACAGCCCCTCCTACAGCAACAACAAAACTAACATCTACAACTGAACCAACGGCCACAACTCTAACATCTAAATCAGAACATACAGCTACAACTACAGAACCTCCTACAACGAAGACAACACAACTTACAACGACAACTGAACCAACTGCTGCAACTCTAACATCTACAACAGAACATACAGCTACAACTACAGCCCCTCTTACAACAACGACAACACAACTTACATCTACAACTGAACCAACGGCCTCAACTCTAACATCTACAACAGAACATATAACTACAACTACAGCTCCTCTTACAGCAACGACAACACAACTTACATCTACAACTGAACCAATGGCCACAACTCCTATAACCTCTACAACAGAATATACAGCTACAACTAAAGCCCCTCCTACAGCAACAACACAACTTAGATCTACAACTGAACAAACGGCCAAAACTATAACATCTACAACAGAACATACAGCTACAACTACAGCCCCTCTTACAGCAACAACGCAACTTACAACTACAACTGAACCAACGGCCACAACTCTAACATCTACAACAGAACATACAGCTACAACTACAGCCCCTCTTACAGCAACAACACAACTTACATCTACAAATACACCAACGGCCACAACTCTAACATCTACAAAAGATCATAAAGTCACAACTACAGCCGCTCATACAGCAACGACAACACAATTTACATCTACAACTGAACCAATGGCTGCAACTCTAACATCTTCAGCAGAACATACAGTTACATCTACAGAACCTCCTACAACAACGACAACACAACTTACAACTACAACTGAACCAACTGCCGTAAATCTAACATCTACAACAGAATATACAGCTACAACTACAGCCCCTCTTACAGCAACGACAACACAACTTACATCTACAACTGAAACAACGGCCACAACTCCTATAACCTCTACAACAAAATATACAGCTACAACACAACTTAGATCTACAACTGAACAAACGGCCACAACTCTAACATCTACAACAGAACATACAGCTACAACTACAGCCCCTCTTACAGCAACAACACAACTGAGATCTACAACTGAACAAACGGCCACAACTCTAACATCTACAACAGAACATACAGCTACAACTAAAGAACCTCCTACAACAAAGACAACACAACTTGCATCTACAACTGAACCAACGGCCACAACTCCTATAACATCTACAACAGAATATACAGCTACAACTAAAGAACTTCCTACAACAAAGACAACACAACTTACAACGACAACTGAACCAATGGATACAACTCTAACATTTTCAGCAGAACATACAGTTACATCTACAGAACCTCCTACAACAACGACAACACAACTTACAACTACAACTGAACCAACTGCCGTAAATCTAACATCTACAACAGATCATAAAGTCACAACTACAGCCGCTCATACAGCAACGACAACACAATTTACATCTACAACTGAACCAATGGCTGCAACTCTAACATCTTCAGCAGAACATACAGTTACATCTACAGAACCTCCTACAACAACGACAACACAACTTACAACTACAACTGAACCAACTGCCACAACTCTAACATCTACAACAGAACATACAGCTACAACACAACTTAGATCTACAACTGAACAAACGGCCACAACTCTAACATCTACAACAGAACATACAGCTACAACAACAGCCCCTCTTACAGCAACAATGCAACTTACAACTACAACTGAACCAATGGCTGCAACTCTAACATCTTCAGCAGAACATACAGTTACATCTACAGAACCTCCTACAACAACGACAACACAACTTACAACTACAACTGAACCAACTGCCGTAAATCTAACATCTACAACAGAACATACAGCTACAACTACAGCCCCTCTTACAGCAACAACGCAACTGAGATCTACAACTGAACAAACGGCCACAACTCTAACATCTACAACAGAACATACAGCTACAACTAAAGAACCTCCTACAACAAAGACAACACAACTTGCATCTACAACTGAACCAACGGCCACAACTCCTATAACATCTACAACAGAATATACAGCTACAACTAAAGCCCCTCGTACAGCAACAACAAAACTTATATCTACAACTGAACCAACGGCCACTACTCCTATAACATCTACAACAGAATATACAGCTACAACTACAGCCCCTTCTACAGCAACAACACAACTTACATCTACAACTGAACAAACGGCCACAACTCTAACATCTACAACAGAATATACAGCTACAACTACAGCCCTTCCTACAGCAACAACACAACTTACAACTACAACTGAACCAACGGCCACAACTCTAACTTCTATAACAGAACATACAGCTACAACTAAAGAACCTCCTACAACAAAGACAACACAACTTACAACGACAACTGAACCAATGGATACAACTCTAACATCTTCAGCAGAACATACAGTTACATCTACAGAACCTCCTACAACAACGACAACACAACTTACAACTACAACTGAACCAACTGCCGTAAATCTAACATCTACATCAGAACATACAGCTACAACTACAGCCCCTCTTACAGCAACAACACAATTTAGATCTACAACTGAAAAAACGGCCACAACTCTAACATCTATAACAGAACATACAGCTACAACTACAGAACCTCTTCCAACAACGGCAACACAACTTACAACGACAACTGAACCAAATGCCGCACCTCTAACATCTACAACAGAACATACAGGTACAACTACAGAACCTCTTACAGCAATGACAAAAAAACTTACATCTACAACTGAACCAACGGCCACTACTCCTATAACATGTACAACAGAATATACAGCTACAACTACAGTCCCTCCTACAGCAACAACACAACTTAGATCTACAACTGAACAAAAGGCCACAACTCTAACATCTAAAACAGAATATACAGCTCCAACTACAGCCCATCTTACAGCAACAACAAAACTTACATCTACAACTGAACCAACGGCCACAACTCTAACATCTAAAACAGAACATACAGCTACACCTAAAGAACCTCCTACAACAAAGACAACACAACTTGCAACGACAACTGAACCAACTGCTGCAACTCTAACATCTAGAACAGAATATACAGCTACAACTACAGCCCCTCTTACAGCAACAACACAACTTACAACTACAACCAAACCAACGGCCTCAACTCCTATAACCTCTACAACAGAATATACAGCAACAACTACAGCCCCTCCGACAGCAACAACACATCTTAGATCTACAACTGAACCAACAGCCACAACTCTACCATCTACAACAGAATATACAGCTACAACTACAGCCCCTCTTACAGCAACAACCCAACTTACAACTACAACTGAACCAACGGCCACAACTCTAACATCTACAACAGAACATACAACTGCAACTACAGCCCCTCTTACAGCAACGACAACACAACTTACATCTACAACTGAACCATTGGCTGCAACTCTAACATCTTCAGCAGAACATACAGTTACATCTACAGAACCTCTTACAACAACGACAACACAACTTACAACTACAACTGAACCAATTGCCGCAACTCTAACATCTACAACAGAACATAAAGCTACAACTACAGCCCCTCTTACAGCAATGACAACACAACTTACATCTACAACTGAACCAACAGCCACTACTCCTATAACCTCTACAACAGAATATACAGCTACAACTACAGCCCCTCCTACAACAACAACAAAACTAACATCTACAACTGAACCAACGGCCACAACTCTAACATCTAAATCAGAACATACAGCTACAACTACAGCCCCTCTTACAACAACGACAACAAAACTTACATCTACGACTGAACCAACGGCCTCAACTCTAACATCTACAACAGAACATATAACTACAACTACAGCTCCTCTTACAGCAACGACAACACAACTTACATCTACAACTGAACCAATGGCCACAACTTCTATAACCTCTACAACAGAATATACAGCTACAACTACAGCCCCTCCTACAGCAACAACACAACTTAGATCTACAACTGAACAAACGGCCAAAACTATAACATCTACAACAGAACATACAGCTACAACTACAGCCCCTCTTACAGCAACAACACAACTTACATCTACAAATACACCAACGGCCACAACTCTAACATCTACAACAGATCATAAAGTCACAACTACAGCCGCTCATACAGCAACGACAACACAATTTACATCTACAACTGAACCAATGGCTGCAACTCTAACATCTTCAGCAGAACATACAGTTACATCTACAGAACCTCCTACAACAACGACAACACAACTTACAACTACAACTAAACCAACTGCCGTAAATCTAACATCTACAACAGAATATACAGCTACAACTACAGCCCCTCTTACAGCAACGACAACACAACTTACATCTACAACTGAAACAACGGCCACAACTCCTATAACCTCTACAACAAAATATACAGCTACAACACAACTTAGATCTACAACTGAACAAACGGCCACAACTCTAACATCTACAACAGAACATACAGCTACAACTACAGCCCCTCTTAAAGCAACAATGCAACTTACAACTACAACTGAACCAATGGCTGCAACTCTAACATCTTCAGCAGAACATACAGTTACATCTACAGAACCTCCTACAACAACGACAACACAACTTACAACTACAACTGAACCAACTGCCACAACTCTAACATCTACAACAGAACATACAGCTACAACACAACTTAGATCTACAACTGAACAAACGGCCACAACTCTAACATCTACAACAGAACATACAGCTACAACAACAGCCCCTCTTACAGCAACAATGCAACTTACAACTACAACTGAACCAATGGCTGCAACTCTAACATCTTCAGCAGAACATACAGTTACATCTACAGAACCTCCTACAACAACGACAACACAACTTACAACTACAACTGAACCAACTGCCGTAAATCTAACATCTACAACAGAACATACAGCTACAACTACAGCCCCTCTTACAGCAACAACACAACTGAGATCTACAACTGAACAAACGGCCACAACTCTAACGTATACAACAGAACATACAGCTACAACTACAGCCCCTCTTACAGCAACAGCTACACAACCTGCATTTACAACTGAACCAACGGCCACAACTCCTATAACCTCGACAACAGAACATATAGCTACAAGTAAAGCCCCTCCTACAGCAACAACACAACTTGCATCTACAACAGATCATACAGCTACAACTACAGCCCCTCTTACAGCAACAACACAACTTACATATACAACTGAACCAACGGCTGCAACTCTAACATCTACAACAAAACATACAACTACAACTACAGCCCCTCTTACAGCAACGACAACACAACTTACATCTACAACTGAACAAACGGCCACAACTATAACATCTACAACAGAATATACAGCTACAACTAAAGCCCCTCTTACAGCAACAACACAACTTAGATCTACAACTGAACAAACGGCCACAACTCTAACATCTACAACAGAATATACAGCTACAACTACAGCCCCTCGTACAGCAACAACACAACTTAGATCTACAACTGAACCAAAGGCCACAACTCCTATAACCTCTAAAACAGAATACACAGCTACAACTACAGCCCCTCCTACAGCAATAACACAACTTACATCTACAACTGAACCAACGGCTGCAACTCTAACATCTACAACAGAACATACAGCTACAACTACAGCCCCTCTTACAGCAACAACACAACTTACAATTACAACTGAACAAACGGCCACAACTCTAACATCTAGAACAGAACATACAACTACAACTACAGCCCCTCTTACAGCAACGACAACACAACTTACATCTACAACTGAACCAATGGCTGCAACTCTAACATCTTCAGCAGAACATACAGTTACATCTACAGAACCTCCTACAAAAATGAGAACACAACTTACAACTACAACTGAACCAACTGCCGTAACTCTAACATCTACAACAGAATATACAGCTACAACTACAGCCCCTCTTACAGCAACAGCTACACAACTTGCATTTACAACTGAACTAACGGCGACAAATCCTATAACCTCTACAACAGAACATCGAGCTAAAACTACAGCCCCTCCTACAGCAACAACACAACTTGCATCTACAACAGAACATACAGCTACAACTTCAGAACTGCCTACAATAACGACAACACAACTTACATCTGCAACTGAACCAACGGCCGCAACTCTAACATCTACAACAGAACATACAACTACAGCCCCTCTTACAGCAACGACAACACAACTTACATGTACAACTGAACAAACGGCCACAACTATAACATCTACAACAGAACATACAGCTACAACTAAAGCCTCTCTTACAGCAACAACACAACTTAGATCTACAACTGAACAAAGGGCCACAACTCTAACATCTACAACAGAATATACAACTACAACTACAGCCCCTCTTACAGCAACAACACAACTTACATCTACAACTGAACCAACGGCCACAACTCCTATAACCTCTAAAACAGAATACACAGCTACAACTACAGCCCCTCCTACAGCAATAAAACAACTTACATCTACAAGTGAACAAACGGCCACAACTCTAACATCTACAACAGAACACACAGCTACAACTACAGCCCCTCCTACAACAACGACAACACAACTTACATCTACAACTGAACAAACGGCCGCAACTCTAACATCTACAACAGAACATACAGCTACAATTACAGCCCCTCTTACAGCAACGACAACACAACTTACAAGTACAACTGAACCAATGGCCACAACTCTAACATCTACAACAGAACAGACAGCTACAACTACAGCCCCTCTTACAGCAACGACAACACAACTTACATCTACAACTGAACCAACGGCCACAACTCTAACATCTACAACAGAACATACAGCTACAACTACAGAACCTCCTACAGCAATGACAACACAACTTACATCTACAACTGAACCAACGGCCAAAACTCCTATAACCTCTAAAACAGAATACAGAGCTACAACTACAGCCTCTCTTACAGCAACAACACAATTTACATCTACAACTGAACCAACGGCCACATCTATAACATCTACAACAGAACATACAACTTCAACCACAGTTCTTCTTACATCAATGACAACACAACTTACATCTACAACTGAACCAACATCTACAACAGAACATACAGCTACAACTACAGCTCTTCATACAGCAACAACAACACAACTTACAACTACAACTGAACCAACGACCACATCTATAACATCTACAACAGAACATACAGCTACAACTACAGCCCTTCTTACAGCACAAAAACAACTTACATCTACAACTGAACAAACGGCCACACCTCTAACATCTACTACAGAACATACAGCTACAACCACAGAACCTCCTACAACAACGACAACACAACTTACAACTAAACCAACGGCTGCAACTCTAACATCTACAACAGAACATACAACTCCAACTACAGCCCCTCTTACAGCAACGACAACACAACTTACAACTACAACTGAACCAACTGCCGCAACTCTAACATCTACTACAGAACATACAGCTACAACTACAGAACCTACTACAACAACGACAATAAAATTTAAATCTACAACTGAACCAACGGCCACAACTCCTATAACCTCTACAACAGAATATAGAGCTACAACTACAGCCCCTCTTACAGCAACAACTACACGACTTGCATCTACAACTGAACCAACGGCCACAACTCCTATAACCTCGACAATAGAACATACAGCTACAACTACAGCCCCTCCTACAGCAACAACACAACTTGCATCTACAACTGAAAAAATGGCCGCAACTCAAATATCTACAACAGAACATACAGCTACAACTACAAACTCTCCTACAGCAATGACAACACAACTTACATCTACAACTGAACCAAAAATCATAACTCATTCAAAATTAACAACAGATCATACAGTTACAACTACAAATCTTCTTACATCAATGACAACACAACTTACATCCACAACTGAACCAACGACCACATCTATAACATCTACAACAGGACATACAGCTACAACTACAGAACCTCTTACAGCAACGACAACACAACTTACATCTACAACTGAACCAACGGCCACAACTCCTATAACCTCTACAACAAAACATACAGCTACAACTACAGCCCCTCCTACAGCAACAACACAACTTACATCTACAAATAAACCAACGGCCATAACTCTAACATCTACAACAGATCATAAATTCAAAACTACAGCCCCTCTTACAGCAACGACAACACAACTTACATCTACAACTGAACCAACAGCTGCAACTCTAACATCTTCAGCAGAACATACAACTACAACTACAGAACCTCTTACAACAATAAGAACAACACAATTTACAACTACAACTGAACCAACGGCCACAACTCTAACATCTTCAACAGAACATACAGCTACAACTACAGCCCCTCTTACAGCAATGACAACACAACTTACAAGTACAACTAAACAAATGGCCGCAACTCTAACATCTACAACAGAACATACAGCTACAACTACAGCCCCTCTTACAGCAACGACAACACAACTTACATCTGAACCAACGGCCGCAACTGTAACATCTTCAGCAGAACATACAGCTACAACTACAGCCCCTCTTACAGCAACGACAACACAACTTACATCTATAACTGAACAAACGGCCGCAACTCTAACATCTTCAGCAGAACATACAGCTACAACTACAGCCCCTCTTACAGCAACGACAACACAACTTGCATCTACAACTCAACCAACGGCCATAACTCCTATAACCTCTACAACAGAACATACAGCTACAACTACAGCCCCTCTTACAGCAACAACAACACAACTTACATCTACAACTGAACAAACGGCCGCAACTCTAACATCTACAACAGAACATACAGCTACAACTACAGCCCCTCTTACAGCAACAACAATACAACTTACATCTACAACTGAACAAACAGCCGCAACTCTAACATCTACAACAGAACATACAGCTACTACTACAGCCCCTCTTACAGCAACAGCCACACAACTTGCATCTACAACTGAACAAATAAACACAACTACTCCTACGAGTAAACTCACCATTCAAGAACACTCACAAACACCTGTAACTGGTTTCAGAACATCAACTTTATATGGAACATCTACAACAAAGCCTATGCTGGTTACCAACCATCTGCAAACTCAGGTACTGTTATACACAAATAAATCACAAGCTTTATTGTACTTTTAATGGCTCAGGCATGTGATGATCAAGCATCAGTCTTTTTTGGAACTTTAATGCAGGTTGTAAAATAAAACATATATATTGTGCACATGGTCATACACAAAGAGAGTAACACACATGACACTAAAATAATGCAATAAACATTAACTAAACACCAGAGAATATATTTATAAACACCCTAATGTGCAATACTGATGAGAAAAATGCAAATAAATAAATATAATCATATGATGCATCACGCAGGGACTTCTGGGAATGTCCTTTTAATCATTTTCACCGTAAATTATATGATAATTCATAGCTTTTATTTAAAGCCATAAATCTGGCAGTATTTTATACTAAAATTACATAAAATGAGATGTTAAACCATACATAATTTTTCACAGTTAACCAATTAACAGGTTTTTAGTGTAGAATTTAGATTTTTTGTAAAATTGCAAACAGTGTAGGTCTCACATCCAGCCATTTTCATTTTCTCTGCATCTTCACAGGCAACAGTTTCAAGACAAGCAGTGACATCTGATTCCAAGCCGATATCAATGGACATGTCCTCAATTTTTCCAACCACTCAGGAAAACCAAAAAACTAATGCCAGCACCTTCTTAAACCCATTTTCTCCATCATCTCTTCCCATAGCCATAAACAATGACTCAATCTCTTCTCCTGAACCTGTGACCACCACATTAACTTATGAACACAGAGACTCAACTTTGGGTTTATCCACTCAACCAGACCTTAACAATTCAGATTCGGAGGCATCTACAATCACAGACACCTTGTTAAACAACATGTCTTCAATACCAATAGATCTAACAAGCTTACCATCACAAAACAACATCACCAGAGAAATAAATGTTAATAAGTCAGGAGAAGGCACCATTGTGTTTGCACAGCAAGTACCAATGTTTAAAACTATTACCTTTAATCACCCACTGGTAAAACAAGTCACAATCATGACCACAGTGTCAAGACCATGAAACAGTCACACAAAACTACTTAAATGTGAAGTGTGCTATTCAGAGAGCTTATATTTCACTCTTTTTGTAAGTGACAAATGCAGAACAGCCAAGAGCAGAACTGTTAATGGAAAGAGATTAATTTAAGCAATGAACTAGCGGAAAAGTTTTAGTGGTTACCGAAAACACGGGAAGACTATGCCAGTTATTTCAACATCAGTCAGATCATATGACTAAGTGCTTAAAACAACCCAACAAACAAATAAACAAAGACCGAAACAAAAACAAGTGAAACGGGAAACACATTTTGAAGAACCGGTTTAATGTTCAATTCAATTCAATTCACATTTATTTGTATAGTGCTTTTCACGATACACATCGTTTCAAAGGAGCTTTACAGAGAATGCGTGTCAAAATTACAATTTAGAGAATCTGGTATGACTGAGGTGACTGTCCAATATATATGGTTTCAGAAATGTACATATAATCATGAGGCACATATAATGTTGCATAAAGACTATCTTTCATTTCAACAATTTATCAAATATGATAAAGTTTGTATCATATGTAGAAATATTCTAATATATTTATTATTTACAGCACTGTCTTAGGGTTGTAGTGATATATATTAAAACCTGTCATGCAACACAGACAATGTAAAACTGTGGAAGACCTGTGGAACAACTTGGAAGAATCAATATCCGTCTTCTGGGAAAAACTCACATGGATATGTTGGCTTGATAATACTATCATGAAAACCTGCACAACAGCTTTGCAGGAGTTGTGATCACAGTTATTCATCTCGACAACAAAACCACATGACCAGATTAATTCATATAGAAGTAACACTGTTTCTTAGGATTCCAAATTCTGCGTAACTTGATTTTCCTCCATCTCGTTTTTTTCTGAACACAGTTTTTTCTCCCCTTTTTTCTCTTCCTTTGTTTCTTCTTATCACAACCAGTTCCTTCCGCCCTAATGAGGGATAATTTGCCAAAAAGTAAAAATTCTGCCATCATGTCATTCCAAACTCTCATTTTGTACATTTTCTTCCTCATTGTTCATTTGTCCAATTAAAGCCAGTGAGGTCCAACAGAAGAAATAAATGCATACAGGCTTGGAAACACATCTTTGACTTTTTGAAATAGGTATTACATTATATGATCACTTAAAGATGATCAACAAATATAATATACACTGCTCTTTAAAAGTGAAAACGCAGCCTATGATATTATTTAGTCAGTTTTATAGGTTTAATCATTTGAACTAAAGCACATGCAAAAAACTTGACAACACAACACACCCTTATCACCTGCTCTTCTAATGGCATGTTTTTGTGAACCTGCATGCTTAGGGAGGAATGCATTGTTGTATAAGTGGGTAAATCCAGTTTGGTTAAAGACGGAATCCAATAATGCATCACCGTTGTCATGTGACTCGAGGCTAATAAAAACGGTGACTTTGAGCAAAGCACGACTTTACCTAAGTTTATCAACGGACTAACAGCTTAACCTGTGTGTATGATATAACATTCAGATAAGCAATGGATTGGGTGAGTTTGACTTGTTCAATATTACTACAGCCATACTTTCTTATTTATATTGATAATCATAACCACCTACAGTATGGTCTCTCTTCTTAATTGAGCATTGTTGTCTTTTTGTTGTGTATCATATAAGGGTTACAACAGAAGCAGACTTTATACCCCATACACATTGTAACAGCAATTATAATAAGTGATTTATTGAAGTTAAAATTTTTTAAATTTGAGTATGTCGTTGGAGTGATTTTCATGAATTTCTCCAGACAGTAAAGAAAATACTATATAAATGCAATAGGGTACAATAATAAATGCAAAATTAATAGCTATGAACAATAAGGATAGCATGAGGAAGTCCAACAATATTTTATAAATCTTAAAATGGTATGTACTTACTGTATCTGCGATGATATTTAATTTTGCTAAATGTAAGTTGTAGGATCACATATAAAAACCCTTGATGTTGGCAAAATGACATTTGTAGATTAATTATTTAATTTCATCATTTTGGTCTTAATTTATGCTACTGTTCAAAAGTTTGGGATCAGTTTTTACAAAACTCTGCATCGGCACAACTGTTTTCAACACTGATAATAATCATAAATGTTTCTTGAGCATCAAATCATCATATTAGAATGATTTCTAAAGGATCATGTGACACTGAAGACTGGAGTAATGATGCTGAAAATTCAAAAAATACACTTTACTACAGTATATATTCACATAGAAAACAGCTGTTTTATAATTTGGAATAATATTTCACTGTTTCTACTGTATTCATGCAAATGAAAAAAAAAAAACAGTGCTTTATGTTTTTTTAGGCAATTCTAAAAGTATTCAGAAATTGAAAAATCGAATGTATCGAATGTCTTCACTGTATAAATTAAATATAATCAATCTTTGTTAAAGCTACATAAGTGATTTTCTCTTTGTCTTTTGTTGTTTTATTATCATTGAAGGGTTAGTTCACCCAAAAATGTAAATTTCTGTCATTAATTACTCACATACCTGTAAGACCTTCGTTCATCTTCAGAACACAAATTAAGATATTTTTGATGAAATCCGATGGCTCAGTGAAGCCTCTATTTCCAGCAAACAATTAACATTTTCAAACGCCCGGAAAGCTACTAAAAACATATTTAAAACAGTTCATGTGAGTACAGTGGTTCAACCTTAATATTATAAAGTGACGAGAATACTTTTTGTGCGCCAAAAAAAAAAACAGAATAAGACTTTTCAACAATATCTATTGATGGGCGATTTCAAAACGCTGCTTCATAAAGCTTCGAGGCTTTAAGAATCTTTTGTTTCAAATCAGTGGTTCGGATTGTGTATCAAACTGCCAAAGTCAGATGAACTATTGAAATTATGACACGTTTATGACATAATGAAGCCTCGTTTACTGAAATCACGTGACTTTTTTTTTTTTTTTGGCGCACAAAAAGTATGCTTGTCGCTTTATAATATTAAGGTTGAACCACTGTACTCACATGAAGTGTTTAAAATATATTTTTAGTACCTTTCTGGATTTTGAAAGTGTTGATTATATTGCTGTCTATGGACGAGTCATATTCCTCTCGGATTTCATCAAAAATATCTCATTTGTGTTCTGAAGATGAACAAAGGTCTTACGGGTGAGGAATGACATGAGGGTGAATAATTAATGACAGAAATTTCATTTTGGGGTGAACTAACCCTTTAATGACACAGACAGCAGCAGTTATTTATAGGCTGCTTTCACTTTAAGACTGAATGCACAGATCCAATATAATGATACACATTCGATTTCTTCCTTGATTGTTTACATTGACCCAAGACAGGGGAGACCAAACCTTTTTTAAAGGGGCTAGACTCAATGTTAAGTTCAATACTCTTTACTGTTAGGTCCCAGTCAAACTGTCTCTGACTCTTGTTCAATGTATAAATTAATCAATAATAAAAGCATAATTATTTTTCCCCATGTTCAGTTAAGTTGAGAAGTTCCATATGGGAAAGTACTTTTACATATTCCATATTCAGCAGCACTATAAATTTATATTTTAATCAACTGTATTTTTAAAGTAAATATTGATGAAATATGCAATTATTACTACACAAAAGCACTATTTTCCTAATCCATCAGGTTTTTAAACAATTACGTAAGAGATTTCCAGTGCTCAAAAATGACAGCCCTTCTTTTCTACTTTATCTTTGATGTAGTATCCCGAATCCCTGATAAAAAGCTGTGTCCAAAACTTTAATGGTCACTCTCTCACGGTTTACCACGTAAAACTTATTGCTGCCACCTGGTGGTGATATTGTGAAACTGCATGATTTGTGAGTTATGTGTGGTGGGACACATACAATATAATATATGTTAATAGACAGGCTGCCAGACTTTGGACAACCCAGACTTAAGATTGAATTCGGCGTTTACGTGCTGTCTTCACAGGTCTGTGTGCAAAAACAGTGTGCAAGTTCCAAATTGAGTTCTCTTTTGTGTCTTATTGCGCTTAAATGCTTTAAACTTGCTTGAATGCAGGGGCGGACTGATACTAAAAAGTGGCCCTGGACTTTCTGGAACAGAGCGCCCCACGGTACACGGTCCGAAGCGCAGCACATATAACCCACCGGCACATTTTGCGCAGAGCAATTTTTATCGCCACTTACAAACTTAAAAATATGACAATAAAGAAAAATAAATGATATTAAAAAAAATGTTGTGCTTATCATTAACATAAATAAATGACTGTCATACTTTGCTATAATTTGTCTAGTGTTTTCTGGTGTACATTGCGGACTGAAGTCTGAAGAACTGTTACACAGCTCTTTTCCATACAGGGACAATTTAATATCAATAAAGCAGAACTATAGCCTACCATAACATCAGTTCAAATATGACAAATTGCTCTTGTATTGACTTAGAAGTGGAATGTAGAATGTAGTGCAGAAGTTATGTGGACTGTCTTTATGGTGCCTTTCTAGCGTTTACAGAATTTGTCCAACTTTGGAGAAACTCAATAGGTGAGCAGTTGTTTGCGTTCCTAGATATTACTGTCAATTTCTATAACACCAAAAAGGAAAATGGAAAAATAATATAAGCAGTGAAAGAAACTTTTCCAGAACTTTTCTATTAAGGGGTGATATTTAATTTGTTTTCTAGGGCCTTTTTTTTTTTTTTTTTTTAACTTTTTTTTTACTTTCATAAAGGCAACTTTTCTAACCTTTTTTAAATGTATGTGTCCCCTTTTCATTTTTTTATTTATTTATTTAATAAATGTCTTTAGAATATAAAACATTATAGAGCTGTTACCAATCAAATAAAATCAGACAAAATGCACTTTGCACTGCAGAGGTGATACAGAAGCTGCATCTGAAGTGGCATTTAGATGAATTAACACAAACTGTTTACAAATGCATAATAAGATTAATGTTTTAAATATATATAGGCTATTTATTTATATATATATATATATATATATATATATATATATATATATATATACACACACACTACCAGTCAAAAGTTTGGACACGGTAAGAATTTTAATGTTTTTAAAAGAAGTTTCATCTGCTCACCAAGGCTGAATTTATTTAATTAAAAATACAGTAAAAACAGTAATATTGTGAAATATTATTACAATTTAAAATAACTGTTTTCTGTTTGAATATATTGTATAAAGTAATTTATTCCTGTGATCAAAGCTGAATTTTCAGCATCATTACTCCAGTCTTCAATGTCACATGATCCTTCAGAAATCATTCTAATATGATGATCTGCTGCTCAAGAAACATTTATGATTATTATCAATGTTGAAAACAGTTGTGTACTTTTTTTTTTTTTCAGGATTCCTTGATGAATAGAAAGTTCAAAAGAACAGCATTTATTTGAAATACAAAGCTTTTGTAACATTATACACTACCGTTCAAAAGTTTGGGGTCAGTCAGAATTTTTATTTTTTTGAAAAGAAATTAAAGAAATTTATTCAGCAAGGATGCATTAAATCGATCAAAAGTGACATTAAAGACATTTATAATGTTACAAAAGATTATATTTCAAATAAATGCTGTTCTTTTGAACTTTCTATTCATCAAAGAATCCGGAAAAAAAAATATTGTACACAATAAATGTTTCTTGAGCAGCAGATCATCATATTAGAATGATTTCTGAAGGATCATGTGACACTGAAGACTGGAGTAATGATGCTGAAAATTCAGCTTTGATCACAGGAATAAATTACTTTATAAAATAGAAAACAGTTATTTTAAATTGTAATAATATTTCACAATATTATTGTTTTTACTGTATTTTTAATTAAATAAATGCAGCCTTGGTGAGCAGACAAAACTTCTTTTAGTAAAAACATTAAAAATCTTACCGTGTCCAAACTTTTGTCTGGTAGTGTGTGTGTATATATATATATATATATATATATATATATATATATATATATATATATATATTTATAATGACAAATGGGACACACTAAGGTCTCATGGACTGAACAGACACACACACACGGCAGCCATTACAAGTCTACAAGACTGAAAGTGCATAGTTTACCTTTTGGGACAGGGCCTGTATCTTTATGAATGGGTCATTGAATCATTGACTCAGGCAATTCATTAAAAAAAAAAAATAAAAAAATGCTTAACCATTCAAGAGCGAAACACCACTGTTTTGATTGGAGACACAAACGTTCTGTTTTGAAACTATTTTGGAGCAAAAAGACTCAATATTGACAATACTGTGTCTACAATGTAGGCTATGTCATGTAATATTTGCTTAAATTTGTCCTGGGTCCTAGGGTACATTTATAAAAGCTACTTAAATACCCTAATTGAACTAAGGCCTAATGCTGGCTTAGTCTAAGCCCTATCTGTGAAACCAGGGCTATGATGTTTAAATTTTGCAATTAATCTGCAAATCACATGCTCTTCGAACTGTGGGGTCTGGTATGTTCAGATTACGGATCAACTACGAACCCTACTAACTTGACTTCACACATCCTGCAATGTGACTATCACGGATGCGCACAATGCAATGTCGATGCTAAAATGATATATCATGCAGCTCTAAAATGCAGCCTTGGTAAGCAGAAGAGGATTCTTTCAAAAAATCTTACTGAACCCAAACTTTTAAATAGTTACCTTGTTTTCTTATTATTTATTACTACTTTCATTTTCAATGTGTAGTGCACTATACAAAAAAAGACAAATCATCTTTGATGTGGTCAAAAAAGGAGTCATCACAGGTTTCTGTGCTGGAAAGAGGGTGTTTGTATTCATAAGTTTTCTGTTTTTCCACTGTCACTGACGTGTCAAAAATGATCTGAAGATGCCTTTCCTTGCATATTTTCCGATCTTATGTATTATATGTTTATAGGTGAGGTTTTTGACAGCTTCCAAGATGAGCAGAAAAGCACTGATAATTACAGTGTTAAGTTTAGGTATGTAAGTTACTGATCAAGCAAATTCTTTATTTCTTTTATTACTTATTTAAGTGTGACAATTGCTCTATGATGAACTGTACTTTGATTTTTTAACAACAGTATATTGTAGTGCCATTGCTCAAACAACAACAGACACTACAACTACGGAAACTGCAACAACTGAAACATCAGCAGACACTACAACCACTGAAACTGCAACAACTCAAACAGCAGATACTACAACTACTGAAACTGCAACAACTCAAACAGCAGACACTACAACTACTGAAACTGCAACAACTCAAACAGCAGACACTACAACTACTGAAACTGCAACAACTGAAACATCAGCGGACACTACAACCACTGAAACTGCAACAACTCAAACAGCAGATACTACAACTACTGAAACTGCAACAACTCAAACAGCAGACACTACAACTACTGAAACTGCAACAACTCAAACAGCAGACACTACAACTACTGAAACTGCAACAACTGAAACATCAGCGGACACTACAACCACTGAAACTGCAACAACTCAAACAGCAGACACTACAACCACTGAAACTGCAACAACTGAAACATCAGCGGACACTACAACCACTGAAACTGCAACAACTCAAACAGCAGACACTACAACCACTGAAACTGCAACAACTGAAACATCAGCAGACACTACAACCACTGAAAGTGCAACAACTCAAACATCAGCAGACACTACAACCACTGAAACTGCAACAACTGAAACATCAGCGGACACTACAACCACTGAAAGTGCAACAACTCAAACATCAGCAGACACTACAACTACTGAAAGTGCAACAACTGAAACATCAGCAGACACTACAACCACTGAAACTGCAACAACTCAAACAGCAGACACTACAACTACTGAAAGTGCAACAACTCAAACATCAGCGGACACTACAACCACTGAAAGTGCAACAACTCAAACATCAGCGGACACAACAACTACTGAAAGTGCAACAACTGAAACATCAGCGGACACTACAACCACTGAAAGTGCAACAACTCAAACAGCAGACACTACAACTACTGAAACTGCAACAACTGAAACATCAGCGGACACTACAACCACTGAAAGTGCAACAACTGAAACATCAGCGGACACTACAACAACCGAAAGCGCAACAACTCAAACATCAGCGGACACTACAACCACTGAAAGCGCAACAACTCAAACATCAGCAGACACTACAACCACTGAAAGTGCAACAACTGAAACATCAGCAGACACTACAACCACTGAAAGTGCAACAACTCAAACATCAGCAGACACTACAACCACTGAACCTGCAACAACTGAAACATCAGCGGACACTACAACCACTGAAAGTGCAACAACTGAAACATCAGCGGACACTACAACAACCGAAAGCGCAACAACTCAAACATCAGCGGACACTACAACCACTGAAAGCGCAACAACTCAAACATCAGCAGACACTACAACCACTGAAAGTGCAACAACTGAAACATCAGCAGACACTACAACCACTGAAAGTGCAACAACTCAAACATCAGCAGACACTACAACCACTGAAAGTGCAACAACTGAAACATCAGCAGACACTACAACCACTGAAACTGCAACAACTCAAACAGCAGACACTACAACTACTGAAACTGCAACAACTCAAACATCAGCGGACACTACAACCACTGAAAGTGCAACAACTCAAACATCAGCAGACACTACAACCACTGAAAGTGCAACAACTGAAACATCAGCGGACACTACAACCACTGAAACTGCAACAACTGAAACATCAGCGGACACTACAACAACTGAAAGCGCAACAACTCAAACATCAGCGGACACTACAACCACTGAACCTGCAACAACTCAAACATCAGCGGACACTACAACCACTGAACCTGCAACAACTCAAACATCAGCGGACACTACAACCACTGAACCTGCAACAACTGAAACATCAGCGGACACTACAACAACTGAAAGTGCAACAACTCAAACATCAGCGGACACTACAACCACTGAACCTGCAACAACTGAAACATCAGCGGACACTACAACAACTGAAAGCGCAACAACTCAAACATCAGCGGACACTACAACCACTGAACCTGCAACAACTCAAACATCAGCGGACACTACAACCACTGAACCTGCAACAACTCAAACATCAGCGGACACTACAACCACTGAACCTGCAACAACTGAAACATCAGCGGACACTACAACAACTGAAAGCGCAACAACTCAAACATCAGCGGACACTACAACCACTGAAAGTGCAACAACTCAAACATCAGCGGACACTACAACCACTGAACCTGCAACAACTCAAACATCAGCGGACACTACAACCACTGAACCTGCAACAACTCAAACATCAGCGGACACTACAACCACTGAAAGTGCAACAACTCAAACATCAGCGGACACTACAACCACTGAACCTGCAACAACTGAAACATCAGCGGACACTACAACCACTGAACCTGCAACAACTCAAACATCAGCGGACACTACAACCACTGAAAGTGCAACAACTCAAACATCAGCAGACACTACAACCACTGAAAGTGCAACAACTGAAACATCAGCGGACACTACAACCACTGAAACTGCAACAACTGAAACATCAGCGGACACTACAACAACTGAAAGCGCAACAACTCAAACATCAGCGGACACTACAACCACTGAACCTGCAACAACTCAAACATCAGCGGACACTACAACCACTGAACCTGCAACAACTCAAACATCAGCGGACACTACAACCACTGAACCTGCAACAACTGAAACATCAGCGGACACTACAACAACTGAAAGTGCAACAACTCAAACATCAGCGGACACTACAACCACTGAACCTGCAACAACTGAAACATCAGCGGACACTACAACAACTGAAAGCGCAACAACTGAAACATCAGCGGACACTACAACCACTGAACCTGCAACAACTCAAACATCAGCGGACACTACAACCACTGAACCTGCAACAACTCAAACATCAGCGGACACTACAACCACTGAACCTGCAACAACTGAAACATCAGCGGACACTACAACAACTGAAAGCGCAACAACTCAAACATCAGCGGACACTACAACCACTGAAAGTGCAACAACTCAAACATCAGCGGACACTACAACCACTGAACCTGCAACAACTCAAACATCAGCGGACACTACAACCACTGAACCTGCAACAACTCAAACATCAGCGGACACTACAACCACTGAAAGTGCAACAACTCAAACATCAGCGGACACTACAACCACTGAACCTGCAACAACTCAAACATCAGCGGACACTACAACCACTGAACCTGCAACAACTCAAACATCAGCGGACACTACAACCACTGAAAGTGCAACAACTGAAACATCAGCAGACACTACAACCACTGAACCTGCAACAACTCAAACATCAGCGGACACTACAACCACTGAAAGTGCAACAACTCAAACATCAGCAGACACTACAACCACTGAACCTGCAACAACTCAAACATCAGCAGACACTACAACCACTGAACCTGCAACAACTCAAACATCAGCAGACACTACAACCACTGAAAGTGCAACAACTCAAACATCAGCGGACACTACAACCACTGAACCTGCAACAACTCAAACATCAGCGGACACTACAACCACTGAACCTGCAACAACTCAAACATCAGCGGACACTACAACCACTGAACCTGCAACAACTCAAACATCAGCAGACACTACAACAACTGAAAGTGCAACAACTCAAACATCAGCGGACACTACAACCACTGAACCTGCAACAACTCAAACATCAGCGGACACTACAACCACTGAACCTGCAACAACTCAAACATCAGCGGACACTACAACCACTGAAAGTGCAACAACTCAAACATCAGCAGACACTACAACAACTCAAACATCAGCGGACACTACAACCACCGAACCTACAACAACTCAAACATCAGCGGACACTACAACCACCGAACCTGCAACAACTCAAACATCAGCGGACACTACAACAACTCAAACATCAGTGGACACTACAACCACCGAACCTGTAACAACTCAAACATCAGGGGACACTACAACCACCGAACCTGCAACAACTCAAACATCAGCAGACACTACAACCACCGAACCTGCAACAACTCAAACATCAGCGGACACTACAACAACTCAAACATCAGTGGACACTACAACCACCGAACCTGTAACAACTCAAACATCAGGGGACACTACAACCACCGAACCTGCAACAACTCAAACATCAGCGGACACTACAACCACCGAACCTGCAACAAGTCAAACATCAGCGGACACTACAACCACCGAACCTGCAACAACTCAAACATCAGCGGACACTACAACCACCGAAAGTGCAACAACTCAAACATCAGCAGACACTACAACTACTGAAAGTGCAACAACTCAAACATCAGCGGACACTACAACCACTGAAAGTGCAACAACTCAAACATCAGCGGACACTACAACCACTGAAAGTGCAACAACTCAAACATCAGCAGACACTACAACCACTGAACCTGCAACAACTCAAACATCAGCGGACACTACAACAACTCAAACATCAGCGGACACTACAACCACTGAACCTGCAACAACTCAAACATCAGCGGACACTACAACAACTGAAAGTGCAACAACTCAAACATCAGCGGACACTACAACCACTGAAAGTGCAACAACTCAAACATCAGCGGACACTACAACCACTGAATCTGCAACAACTCAAACATCAGCAGACACTACAACAACTGAAAGTGCAACAACTCAAACATCAGCAGACACTACAACCACTGAACCTACAACTCCAACATCAACAGACACTACAACCACTGAACCTGCAACAACTCAAACATCAGCAGACACTACAACCACTGAATCCGCAACAACTCAAACATCAGCAGACACTACAACAACTGAAAGTGCAACAACTCAAACATCAGCAGACACTACAACAACTGAAAGTGCAACAACTCAAACATCAGCAGACACTACAACCACTGAACCTACAACTCCAACATCAACAGACACTACAACCACTGAAAGTGCAACAACTCAAACATCAGAGGACACTACAACAACTCAAACATCAGCGGACACTACAACCACTGAACCTGCAACAACTCAAACATCAGCAGACACTACAACCACTGAATCCGCAACAACTCAAACATCAGCAGACACTACAACAACTGAAAGTGCAACAACTCAAACATCAGCAGACACTACAACCACTGAAAGTGCAACAACTCAAACATCAGCAGACACTACAACCACTGAACCTACAACTCCAACATCAACAGACACTACAACAACTGAAAGTGCAACAACTCAAACATCAGCAGACACTACAACCACTGAAAGTGCAACAACTCAAACATCAGCAGACACTACAACCACTGAACCTACAACTCCAACATCAACAGACACTACAACCACTGAAAGTGCAACAACTCAAACATCAGAGGACACTACAACAACTCAAACATCAGCGGACACTACAACCACTGAACCTGCAACAACTCAAACATCAGCGGACACTACAACAACTGAAAGTGCAACAACTCAAACATCAGCGGACACTACAACCACTGAAAGTGCAACAACTCAAACATCAGCAGACACTACAACCACTGAACCTGCAACAACTCAAACATCAGCAGACAGTACAACTACTGAAACTGCAACAACTCAAACATCAGCAGACACTACAACCACTGAAAGTGCAACAACTCAAACATCAGCAGACACTACAACCACCGAACCTGCAACAACTCAAACATCAGCGGACACTACAACCACTGAAACCGCAACAACTCAAACATCAGCAGACACTACAACCACTGAACCTGCAACAACTCAAACATCAGCAGACACTACAACAACTGAAAGCGCAACAACTCAAACATCAGCAGACACTACAACCACTGAAAGTGCAACAACTCAAACAGCAGACACTACAACAACTGAAAGCGCAACAACTCAAACATCAGCGGACACTACAACCACTGAAAGTGCAACAACTCAAACAGCAGACACTACAACAACTGAAAGCGCAACAACGCAAACATCAGCGGACACTACAACCACTGAAAGTGCAACAACTCAAACAGCAGACACTACAACAACTGAAAGCGCAACAACGCAAACATCAGCGGACACTACAACCACTGAAACCGCAACAACTCAGCCAACATCTAAAGTTCTTGTTACGTTTTCCAGCAATGAAGATTTTGACCCAGAACTGGAAAATCCAGATTCTGTTCCCTTTAATAACAGAAAAAAACGAGTTATTGATGAGGTACGTACTGTGACACATTTTTAATGCATATGCAATTTGCTCACCAAGATAAATTGTAACAAATCATTTGCATTTTAATGTAAAAAGTATTTTATTGTGCAACCTAATATAAATATTAGTTTAAACTATTTCCACCCCACATAGACAATAATTCATGCTACTTTACAGCAGTGCAATTAATGTTCTATTTCATTTGTGCACTGGTATAAATATCACTATGCTTCTATTTTAATAATTATTAGTCCATATTTAACTTTCTCTAAAGTGTGTGTCATGTAGTATTGTTGGTAATTTGCTGTGATTCATTTTCCAATAAGTCCATCAAAAGCCCAAGGTGTAGGCAGTTGCAGGTGAAGTCTCATTAGCTATCTATCAACCTGGCTGAGAGTTGAAGCAGTCCATCCCAAGTAAAGCTCATTGTGGAAGACTGAAATGATGCAGACATTGATCAATCAAATCCCCTCATCGGTCACTCATCCTGGGGACAATAATAATAATAATAAATGTTTAGACCAAAAGTTGTGATCTGAAAAATAAGTGAATAAATATCAACAACAACAGAAATTATAGGTTAAAATAGGCGCAAATATGTTTGTTTTTTTTAATAATAATACAAACAGTATACAGTTGAGCAAGACCTAAGGACTGTTTGGAATCGGCAACTGCATATCATTAAAAAAAAAAAAAATGAATGACCAAGTTTCTTTCATGTTGTAGGTTTTTGACTGTGATTAAAACTAATAATCGATAACCAAATGTTGAACCTGACATTGTGAAACTGTTTTCCACAGATTGATCCAATCTTTAGAAGGACATTCAGTGGCTCCTATGTTGGACTGAGTGTTAATCGGTTCTTGTAGGTATTTCTTTCCTTATAATAAGAATACATTTCATTTTCGGAAAACAAAAGTATTTTGTTTAGAAACAAATCTAGAATGTTTTATCCCTCTCTCTCTCTCTCTATATATATTTTTTTATGAACAAGCAGTCTTATAACAAAGGTATGAACCACACTGAGATCTGATCTCACCATTACTGAGTCAGTTTGGAAGACACTGAAGCAAATGAGGCTCAACCCTAAATCCATAGAAGAACTGTGGCAACTTCTCCAAGATGCTTGGAACAACCAACCTGCAACCTACCTTAAAAACTGTGTACACCTAGGAAAGAGCTGTTTTGAAGGCAAAGTGTGTTCACACTAAAAACTCACTTGATTTGCGTAATAAACGTTAATTTTTAAACAGTACAGTAGTTTGCTGGTAGGTTGTTTCAGCATCTTAGAAAGGTTTCTACAGTTCTATGGATATCATACAGTTCAATTGCTCTCTCTTCCTGTAATCCCTGACAGATTCAATGATGGTGAGATGAGATCTCTATGTGAACTGTACCATCTATTGTTGGGCTCCTTATTTATATAAAAAAAAAAAAAAAAAAAAAAAAAAAAAACATGTCAAGATTATTCCAAAACTTTCAAAAGTAATTTGTGAATCTAAAATTGTACTGGTATACTAAGGCAAATGATATCAGTAACTCATCTGTATTTTGTTAATAACAGCATCTGACAGATTTGTATAATACCACAAGAAAACTACAGCAAACCAAAAATAGCTGCATGAACTCTTCTCCAAATGCATTATGAGAGTTTCTGTACTCTTACATGTAAAAAAAATGACAAAGTCTTTTTTGTCTTCCCCGTCTCTTCTGTAGTCGTGGATCAATCATCACTGAAATGGATGTACAATTTATAAACGTACCCAAATCTGATCTGATATCTGAAAGTATTTTAAATAGTACCACCACTCTTAACATCACCAGTGTAAATGGTAAGTCAAACAAGCAATATCTTCAATGCAATGTCATTCAAAACTATTTATAATGCTTTCTGTATTATTCTTTATTGTTATTAAACTATAGTTGTTTTTATACACTATGTTTATCTTACTGAACATTAATAGTTCTCTCAACTGTTATTTTAATTTAACTATATTCTACAAATTATCCAAACACACAACAGTAACAACCAGTCCTACTACAACTACAAGTCCAACTACAACTACAACCAGTCCTACTACAGCTACAACCACAACCAGTCCTACTACAGCTACAACCACAACCAGTCCTACTACAACCACAACCACAACCAGTCCTACTACAACCACAACCACAACCAGTCCTACTACAGCTACAACCACAACCAGTCCTACTACAACCACAACCAGTCCTACTACAACCACAACCACAACCAGTCCTACTACAGCTACAACCACAACCACAACCGGTCCTACTACAGCTACAACCACAACCACAACCACTCCTACTACAACCACAACCACTTCTACTACAGCTACAACCACAACCACATCCGGTCCTACTACAGCTACAACCACAACCACAACCAGTCCTACTACAACCACAACCACAACCAGTCCTACTACAGCTACAACCACAACCACAGCCAGTCCTACTACAGCTACAACCACAGCCAGTCCTACTACAGCTACAACCACAACCAGGCCTACTACAACCACAACCAAACCAACCACCACACAAACAACAACAACGCCCACAACCACACTACCACCAAGACCTCCGCCATCAGTAGCCTTACAGATTGTCATTCTGGAGATATTTGTTCCAGAGCTTCTGATCCCGCAAAGTCCAGAATTTATAACCCTAGCCACAAAGGTCGCGAGTGCGGTAAGTTTCAAACTGCAAAATTTCCATACATTCTTATGGACATGTATCTCCACTTACCTTCTGTAGAGTCGAGAGAAATGCAGCACAATACATTTGCAAAGATAAGAATATTATGAATTTTAAAATGTTTCATGATTTTAAATGCATAAGGCCTGGTTTCACAGACAGGGCTTAGATTAAGCCAGGATTAGACCTTAGTTCAAATAGGGCATTTAAGTATCTTTTATAAACGTACCCTTAGAAAAAAAATTACTGGTGTGCATCTTGAGACAAAACAATGGCTCTGACTTATTTTAAGATATGTCAGTACAAGTTACTTTCAGTTAAAACAGCTCAAACATGCATTTTAGTCTGGGACTAGCTTAAGTTTTTTTGTGAATAATAGTACAACTCTAAAGCAAACTCTGAAACTCTTAGTTTCATTCTTGGGATGAAAAAAAACATATACATCTTTAAACCATCAATTAAACAATTACATTTTCTTTTAAGTGTACCACATAATTAAACAAGACTGCTAATAGTCTTGTTTAATTATGTGGTACACTTAAAAGAGAATGTAATTGTTTAATTCTCATAGAATATTTAGAAACATTCCTAAAACTTACTCACTGTTTTCACAGTTTGATGAAGTCTACAAAAAAAAGTTTGGGGATCGTTTCATCAAGACTATCGTGCTTGCTTTCATGTAAGTTAACAGTTTGCTTCATTACTTTCCTGCTTTCAATGTCAGACAGATTGTGTGACATTCTTAAAGTATTAAAGAATGTCATATAAACTTATATTTATGCACTTGACAGACATTCATATTCTCATAAATCTGGAAGCAGTTATAAACTGTGCTGTTTTTGTTTTGTTTTAGAGCTGTTACCAAATCCAGGGCAGAGCAAAATGTACAGGCAGATGTTGAGTTAGTGTTTAGTGAAAAGTCAACTGAACCCATCCCCAGCAGCAATGCCATTGTGGAGACTCTGAAAGAAGCAGCTGCAGCTCCAAACTCAAACTTCAACCTTACAATTGATACCAACAGTATTATTGTCGTTAGTAAGTTCAAATCACAGTTATCTGATATGCCCAATTTCTAAGAAATTTACTGTTAGCTTTCTTAGAAAACAACAGTTTGTGATCATTTTTAAAAACTTTTTTTTTTTTTTTACATTTTTGCAGAATCACCACAGATAATTCCATTGACAATCCTGACTAATGGAACCTTTGTGACTGCTCTTTCAAATAAAAGTTCATCTGAATTTCTGAACAGGGCATCAATGATAAAAACAGGGGTAGGTGTAATGTGTCTTCTTTTCTGGTTATTTCGGGAAACATGCTTTTGCCGATTTAGTCTAAACAGCTCTTTTCTTTTTCTTTCTTTCTTTTTTTTTTTTTGCAGCTTGAACCTTTTTTCTTTGCTGATTACCTTGGATCATTCAGTACCTTAACCATAACAAACTTCAGGTATGTATATGCTAGCGTGTTCTTGAATATAGCTTTTAATTTAACATTATACTCAGTTTTAATGAATGAATTTCACATTCCAGTGATGCCGGTGTAAAAACAAAGAGTGTGCCCGTGATCCGAAACTCCATGGATCTTACATTTACAGCGGAGGCCACTCTACCCAATAGCACCCAGATAGTGAACACTATAGTTCGAGCAGCCAAAAACAACTCGCTTGCCTTCCAGATCTTCACATCTGAAATTGTGATAAATGGTACAGGTACGTGATGCACTTCAATCTTTTACTCAGATGGATATTTTTACTTTAATTACTGAACTCATAACAATGTAGGATAGAATACAGTTGTGTTTTTTATGCGATATTGCGCATAATTGTACTCACTCCTGCAAGTTCCGCGCTATTAACGCTGGAAATTTATTTACAATAGCATAGGTTGAATGAGTAAATTATCTACAGATGAACAGATCAAAACAAATCGCTTGAAATCTCAATTTTAAATCGAAATGGCACTTTTTTCTGTTTAAACTAATAAATTAAGTTCAAAATTTGAACTCAAACTGCCTGGCGCTATTATACGCAATTTACTGTACAAATTTAAGTACACTTTAAGGTGTTTATTAATAGCAAATTCCCCATTTTCACAAACAAATTTCAGGCTCTGATTCGAAAGAAAAATGTAATAATGGCCAATAAGAGGCACAGTTTAGTTATCAGACAAGAATAAAAATCTACAGTGGCCACAAGTGATGTCCAGCCTAGGTGAACTGGCATCTTCACCCTTTATTCAAATATTATTAAAAATGTGTTTTGAAAGTATATTTCGTACTTGTGCTTGGAGTCAGTTGTTTTATTTGTGATAATGCAATTAAATATGCCAAATTGTGTGGATGTAATTTTTGGCTAGGTTGTCATACAAAGAAATTATAAACACATGCAAAAACAAGAGAAAACCAACAAAATATTAATAACTGATTATATTGTGGTCAATGTATGCTTTTACCTGTGAGCTTTTTGTTTTTCTATGCAATTTTTGCATAGTAAAATAAAACCTGTAACTAGTTTTTTTTTTTTTTTTTCTTTTGAAAAAAAATTTTGTCAGATAAATACCTTACCTATATGTATATTTTCCTCATATTTTGATGGCTTAATCCAACTTTTAGGGTCATTAAAAACAAATATCCTATCCGGTCAACACTTTTGGCCACTACTGTATTCCCAATAAAAAGAAGTACAAAAAAAGGACTTTGAAGGAATGCAGAATGCTTTGACACAGAGAGAGAATGCTACTGTGAATGTGTTAACATTTAAAACACTTGCAGTGTTACAACTGTACTCTGTCTACTAGATGAGCTTTAGGCAAAATTCTGAATGGTAACTGAATGATAAATTCTGTCTGTTCTGTTCTGTTTTCTTTGTAACGCAGCATTTTCATCCGCTGAAGTCAGCAGCAAAATCAGTGTGTTGACCGCTTTAGTCCTGGTTGCTGTGTCACTTCTGGTCCCATGGTTTGATTGACCATAACTACACATCCCAACATAACTGATTCAGACAGGCCTGAATGTCTCCTTGCACATCTGCTCAAGTGAAGGACTCATATATAAAGCTACTGATGCTACTTAATGAGTAGTAATGAATGTACTATTTTACATAACCCTATTCTGAAAACTTCAAACTTGAGTATTCCATTTCAGTTCTAGATCTGTATGTTCCTATATGTTGTCATAGATTTAGGTCAGAACCCAGCATTGTGCACTTTCATAAACATGTAAATTCACTACACTGGTTTGTAAACTCTAAAGTATGCTGAAATGCACTGATCACGGATACTTCAGAAATGGGATAACACAAGTTTCACGATTACCTGCGATTAGTTTTTAAGCAACACTTTTTCCATTTTTTTGATGTGATCAGTCAAATGTTTAATGGACCATTTCATTTGATTCTCAGTTTTATGAAATTGATGACCATACAATTAGCCATCCCCAGATCAAAACTATCTACTCCGTTTAGATGAAAATACTCACTACTATACTCAATACTCAATAAACACTACTATGCATTGATGGAGAAAAAAAAAAAAAAAATCATTTAAAAATGATATATCTCTTCATAAGGTTTCACACCCAGACATTGATCTCATGTACACATACTAGCAGCTCCTCTGAAATGCAACATAACCGCTCTTCTGAAAGCAAACATAAGCCATGTACTGGAAAATCTTTTATGCTGGCTGACTTTGAAGAGTCTGGAACAGGTTTTGATGAGCATTTCAATGATTATGAAACCTGTAAAACAACTTGGAAGAATGATAAATATTTACAGGATGTGACATCAGAAACGTCTGGTGGAAAAACGCACGGATAAGATAGTCTGATAATATGACATAACACGAAAACTTGTACAAAACAAGACTTTGCCATAATTGGTTTTCCTCATTTTCTAAGCACCCTTCAGAGTTCGTTAGCTATATAATATTTAACAGGCATGTTTCATGTAAAATTATCTGTATCATACCAGTATTTTCTAAATTATTTATTCTAGCAAAAAAAAATCTATCTGTTATATAAAATATAGCTATTTTTGATGTTAATTTAATGCAAACAAAAGGTCTTTTCTGTGAGTTCATGAGAAATGTATTGATTGTTGTATTGTTCACGCTGGATGTGGTAATTGTTTTGCTGTAAGTTATGCATGTAGTAATATTTATCACTTTTCTTAGGACATGCTAGTTAAACTGTGGTGACACAACTATGATTATAATGGTGATAAATAATAATAATAACAATAAAAAGATTATTCTAATTTTTAGTCATTGTATTATTTTTTCTCTCCATTCCTTTCTCTCAGCATTCAAATTTTCATATCAACTGAGTTTCATTTCAGATTTAATCTGTCTTCCTACAGCCATCTGTCTATTTTAGCAGTTTCATATGTGATTCATTGGCTTTTTGTAAAGCATGTGATACAGTATGTACCGCAAATGATTACAAAACATTATCAATTGATAGTTCACCTAGAAATGACATCATTTACTCACCCTCGTGACATTCTAAATCTGTATGAGCATGAAACACAAACACAAAAAGATATTTTGTTTTTCCATGCAATGAAAGTTCTGGGAAATAACCCATTTATTGTTTCACATAAGTAAGAAAAAAGAAAGAAAGAAAGAAAGAGTAAAATTTTTTGGCTGAACGATCACTTTGGAGACAAGACTGCAGCCTCCAATATACATTCTTGGCCACAAGTTATGTCCGGACTAAGAAAATTGACATCTTCACCCTTTTATTCAAATATTACTAAAAATTTGTAAAAGATTTTGTGAGCATAGTTGTGCTTAGAGTCAATTGTTTTTGTTGTGATAACTAAATGAAACGCCACATTGCAAGGATGTCATTTTTGGCCAGGTTGTCATACAAAGGAATTATGAACACATGCAAAAACAAGAGAGAACCAACCAAATATTACAACCCCATTTCCAGAAAAGTTGGGACATTTTGCAATAAAATGCAATAAAATCAAGAATCTGTGATTTGTTCATTCTCTTGAACTTTTATTTAACTGTCAAAAGTACAAAGAAAAGATTTTCAGAAAAGAAATGTTTTCACTGACCAACTTAATTGTATTTTGTAAATATAAACAATTTTTCAGGGCAACCACCCAGTAGAGCTTTACAGTAATCTAGCCTTGAGGTCTTGAACGCATGAACTAACTGATCCGCATTTGTCATTGAGAGCATATGAGCATATATAGATTTGCTTTTAAGATGGACAAATGCGGTTTTACAAAACAGCACACCCAGATTCCTAACTGATGACGAAGACTTAAGAGAACATCCATCAAGCGTTAAACAATATTCTAGGTTATTTCGTGCCAAGCTATGCATTCCATTAATTTGTGAATTAATACGTTTTGTCAGAGCGTGAAGAATCAGAAAGAATCAGAATCAGAAAGAGTTTTATTGCCAGGTATGTTTACACATACTAGGAATTTGTTTTAGTGACAGAAGCTCCACAGTGCAACAGAGTGACAGCGACAAGACAAGACGCAGATAATAAAAAAAATAAGAATAATATACAAATATACAAGATAGACAAAGTGCAAAAAAAGCAAAAAACAATATATAATATAGACAATTTGTATGTACAGTTATGATGTGTGCAAATTTGAAATATAAATAAGTATGTGTTTTAAGTAAATAATGTATAATAGTGTTGTGCGTTCCGTGTTTGTCAAGTGTTCATGAGATGGATTGCCTGAGGGAAGAAACTGTTCCTGTGTCTGGTCGTTCTGGTGCTCAGAGCTGTAGCGTCGACCAGACGGCAACAGTTCAAAGAGGGAGTGTGCTGGATGTGAGGGGTCCAGAGTGATTTTCTTTGCCCTTTTGCTCACTCTGGATAAGTACAGTTCTTGGAGAGTGGGGAGGGTTGTACCAATGATTCGCTCAGCAGACCGGACTACCCTCTGTAGTCTTCTGAGGTCAGATTTGGTACCTGAGCTGAACCAGACAGATATAGAAGTGCAGAGGATGGATTCAATGATGGCAGAGTAAAACTGTTTCAGCAGCTCCTGTGGTAGGTTGAACTTCCTCAGCTGGCGAAATATAGAGCTGAGTATCATCAAGAAATATAGAGCCGAGTATCATCAGCGTAACAGTGAAAACTAATGCCATGCTTCCTAATGATATCTCCCAAGGGTAGCATGTACAGAATGAAAAGCAAGGGTCCTAGTACTGAGCCTCGCAATACTCCATACTGAACCGATCAATATGGCATCACTTCATTTACTACTACAAAATGATAATGGTCAGATAAGTATGATTTGAACCATGCCAATGCAATTCAGGTGTAGAGAGTCTTTGAAACCACACTGATGTAGCACATGCAGAAGGAGGCGTTGCATGTTTTACTCTAATAATCATGGACTTCCCAGGAAAGATGTCATCTAGATGGTAGAATATGTCTCTGTACAATCCCGATATATGCCTCCACCTCATTGATTCCTTCACACATATGCAAGTCACCCATGCCCCATACCATGACAGATGTTTGCTTTTGCACCTGTCACTCATAAAAGTCTGGATGGTTCCTTTCATCTTTGGGACCGAGAACACAATGTCTGTTTTTTCCAAAACAAGCTGAAACATGGACTCATCTGACCACAGCACAGATTTCCACTGTCTTTTAGACCATCTGAGATGAGCTTGGGCCCAGGAACTCTGCAGCATCTCTGCACTGAACAGATGTATAGTTTTCTCTTTGCGTAACAGAGATTCTCCCGAGCATGTGGCTATATTTACCAATGCAGCATGCTGTTTTGTCATGCAGTGCCATCTGAGGGGTCAAAAGTCATGCACATTCAACAGAGGTCTCCTGCCTTGCCCTACACAGACTGAGATTTCTCTGGATTCCCTGACTCTTTTCACAAGATTATGTATTGTAGATGGTGAAAGACCTAAATGCTTTGCTATCTTTTTTTGAATTGTTTGACAATTCTCACATGAAATTTGGCACTAAGTGGTCACCGTATTGTCCGGTGTCAGAAACCTCGGACACGGATCGGCACACTTCCTAAAGCGTTTCTCAGACATAATAAAGGATGAAACCTTACCGGATTTGAAACCGAAAGACGAAAGGATTCCGACTGATTCTCTAGGCGCCCCTTTTATACTTCCGGGTTGCACTATGTTGCGCCATAAGCTGTCGCCGGCCAATAGGATTGGAGTGATTTGGTTCTCTGGCTTTCAGACATTGGTTCATGTGTGACATTCCCCAAAGAGGTAAACGCAGAGTTGAGTTCCCTTTCGAAAGGGAACTTTATTGGATGCCCGTGGTCTTCGGGCCTTCAGACGACACTGCATCACTCATCGGCATGATTGTGTCAATGACATTACTAAATGGGCCCAGGAATACTTCCAGAAACCACTGTTGGTAAACACAATCCGCCGTGCCATCTGCAGATGCCAACTCTATCTTGCAAAAAGGAAGCCATATGTGAACATGGTCCAGAAGCGCTGTCGTGTCCTGTGGGCCAAGGCTCATTTAAAATGGACTGTTTGAAGGTGGAAAAGTGTTCTATGGTCAGAAGAGTCCAAATTTGACATTCTCGCTAGAAATCACGGACGCCGTGTCCTCCAGGCTTAAGAGGAGGGAGACCTTCCATTGTGTTATCAGCGTTCAGTTCAAAAGCCAGCATCTCTGATGGTATGGGGGTGCATAAGTCCATACGGTATGGGCAGCTTGCATGTTTTGGAAGGCACTATGAATGCTGAAAGGTATATAAAGGTTTTAGAGCAACATATGCTGTCCTCCAGATGACGTCTATTTCAGGGAAGGCCTTGTGTATTTCAGCAGGACAATGCAAAACCACATACAGCAGCTATTACAACAGCATGACTTTGTCGTAGAAGAGTCCGGGTGCTGAATTGGCCTGCCTGCAGTCCAGATCATTCACCTATAGAGAAAAATATGCCAAAGATGACCACAAACTCTTCAGCAGCTAGAAACCTATATAAGGCAAGAATGGGACCAAATTTCAACACCAAAACTCCTGAAACTCATAACCATGATGCCCAGACGTCTTCAAACTGCCAGGAAAAGAAGAGGAGATGCTACACCATGGTAAACATGCTCCCGTCCCAACTATTTTGAGACCTATAGCAGGCATCAAATTTGAAATTAGCTAATTTTGTGCATAAAATTGTAAAATTTCTCAGTTTAAACATTTATGTTATTTATGTTCTATTGTGAATAAAATATTGGCTCATGTGTTTTAGTTTTAGTTTGTTTTAGTTTTAGTTTTCATTTTATTCAAATTTTAAAAATGTCCCAACATTTCCGGAATTCGTGATTATAGTGTATATATATATATATATATATATATATATATATATATATATATATAAACACTTTACTCCTCTTATTTTGATAGTATGCATGGAACTAAAACAAATATCAATTTTTATAATGTTAAATATTTTTTCCTAAACTTTTTTTTTTTTTTTTTTTCCAACACACACACACACACACAAAAACTGTATCCCAATGAACTTAGTAATTTCTTCCTCATTTACTTCTACAGAAATTAATTCAAGGGGGGCGCTGTCACGCGTTGAGAATGTAAGACGTGTTTTCGATCGCTCCTGGAGAAGGTAGCAGATTTACTCATATATTGAACAGCACAACCACTTTTTAGTTGTTCCATGACTTAAAACTAACCTCATTAACAAGGGGACTACTTTTGGACTTATCATAAGCTGTAAACATGGCGTCGTCTCGGTCCAAAACTGACGGTAAAGGAGGCCGCAGTAAAGCCAGGCTCCCCTCAGGCGATGCTAACGGATCCCCGGTGAGCGTGCTCCCCGCAGACAATTCACCCGAGAATGTCACTTGTCTCCAGACATTGTTGAACTCTGTCAAGAATGAGATTTGTCAGAAAACTGATTCAATATCTACTGATTTGCGCTCGGAGATTGCTACAGTGCGAACAGATGTTAAAAGCTGGATGGAACCTTTGTAACAGATGGTCGAGGCCAACACTAGTACCATAAAAGAACTGAAGCGAGCCTCGTCAGATCACAGCGACCGTATAACGGAACTTGAAAATTTGATAATGTTGCTCAGTGACCGAATAACCCATCTGGATGCCAAGTGCGAGGATTTGGAGGGGCGTTCCAGGAGAAATAATCTTCGTCTGATGGGTCTCCCCGAGGGCAGCGAGGGTTCGCGCCCTACTGAATATGTGGCCCAACTTTTGCAGGAAATTTTGCAGCTTCAAGATAAACCCTTGTTGGATTGGGCGCATCGTACACTCCCCGCCCTCTTGTTATTAGAGTGCATTACTTTCATGTTCGTACTGAGATTCTTCAAAAGGCTGCGGAACTCTCCCTTCTTAATTACAACGGAAAGAGGCTGTCCATTTTCGCTGATTACACTACGGCTGTGGCTAAGAAGCGGGCCTCATTCAGAGATGTTAAACGTGTTCTCCATTCATGTCCTGGAGTCAAGTTTGGCTTGCTCTTTCCTGCGGTGCTGAGGATCACACTACCTGATGGAGTTTCACACAAGTTTACGGAATCATCTGCCACACTGGACTTCGTTCGCAAAAACGTGAAGTCTACGGCTTCAGGTAACGATATATAGTTTACGAATGGGTCAGTATCGGCCTGAATAGCACGGACAGACATCATAATGTTTATTTATGATACTGGCCCCCCATTATTGAGGGCTCGTGACTGCAATATGCGCCCTTAGGGGTTACGGCTTAATTGAACATTATGGCTCATCTACGGTTGTTCTATTGAGCTATTCTATGCTAATGAATGGGACTTGATACGATTTCATAAATGCTGTTTTGCTTGAATATTTCTTTACACTTTAAATACTGTTACCTTTTCTGAAGCAACGTGACGCAAGTTTTATTAAGTAGCGTTAACGTTGACACAGTGTGCTTGTATAAGTTAATGTTAAGGGAAGGGTTACCTCTGTATCTCGTTTGGGGAGATGCTGCTTTTTTTTTTTTTTTTTGCTTTTTTCTTTTACGTCAGCCATCTACTGTGTTTTGCAAGATGTTTTCATTGCTATTATTTGTATACTTGATGTAAAACTTCCACTTTAAATATGTCACAATCTAAGAAAAATTGTCAACCACAAGGTAACAAATTAAGGTTTGTTAGTTGGAACTGTAAGGGGGTAAATGAACCAGTCAAACGTAGTAAGGTGTTACATCACCTTCATCACTTAGGGGCACACATTGTTTATCTCCAAGAGACTCATCTTAAAACTAAAGACCATCAGTTATTAAAAAGAAGATGGGTTGGTCAAGTTTACCATTCCACATTTCAGGGCAAAGCCAGAGGCACAGCAATCCTTATACACAAATCAGTACCCTTTGTATGTTCAGATGTAAAAACAGATCCAAATGGCAGATTTGTTATAGTCTCAGGGAGAATTGGTAATACTGCGCTTCTGTTGGTTAACATTTACGCCCCTAATTGGGATGACGACAAGTTCTTTAGACGTTTATTTTCCTCACTGCCAGACACTTCTTCATGTTTTATGGTTTTAGGAGGGGACTTTAATTGTTGGCTTAATTGTGACCTTGATCGTTCTTCTCTCAAAAATAATTCTCCCTCAAAATCTGCTCGCGTTATTCAGTCTTGTATGGAGGAATTGGCTGTTTCTGACCCTTGGCGTTTTTTAAATCCACGTAGTAAAGCATTTTCTTTCTTTTCACATGTTCATCAAACATTTACACGTATTGATTATTTTTTAATAGATAACAGACTTATCCCGTCAGTGGAATCGTGATTATAAAGCTATTGTAATATTGGACCATGCACCAGTTACCATGAATATTTACTTTGGGGGGCTCGATGGCACACGCCTATTGTGGCGATTCAATACTCGTATGTTATCGGATCACAGATTTGTGGAATATATCTCTAATCAAATAGATTTTTTCATATTCACAAATAGCAGTCCCAAGATATCTGCATCTCTTTTTTGGGAGGCTCTGAAGGCGTTTCTTAGGGGGGAAATTATTTCATATATTTCCCATAAAGTAAGGTTAAATAAAAAGAGGTGTTCCGAGATAACACAGAAAATAACTCAATTAGATAATATATATGCCGTTACACCATCTTCAGATATTTATAAGGAATGTCAATTATTACAGGCTGAGTTTGATATTCTTTCAACAAGTTACGTAGAAAATTTACTGCTCAGAACTAGATCTAGGTATTATGAAGAGGGTGATAAAGCAGGTAGGTTGTTGGCTCTCCAATTGCGGCAGGAAACATCCTCCCATCTTATCCCCCAGATTAAAACATCTTCAGGCACAACAATAGATCCCATATTAATTAATAATCAGTTTAGAGATTATTATACTTCTCTTTATGCATCTGAGCAAACTGCCAACCTCTCTGATTTTGACAATTTTTTTTGTTCCCTCAGTATCCCTACAGTTGATTCTAATTTAGTTGACCATCTGGAATCACCCATCACTATGGAGGAACTTAACAAAGCTGCTTCCTCTATGCAGGGTGGCAAATGTCCTGGGCCAGATGGGTATCCAGTCGAATTTTATAAGAAGTTTTTGAACAAATTGGGCCCCCTATTAATAGATATGTACAATGAATCATTTAAGTCATCAAAGCTCCCACAAACACTTAATCAGGCCTCGATCTCCTTGATCCTAAAAAGAGATAAAGATCCTTTGGACTGCTCTTCGTATCGTCCTATTAGTTTGCTTAATGTTGACTTCAAACTTTTATCAAAATTATTGGCGGTGCGTCTGGAATCTGTTTTACCTTCAATTATATCATCAGACCAGACAGGGTTTATTAAGGGCAGGCACTCATTTTTTAATATCAGGCGATTATGTAATGTTATTTATAATTCATCTCCCCATTCTATCCCAGAAGCTGTCCTATCATTAGACGCTGAGAAAGCATTTGATCGGATAGAATGGGGATACCTTTTCTATACATTAAAGAAATTTGGTTTTGGGGAAAATTTTATTTCATGGGTTAAACTTTTGTATTCTGCCCCCCAGGCTTCAGTTAGAACAAATAATACTCGCTCAGAATACTTCAATCTTTACCGTTCCACCCGTCAAGGATGCCCACTAAGCCCACTTCTTTTTGCTATTGCCATCGAGCCTCTTTCCGCCACTCTAAAATCTGACCCATTAATAAAAGGTGTTACTAGACTAGGTATTGAACAAAAGGTATCCTTATATGCAGATGATATTCTTCTTTATATTTCAGATTTTTCTGTTTCAGTTCCTGCAGTTCTCAATGTTGTAAAATTATTTGGTTTTATTTCTGGTTATAAGCTTAATTTAAGCAAAAGTGAATTCTTTCCACTGAATGCAGCGGCCAAAAAATACCCTTCACATATTCTACCATTTAAAATTGCACAGCATAGTTTTAAATATCTTGGGGTTTGTATAACCAATAGATTTCAAGACCTTTTAAAATTCAATTTTGATAATTTACTGCTTCAGGTTCAGAAGGATTTTGAACGATGGTCTGTGCTCCCCATGTCCCTAGCTGGCAGAATTAATTCTGTAAAAATGAATACCCTTCCAAAGTTTATGTATTTGTTCCAGTGCATTCCCATTTTTCTTTCCCAATCCTTTTTTCAAAAACTGGATAGGTTAGTTTCAGAGTTTATTTGGAATAAAAAGACTGCTAGGATTAGTAAAACGCTTCTTCAGCGGCCAAAATCTTTGGGGGGTATGGGCTTACCCAACTTTAGACACTACTACTGGGCTGCCAATTTCAGGGTTAAACAAGTCCCAGTTGCAATGCACACCTATGTGGCTTGCTATAGAAGCAACCTCATGTATCCCTACTACATTGACTGCCCTGTTATACTCCCCTATTAATAGTTCACACTCTCCCTATACAAAAAATGTAATTGTAAAAACGTCTGTACGAATCTGGAAACAATTTAGGCTGTACTATGGATTACAGACATTTTCTATATCTGCCCCCATAGCATCAAACTCTGCTTTCCCACCATCAATGATGGACAGGACATTTTCTCAGTGGGCAATATATGGTTTGTCAGCATTGAAAAATGTATATATAGATGATGTTTTTGCATCCTTTCAACAGCTCTCAGATAAGTTTTCACTGCCCAGAAATAATTTCTTCCGATATTTGCAGGTTCGCAGTTTTGTCCGTAATTTGTATCCTCAGTTCCCTAGTCTCCCCTCTACTACTCCTATAGATTCAATACTCGAACCAATGTGTATTGGTAAAGGGATGATATCGATTTTCTATGACAAAATATGTTCTCTGAATAGAAGTTCATTGACATCCATAAAAACTCTGGAAGGAAGGAAGACTTATTAGAGGACATCTCAGACGAACTGTGGGAAAGCATCTTATACAGGGTGCATTCCTCATCTGTGTGTGCTAAACACGGTTGGATCCAAGGTAAAATAGTATTCATTGGACTAAGGTCAAACTTTCCAAAATTTACTCTGATGTTGATCCTATCTGTGACCGCTGTCGCCAGGCTCCTGCAACCCTGGCACATATGTTTTGGTTCTGCCCAACTCTAAATGGATATTGGTCTGAAATATTTGCGACAATGTCTCAAGTAGTTGGTACAGCAATTAAACCTGTGTCTGTAACAGCACTGTTTGGTACACTTCCCTTGTCGGTACACTGTTCAAGGTACAAGGCAGATTTTGTGGCTTTTGTGTCTCTCCTGGCCAGACGCCGTATTTTACTGCATTGGAAGTCATCTGCTCCACCTACTCATTCCTTGTGGATTAACGACGTTTTTCACTTTGTTAAACTGGAAAGAATTAGATATTCACTGAGGGGTTCTATCAAGAACTTTTATAAAATTTGGGGTTCTCTCCTCAAATATATGGAAACGTATACTCCCTGCATACTAGTAGATAGCTAATTGTTGCATTTTTCTGTACTGTGTGACTGCTTCTGTAAAAAGAGTTTTGTATTTTCTTTAAGCAATTGTTTTGGCTGTTTTTTTTTTTTGTTTGTTTTTTGGGTGGGGTGGGGGTGTTTGATATTTTGTCATTTGTGGAAAATCCTATAAATAAAGTGAAGAAAAAAAAAAGAAATTAATTCAACAGATTTAAAGGGTTAGTTCACCCAAAAATGAAAATAATGTCATTTATTACTCACCCTCATGTCGTTCCACACCTGTAAGACCTTCGTTCATCTTCAGAACACAAATTCAGATATTTTTGTTGAAATCCGATGGCTCAGTGAGGCCTGCATAGCCAGCAATGACATTTCCTCTCTCAAGATCCATTAATGTACTAAAAACATATTTAAATCAGTTCACATGAGTACAGTGGTTCAATATTAATTTTATAAATATTATATGGGTGTGGAACAACATGAGGGTAAGTAATAAATGACATTATTTTCATTTTTGGGTGAACTAACCCTTTAACAAATATGACACCTTTCATATTAATGGCCTTATAAAAGCAAATTCATATACAGCTCACTTCATCTAGGCTTTATCCTTGTTTATAGACTCTTAATCTCAAAAACGAGCAACTACAAGTAAGGATGAGATGTTCATTCAGCCACAATCAAAACATTCCTCTCAAACATTGTTTGATTGGAGTGAGAAGCAGGTTTGTTGAAAGTCTGAGTGATTTCAGGACTTCTATCTGGCTATCTTTTTTTTTTTTTTTTTTTAAATATCCCATAAACTATTAAATAGCGCCATCTGCTGGGTCTCAAAGGAAGTAGAGCCCAAAATCAACAGTACAGCAATGCACATACAGTAATTCAGCCATTCATTCTCAAGTCAGTCTTGATGCCCTGCATGTAAGACCAAACAGTTAACTTTCAGTAGGCCCAAACAAAAATTAACTCACGTGAAGGAAGGAGAATTGCGCAAAGTCTTCAAATCCAAAAGATTTGAATTCTTATGTTATATTAAGAGATGACCAAGTGTGTGATACCATTAAAACAGGTTTTTTCATTTCACCCCATACAAAGGTTACTGATGCTCATAAACACTCTAAACATTTGCAGCCAGAGTTTTTCATAAAATCCAACTCTTGATTAATTGTACATAATTACAACTCTGTGGTAATTAATGTAATGTGTCTTTGTGATAAGACAGAGCATTTAGACTAAGCTACTTAAAAAATGTAAAAAATAAAAAATACTTGCACAACAAAAATGTGTGTATAATGTCTTTGGCAGCGTGTGAGAAGTAGAGTTGGTAGTGTGATATTTTAACTAGTTGGTAATTAGTGGGCTGGTAATTAGCTGGACTATGCGATTTCAATGCATTCACAGTATTAGTAAATGTTTATTGTCCTTTTAAAGGGCAATTTTGTTACAGCACATGATGACACACTTAAGCCTGGAATTCATTCACAACTATAAAATCTAAACAGATTTTAAAACACTCGCCATCATACACTTTACGACTTTGTAGATGGTTACAAAAAAAGAACTGGCCATCATAAACAACATGATTGTGAAACAACCAGAATTTCATGGTATCCTGAACACAACATATAATATAATATATAATATAATATAATACAGGCAAAAACATCAGCATTTTTTGTAAAAATCGTTGTTAGTGCCTTTAAAGGGGAAATGAAAATGATTCCCCATTCCTAAGTTGTGAGTTCTAAAAGGTAGTGAATAAATCACTTAGACAGACGACAATCAGTTAAGAGACAAAAAGTTACAATAGTACTTTTGGTCTGGGGAAAAAAGTATTCCTTATTCATCTCTTCTTGGCCTTTCCAAGCTTTTTTTTTAATTTGTTTTAATAATTGTATATTTTTTCCTTCTTATCTGGTCCTCGGTATGTCCGCAATTAGGAAAGATAAAATCTCAGTCTAGTTTGTTTAAAATGCAATGCAGTAAAGCACCTGTTAACAGCCTAAGAATGAATGAGAAGAACTTAACTTTGGAATGCTGCTTAACAATTGCACCTGTCACTGAATTATGGTCTTCCTCCTTAGTGACACTTGTAGAATTGATTGTTCTTGTGATAATGACAGATCACATGACTCATAACAGAGGTAATAAAACACTGAATTTGAGTAACGCATCATTGCACTTTACCATGGGACTTACAGCTCAACCTGTGTTTTAGGTATCATTCAGCTCCATCATTACTTGAAGTGATTAGACGAATTGGGTGAGTTTGATTTACTTTCTTATCTTCAAACTACTGATGGCACTTTTCACATTTTTAGACCTGTAACTAGAGCATTTTAGTGAAATAAGAACATTTCCCCAGAAGATAAAAATTAATTGTTTATTTAAAAAAAAAGAAGTCAAAATGTATATAGTATGTTGCTTATTAGCTTGCATATTGGCTGTTTATTAGTACTTATAAAGCACATATTATTGCCTTATTCTGCATAACCATATTCTACATCTCAAAATACTACCCAATACCTAAACTTAAACGCTACAACTACCTTACTAACTATTAATAAATAGTTAATTAAGAGTTTATTGAGGCAAGTCATAGTTAATATTGAATATGTGTTCCCCATACCAAAGTGTTACCAAATATTATGTTTATATATGAGGAATTGCCTTATTAAATATTAATTAATTTCCATACACATCCAGAACATAAGTCTGAACATTGGATAAAGTTAGGTTTAAAAATCTTGCTCCATTGTGTGTTGCAGGTAAAGGTTTTTACAGAGGGGATTTTGAACAGACAGACAGAAAAAAAAATAAAAATCACCATGTTTTTAGGAATAAAATCTTATATAAATCAGCTGAATCATTTATGAACAACCCCCTCAGTAAAAACCTTCAGAATATAGATAGGAATAAAATTGTAAAGTTTGGTGTATGTAAGTGTTACTGAAGTGGAGAAAAAAAAATCATTTTAAACCTTTAAATTAAATAAATCTACAGGTGCTAATAAATAGTGTAATAAGATAAACACTTTATTGTTTATTTCAGATGTTTTCTTTCCAGTCTGAAAGAAGACATGTTATGGAATTAAATATAAAAATGGAATTAAAAATAAATCTCAAAAATTAAAAACACTGATTTTGCCTGTAGTGTATTGCCTTATGTTAAAATCCAAACTCAACATGTAAATGAAACTGCACTTGACTCAACCAGACGGCTACAAATTCTACGCTGTAAAAAATCATTGTGATTTTAACAGTTAAAGACTGTAAAAATGCTACGGTGAAAAACAGTTATTTGGTTTACAGAAAGTTTCCTACTATATACATTGAATAACTGAAATAGATCTAACTGTAATGTAATTTAATGTAATTTTACAGTAAAATGCTCTTAAATTTAGTTTTTTTTTAAATGAAAAAAACAAGTCATTGTATAATTTACAGTGAAAAACCTGCGTGACACTTCACGTTTGATGTATTTTTCGTTGAAATAACTAGATTCAACTTTAAACTTTAACTTTAGATTTTTCTAATCAGGTATGTAAATTAGGGTTTTATGTTACATCGAATGTTATTAAATTAATGTGTATTGCATTTTTAAAATGTCATGTGTGTTACCATGATGGTGTTCAGTGTTTGTGCGAATGACACTGTGTGCACTTTCTATATATTAGTATTGTTCTTCTCAGCTTGTGAAAAAGCTGCTTGTGATGAACTTTGATTCATCATGTGACTCTCATCACCACTGTGTTTGGTGATTGTCAGTGCATTAAAAACGTACAAAGAAGATATTAGTACTTCAATAGGTTGGTAAATTGACATTATATCAGGTAATGAAATAAATAGTTTTACAGATTTAAATAGTAAATCTGTAAAACCTAAAATGTTGCTACCATATTTTTTTACAGAGCTTCAAGCAAGCAGACCCAGACGCACAAATTTTAAGTGCAAACTGAGCACAGAACAATTTCCATTATTTAGAAACCCCTAAACATTCAAATCTGGCTGAATCCTAGCATGAAATTTGACTGCTTGTGGGATCCTGTTAAACTCAAGACAGCTAGCAGACTTCTACTGTAAAGTAGGACACACTAAGATAAAACTGCAGTATGAGAAAATAGGCTAAAAAGGTTTCTCAAACCTTTTCATAAAGTCTCCTCAAGCACTGGACTTTTTTTGCAGGATATTTCCCTGATTTAACACACCTCATTCAACTAATCAGCTCATTAGCCAAGAGTTCCATGACCTGAACTGGGTGTATGAGATGGGAGATTCCAAGAGAGATTGAGAAATTCTGAACAATACATTTATAGAGCAAATATATATATATACATCTATTTTTTGATATACCTTAATTTATCTTAATTTATCTTCATTAAGTGTTTTAGTGTGATCAATTCTGACAGCTATCAAGATGTGGAGAACAGGATGGATTACCACAATTTTTATGTTAACAGGCAAGTTCATGTCTTTTCATGTTTATATTGAGAGTGTCATATTGTTCATGGCACTGTTCTTACTTATTCAGTTCTGTTTATGCAATATATGCACTTGATCTAACATTTGTTCTTTTTTTAATAGTACATACTGTAATCAGAGCTCAGACAGCAATGAATGATGTTACAGAAGCCACAGACTCAACAGATGACATTACAAATGATTCTATGACAAACATAACTAATGAATTTCCAACAGAAATAAGTACGGAATCGATTACAAGTAGCACAGATGAATCTATAACCGGTTTAACAGGTAAGTTCACTTCACTACGCACAATAGCTTCAACCTCCCAGAAAAGAATTTACTAAAAAAATATTCACATTGTTTTCAGATGAATCAAACAATGACGACATGACGGAAATGACAACAATGGAAGAATTTTCAACATCTTTGTTGGATGACCCTACCATTGATCTTACAGATCAGTCAACCAACATACCAAAATTTACAACAGAATTTACTGACAAATCACCAACAGATTTCACAGATGCATCAGCCACAGATGTTACAGATGAATCAACAACAGAATTTACAACAGAATCATCAGATGAAAATTCAACAGAGGAAACTGAATGGTCAACTACTGGATTTACTGATCAAACAACAAATACTGATGAGACACTGGAACCGATAACAGTATTCACTTCAGACGTATCTACAAGTGTCACTGAAATACCAACAGCATTTACAACAGATTCACCAGAGGAAGATTCAACAGAGGAAACTGAACCATCAAGTACTGGATTTACTGATCAAACAATAAATACTGATGAGACACTGGAACCAATAACAGTATTCACTTCAGACGTATCTACAAGTGTCACTGAAATACCAACAGCATTTACAACAGATTCACCAGAGGAAGATTCAACAGAGGAAACTGAACCGTCAACTACTGGATTTACTGATCAAACAATAAATACTGATGAGACACTGGAACCAATAACAGTATTCACTTCAGACGTATCTACAAGTGTCACTGAAATACCAACAGCATTTACAACAGATTCACCAGAGGAAGATTCAACAGAGGAAACTGAACCATCAAGTACTGGATTTACTGATCAAACAATAAATACTGATGAGACACTGGAACCAATAACAGTATTCACTTCAGACGTATCTACAAGTGTCACTGAAATACCAACAGCATTTACAACAGATTCATCTGAGGAAGATTCAACAGAGGAAACTGAACCATCAACTACTGGATTTACTGATCAAACAATAAATACTGATGAGACACTGGAACCGATAACAGCATTCACGCCAGACGTATCTACAAGTGTCACGGAAATACCAACAGCATTTACAACAGATTCATCAGAGGAAACTGAACCGTCAACTACTGGATTTACTGATCAAACATTAAACACTGATGAGACACTGGAACCGATAACAGCATTCACGTCAGACGTGTCTACAAGTGTCACGGAAATACCAACAGCATTTACAACAGATTCATCAGAGGAAACTGAACCGTCAACTACTGGATTTACTGATCAAACAATAAATACTGACGAGACACTGGAACCGATAACAGCATTCACGTCAGACGTATCTACAAGTGTCACTGACATACCAACAGCATTTACAACAGATTCATCAGAGGAAACTGAACCGTCAACTACTGGATTTACTGATCAAACAATAAATACTGACGAGACACTGGAACCGATAACAGCATTCACGTCAGACGTATCTACAAGTGTCACTGACATACCAACAGCATTTACAACAGATTCACCAGAGGAAGATTCAACAGAGGAAACTGAACCATCAAGTACTGGATTTACTGATCAAACAATAAATACTGATGAGACACTGGAACCAATAACAGTATTCACTTCAGACGTATCTACAAGTGTCACTGAAATACCAACAGCATTTACAACAGATTCATCTGAGGAAGATTCAACAGAGGAAACTGAACCATCAACTACTGGATTTACTGATCAAACAATAAATACTGATGAGACACTGGAACCGATAACAGCATTCACGCCAGACGTGTCTACAAGTGTCACGGAAATACCAACAGCATTTACAACAGATTCATCAGAGGAAACTGAACCGTCAACTACTGGATTTACTGATCAAACATTAAACACTGATGAGACACTGGAACCGATAACAGCATTCACGTCAGACGTGTCTACAAGTGTCACGGAAATACCAACAGCATTTACAACAGATTCATCAGAGGAAACTGAACCGTCAACTACTGGATTTACTGATCAAACAATAAATACTGACGAGACACTGGAACCGATAACAGCATTCACGTCAGACGTATCTACAAGTGTCACTGACATACCAACAGCATTTACAACAGATTCATCAGAGGAAACTGAACCGTCAACTACTGGATTTACTGATCAAACAATAAATACTGACGAGACACTGGAACCGATAACAGCATTCACGTCAGACGTATCTACAAGTGTCACTGACATACCAACAGCATTTACAACAGATTCATCAGAGGAAACTGAACCGTCAACTACTGGATTTACTGATCAAACAATAAATACTGACGAGACACTGGAACCGATAACCGCATTCACGTCAGACGTATCTACAAGTGTCACTGAAATACCAACAGCATTTACAACAGATTCATCAGAGGAAACTGAACCGTCAACTACTGGATTTACTGATCAAACAATAAATACTGACGAGACACTGGAACCGATAACAGCATTCACGTCAGACGTATCTACAAGTGTCACTGACATACCAACAGCATTTACAACAGATTCATCAGAGGAAACTGAACCGTCAACTACTGGATTTACTGATCAAACAATAAATACTGACGAGACACTGGAACCGATAACAGCATTCACGTCAGACGTATCTACAAGTGTCACTGACATACCAACAGCATTTACAACAGATTCATCAGAGGAAACTGAACCGTCAACTACTGGATTTACTGATCAAACAATAAATACTGACGAGACACTGGAACCGATAACAGCATTCACGTCAGACGTATCTACAAGTGTCACTGACATACCAACAGCATTTACAACAGATTCATCAGAGGAAACTGAACCGTCAACTACTGGATTTACTGATCAAACAATAAATACTGACGAGACACTGGAACCGATAACAGCATTCACGTCAGACGTATCTACAAGTGTCACTGACATACCAACAGCATTTACAACAGATTCATCAGAGGAAACTGAACCGTCAACTACTGGATTTACTGATCAAACAATAAATACTGACGAGACACTGGAACCGATAACAGCATTCACGTCAGACGTATCTACAAGTGTCACTGACATACCAACAGCATTTACAACAGATTCATCAGAGGAAACTGAACCGTCAACTACTGGATTTACTGATCAAACAATAAATACTGACGAGACACTGGAACCGATAACAGCATTCACGTCAGACGTATCTACAAGTGTCACTGACATACCAACAGCATTTACAACAGATTCATCAGAGGAAACTGAACCGTCAACTACTGGATTTACTGATCAAACAATAAATACTGACGAGACACTGGAACCGATAACAGCATTCACGTCAGACGTATCTACAAGTGTCACTGACATACCAACAGCATTTACAACAGATTCATCAGAGGAAACTGAACCGTCAACTACTGGATTTACTGATCAAACAATAAATACTGACGAGACACTGGAACCGATAACAGCATTCACGTCAGACGTATCTACAAGTGTCACTGACATACCAACAGCATTTACAACAGATTCATCAGAGGAAACTGAACCGTCAACTACTGGATTTACTGATCAAACAATAAATACTGACGAGACACTGGAACCGATAACCGCATTCACGTCAGACGTATCTACAAGTGTCACTGACATACCAACAGCATTTACAACAGATTCATCAGAGGAAACTGAACCGTCAACTACTGGATTTACTGATCAAACAATAAATACTGACGAGACACTGGAACCGATAACAGCATTCACGTCAGACGTATCTACAAGTGTCACTGAAATACCAACAGCATTTACAACAGATTCAACAGAGGAAACTGAACCGTCAACTACTGGATTTACTGATCAAACAATAAATACTGACGAGACACTGGAACCGATAACAGCATTCACGTCAGACGTATCTACAAGTGTCACTGAAATACCAACAGCATTTACAACAGATTCATCAGAGGAAACTGAACCGTCAACTACTGGATTTACTGATCAAACAATAAATACTGACGAGACACTGGAACCGATAACAGCATTCACGTCAGACGTATCTACAAGTGTCACTGAAATACCAACAGCATTTACAACAGATTCATCAGAGGAAACTGAACCGTCAACTACTGGATTTACTGATCAAACAATAAATACTGACGAGACACTGGAACCGATAACAGCATTCACGTCAGACGTATCTACAAGTGTCACTGAAATACCAACAGCATTTACAACAGATTCAACAGAGGAAACTGAACCGTCAACTACTGGATTTACTGATCAAACAATAAATACTGACGAGACACTGGAACCGATAACAGCATTCACGTCAGACGTATCTACAAGTGTCACTGAAATACCAACAGCATTTACAACAGATTCATCAGAGGAAACTGAACCATCAACTACTGGATTTACTGATCAAACAATAAATACTGACGAGACACTGGAACCGATAACAGCATTCACGTCAGACGTATCTACAAGTGTCACTGAAATACCAACAGCATTTACAACAGATTCATCAGAGGAAACTGAACCGTCAACTACTGGATTTACTGATCAAACAATAAATACTGACGAGACACTGGAACCGATAACAGCATTCACGTCAGACGTATCTACAAGTGTCACTGAAATACCAACAGCATTTACAACAGATTCATCAGAGGAAACTGAACCGTCAACTACTGGATTTACTGATCAAACAATAAATACTGACGAGACACTGGAACCGATAACAGCATTCACGTCAGACGTATCTACAAGTGTCACGGAAATACCAACGGCATTTACAACAGATTCATCAGAGGAAACTGAACCGTCAACTACTGGATTTACTGATCAAACAATAAATACTGACGAGACACTGGAACCGATAACAGCATTCACGTCAGACGTATCTACAAGTGTCACTGAAATACCAACAGCATTTACAACAGATTCATCAGAGGAAACTGAACCGTCAACTACTGGATTTACTGATCAAACAATAAATACTGACGAGACACTGGAACCGATAACAGCATTCACGTCAGACGTATCTACAAGTGTCACTGAAATACCAACAGCATTTACAACAGATTCATCAGAGGAAGCTGAACCGTCAACTACTGGATTTACTGATCAATCAACTGCAACCGCAAAACCCCAATCAACCACCAGAATTACAGCTGGATCCACCTTAGAAGAAACAACTATAGACTTCACTGATGAAATAACTACTGATGAGACACTGGAACCGATAACAACATCCACATCAGACATATCTACAAGCTTCACCAAAATACCAACAGCATTTACAACAGATTCACCAGAAGAAGATTCAACAGAGGAAACTGAACCACCAACAGTTGGAGTTACAGATCAATCAAATGCAACTTCAACACTACAATCAACTACAAGAATTACAGCTGGATCCACTCTAGAAGAAACAACTGTAGACTTCACTGGTGGATCAACTACTGATGAGGCACTGGAATTGACAACAGCATTCACATCAGACATATCTACAAATGTCACAGAAATATTAACACCATTTACAACTGATTCATTTGTAGAACATTCAACAGAGGAAACTGAACAATCAACTACAAGAGTTACTGATCAATCAACTACAACCTCAACACCACAATCAACCACAGGAATTACAGCTGGATCCACCTTACAAGAAAAAACTACAGACATAACTACAAGTGTCACTGAGATATTAACAACAGTTATAACAGAGGAACTTTCAGAGGAAACTGAACTATCAACTACAAGAGTCACCGATCAGTCAACTACAACCTCAAAACCAGAATCAACAACAGGAATTACAGCTGGATCAACATTAAAAGAAACAACTGTTGCTTTTACTGACAAAATAACTACTGATGAGGCACTGGAACTGACAACAGCATTTACAACAGAGGAACATTCTGAGGAAACTGAACTATCAACTACAAGAGTTACCGATCAATCAACTACAATCTCAACAACGCAATCAACCACAGGAATTATAGCTGGATCAACATTAAAAGAAACAACTGTTCAGTTTACTGGCAAAATAACTACTGATGAGGCACTTGAACTGACAACAGCATTCACATCAGACATATCTACAAGTGTAACTGATATATCAACAGCAGAACGTTCAGAGGAAACTGAACTATCAACTACGAGAGTTACCGATCAGTCAACTACAACCTCAACACCACAATCAACCACAGGAATTACCACTGGATCAACATTAAAAGAAACAACTGTTCAGTTTACTGACAAAATAACTACTGATGAGGCACTGGACCTGACAACAACATTCACATCAGGCATATCTACAAGTGTAACTGATATATCAACGGCACTTACAACAAAGGAACATTCAGAGGAAACTGAACTATCAACTACAAGAGTTACCGATCAATCAACTACAACCTCAACACCACAATCGACTACAGGAATTACTATTGGATCCACCATAAAAGAAACTATAGACACTGCCTTATCGACTACTGAAAATGCACTGGAATCCACAACACCATTCACATCAAGATCATCTAAAACTGTGACTGAAGAATCAACAATATCATTTACATCAGAATTGTCTTCAAGTGTTACTGAAAAATCAACACCATTTACAACTGAGAAAGCTTCAACTGCAGAGACTGAAATGCCAACTACAGGAATTACTATTCAATCGACTACACTCATGACACCAGACTCAACCACAGGATCCAAATCAGTCACTAAGATTCCTGATTTATCAACTACCACAGGAGTGATTTCAACAGAATTTACAACTACAGGAATTACTGATCAGTCAGTTTCATCCATCACAACAGAAATTAAATCCACATCAGCAGAATCAACCAATGTCATGGCTGAGTCCACAGCTACATCAACCAAGGCTACTACAGTAAAATCAACCATATCAATGACAGAACAGCTAACAACCACATTCACATCAGAGTCCTCTATAGGAATTAGCGGAGAAAAAGAAACCACAGTGATCACAACACAACCTGAGGTAACCACATCCAGGACTACAGCAAATGCAGAAGAATCAATGACATCAGTGGATACTACATTGGCTACCATTGAGAGCTCATCTACCAGTGCAACCACTGTCTCGCATGAAAGTCCCACCTTTTGTAAGTTAGACAAAACCATATTCATGACAATGCATAATGTTTGCTAGGGTCATTGAAATTTTTCCAGTTGAACAATTAGTTTGTAAATTATTTATTTGGCATCCTACTGTACAGAACGAACAGAAGGTAGAAAGTTTTTCCTTTAGTTTTCATTGTTTAAATATAACCTGCTTCTTTGTGTTTCATTCAGATCACTTGGTTTTAAAAAAGAAGTTGTGTATTTTCTGTGATTGCGACTAATATCCATTTATTCATTCTTTCAACACAGCACCACAATCTACAACACAACCACTAACAACTGTTGTGGAACTCACTACAACTGCAACAACGCCTACACCACTTACAACTACAGTCGCTGTCAGCTTTACAAGTGATGAAATATTTGATGATGAACTGCAGAACTCAACTTCATCTAAGTTTAAAGAGCGACGACAAAAAGTCAAACATGAAGTACGCTGTGGAGAAAACTATTCAATACTTTTAAAGATGTTCTTTAGTACAGATAAACAAAGTACACAGTAGTGAAAAACTGCAAAAAACTGCAATGCACTAAAATTTGGACATAATTGATACAGTAAATACAACAACAAATTCATCACCATCATAACTTTATATGCTGATTTTTTTTTTTTACTTTCCTACAGTTTGAGCCGATCTTTAAAAAAATATTTATCTCCTTCCTCCGATTGACAGTTATTCGGTTCCGGTGGGTATTTCTTCATTTCCTGATTTGAGTCATCTCTATGCAAATATCTGTGCTTGTTTAATAAACGGTGTTTTAGATCACTGCACATGCCACACTTTTATACTACCACAAAAAAACATACATAAAACAAGCAACATAACCTATTTTCTTAATCGCTATGTATCTAATTACATTAATCTAAGGCTAATTTTGAAACTTGCAGACTATTTGACTCAACCTTTAACAAAAACTTTTGCTCTCTTTTTATGTAGTCCTGGATCAGTCATCACCGACATGAATTTGGAATTCATGATAGACAATGTCCCTGACGATAATAATATCACAGAAGTTATCATGAATGCAAACACTACATTTAATATAACCAATGTAGTGGGTAAGTCAATCATTTGATATAAACAAAATTTGTAAATTATCATTGAATTGAATTTAATGAAGACTATAATTGAGACTAATATCATTTCTCAATTGTTTTTTTTTTTTTTTTTTTGTCCACTATAATTCAATCCACAATACAACCAATTATTTACTTTACAATAAACAACATCAGTCAATCGGACAGAAGATGCTACAACTTCAACCAAACCTTCTATGACAACCATTACACCCACTACATCCAAACCAGCAACAAGCCAGACTACAGTTACAACACCACCCCAGGATACAAATAGCACCCAGACTACAACCCAGTCTACAGATACCATCCAGACCATAACCATTTCACAACCAACACAAACTAAAATCCAACCTATAACTGAGGCCCAGTCAACAATGACTACATCACAACTAGCAACAGCTACAACCCAGCCTACAATCTCAACAACTGCCCAGCCAACAAATGCAGTCCATTCTACAGTTATATCTACAACCAACTCTACAACTGCATTTCAGACCACAACTACAACCCAACCAATATCCACTACAGTCCAGTCATCAATGACATCAAACCCTGTGACAGCTGAAACAATCCAGCTTACATCTGCTACAATCCAAACTATAATAAATGCTTCATCTTCATCCCCTTTTCCAACTCTGGACCAGTCTATGAGTACAGCACAGTCTATAGCTACATCCCTACCTAGAACTACTACAATCCAACCTACAATATTAACCTTTACCTCATCTAAAACAACTGCAACTCAGCCTACACTTCAAACTACAATACAGACTATAGCTTCTTCCCAGCCAACAATAACTACAAACCAGGTAATAACTACACCTGCAACAACTGCAACCCAGTCTACATCTTCAACTACAACCCCATCTAAAACACCAACCCAACTCACCATAGCTACAATCCAGCCAACATCACCAACAACAACAACCAAAACACCTACACCCACACCACCACATCCACCAACCACAACACCCACACCACCAACATCCACAACAACACCACCAACACCAACAACACTAACACCAACCACAACATCCACACCACCAACACCATCCACAACAACCACAACATCCACACCACCAACACCATCCACAACAACCACAACAACCACACCACCAACACCATCCACAACAACCACAACATCCACACCACCAACACCATCCACAACAACCACAACAACCACACCACCAACACCATCCACAACAACCACAACACTACCACCAACAACAGCTACGACAACAACAACAACAACAGCCACAACAAGAGCAACAACAACCACAACAACAACACCAACACCAACAACAACAACAACAACAACAACCACAAAACCAACAACAACAACAACAACAACCACAAAACCAACAACAACAACAACAGCAGCAATTCCAACACGCCCTCCACCAGTTGTAACCATAGAGATGGTCATTTTAATAGTATTCACTGAAGAGCTACAAAACACGGCAAGCACGGCATTTAAGAACCTAGCAGAACAAGTTGAAACTGAGGTGAGTTTTAAACAACAAAAACATTCTTTGGGATGTAGTAGCAAGTGCAAAAAGACTCAATTTTTTAATCACTTAAGTCATTTTTGTATCACTTAAACCAAGTTGTCACTTGGCTGAAATCTTTTGGTGACTGTTCTAAACTTCCTTTTTCACACCAGTTCTTGTCCAGGGGAAAATGTAACATGATCAATGCACATTGCATTTAATTATTATATATAAATATTTTTTATAACACAATATTTAACTGACTCTTCCACAGTGTAACAAAGTATATAAATTGAAGTATGGACCTCTTTTCATCAAGGTCATTGTGATTGCTTTCAGGTAAGTTTCTATACAGTTTACTGAATATATAAAAGACAAAATATATAAAACACTACATCCTCATGTTTTCCACACAGATGTAAACTCTATATGTTTCCTTTCAGAGCTGTTGCTAAAACCAAGGCAGAACAAAATGTACAGGCAGAGCTTCAATTAGTGTTTGACCAAACCTCTACTGAACCCATTCCCAGCAACAGCGAAATTGTGCAGACTCTAAAAGAAGCAGCAACAACTCCGAACTCAGGCTTCAACCTTACTGTTGATGTGGCCTCTATTACTGTTACCAGTAAGTTACTAGTAAATGAATGACCTGAGATTTGAGCTCTTCAGTGTTAACATCTCTTGAAAAATCCACCTGATGCACTGTTTTCTTCATTTTAAACCTTTTTAGAATCACTGCAGATAATTCCATTGATAATCCTGACTAATGGAACCTTTGTGGATGCTCTTTCAAATAAAAGTTCAACTGATTTTCAGAACAGGGCAGCAATGATAAAAACAGGGGTAAGTGTGAAGTGTCTTTTTAAGAATTTGGGGTAAGCTATGACAAAAGAAATCCAATTTTGTTAAAACGACTCTTGTTTTGCAGCTTGAACCTTTTTTCTTTGCTGATTACAGTACATCATTCAGTACCTTAACTGTAACAAACTTCAGGTAAGCATGTATGTGTATGCTGGTGCGTTCTTGAATAAAACTTTTGACATATAATACTCAATTAATGAATTTTGATTTAAAACTCTCTCCAGTGTTGCCAGCGTAAAATCAAAGAGTATTCCCACGATTCGAAACTCTATGGATCTTACATTTGCAGCGGACACCCCTCTACCCAATAGCACCCAGATAGTGAACACTATAGTTCGAGCAGCCAACAGCTCGTTACCCTTCCAGATCTTCACGTCTGAAATTGTGATTAATGGTACAAGTAAGTGATGCACTTTATTTTATTTTTTTATTACAGGAAAATACTGGTTACTCAGATTAGTGTTTATACTTTGATTAATACAGTCATGTAAATATAAATGTGTTTTAGATAAATTCCACATTGACAATGAATGATAAATATTAAATATATGTTCTGTTCTGTTTTCTTTGTAACACAGCATTTTCATCAGGTGAAGTCAGCAGCAAGATCAGTGTGTTGACCGCTTTAGTTCTAGTTGCTGTGTCACTTCTGGTTCCATGGTTTGATTGACCATAACCCAATATAACTGATTCAGACAGGTCTGAATGTTGCTCAAGTTAAGAACTGGTACATATATGTAAACTAGACCTTGATATGACAATACATTGAATTTCAGCTCTGTATATACCTTCAGAACAAGCTGAACCATGCCTAGTCATAAAAGTAATTTCTGTCATTTGTTATTTATTCTGAAAAAAAAAAACACTCCTCATTAACAATTATACTGTCATTACTTTCTTTTTATAATTAACGTAATTTGCAAATCAAAGGGCATTTCTTTAAATGAATCAATGTATGGGTTGTAATACCAATGTACTATATATAACTATCTCTGTTATAAGCATATATTTTTTTCAAGGTTTCAGATAAACTCTGATAAAACTATTGGAATTAACTACAGTTGTTAATTTATTTATTTATTCATCAATAAAAACTCAGTACTAATAGTAACCAAATCTCAGAAAGCAAATGTTCTGTCTTTCCCTTCTCAGTTTCATTTTTTGTTATTTCAGCTGTTATATCTATCATCAGATTTATCAGGTCCCTCTTCCCACATCCCTGTCTCTCTTTCTGCTTAATTCTTTGATTCATTGGCTTTTGGGGAAATGTAAAAAAACTTCAAGAAGGAAAACTTACTGGCAGACATACAACCTATATATGTAAAACTGTCAAACGGACAGATTTTCATAAATCCAATGCAGTCCGACTGCAGTGTTTATAAATGTACCTCAAACTCTGCAATTACATGCACATCACCAGTATTGCCAACAGAGGTTTTGCGCATACTAAGAGCTGCATTTTGTGAACAAGTCTCTTCTTCAAACACATATCATTTCTTCCATCTGTCTTTCTATGTTTTTGTCCATCCAAAATAAGTCAGGTATTTTCTACAAACCAGTTCTTCACATCTATCGAAACATAAAAGCCGTTTGAAGGATTTGGGGAAGTGACCATTTAAACCCATGTTCCATATAAGCCCAAATTCAACCTAACAATATGATTTCTTGTAAGATTTTTAAGATTAAATACTCTATGTAATTATACCCACAAAACTTTACTTTTTGACAAGTAGATTTATTAGGGCGTAAACCAATCAGAGTCTCATCTCCCATTCCCTTTAAAAGCCAGTTGCGCTCGTGCCATGGCGGATGCGCTATTTACATGGCGGAATTTGCAAGCGGAAAAACTAAACGCTTCTCTAGTGATGAAACGATTCTGCTCGTGCGCGAAGTTAAAGCACGTGAGCAGACCATCTATGGGACAAGCCGGAACCACCAAAGCATTTTTATCTTTATCTTTATGCAAATAATCTTTTACATTGTAATCCTTTTATTTTTAATATTTGACATGTTTGTGTGCTGCTGCTGCGCGTCCCTGTGTGTGTAACAAGCAGCGTGTATATGCGCGTAGTGCACCCGCATAGAGGCACATATTACTAATGCGCTCTTTAAATAACAAAACAAATATTGCGCAGTCTATTTCAGTTGCCTTAAAATATTAATGTGCCAACAATGAGCCTCAACACACCTCGTTTTCAGACTAGCACGGCCATGAGCACACAAATGTGTGCAAATGCATTTGCTCTTTAAACAACGTGGCGCAGGACGTGAAAATAATAACTGCGTTGGGCTGAAACTAGCAAAAAATACTTGCACTGTGCTGACATTTGTGTTTTTTTCAGTTTCTTATAAACATATTAATGACAAAAGTCTCATTACATTGTATTCAGCAGAATCTAAGCTACAATAATATGTGAGCAACAAGTATGTACATGTTTGTATTTTTGAGAGAATTATGTAAATGCATGGTTTTTGAAAAAAATAAATAAATAAAAGTCACTGAAATAAGGCCTCAAAACACATATTAAAAATTTGTTCACGAGACTTTTGGGACCTGTATATTTTAGTCTAGAGTTTTTGCTTCACAATGATGTAAAAATCATCCTGCCTACTCAGTCATATAAAACAATGAATTGATTTTAAATTTCTAAGACACTTTTTGTTTAGGAAGGCCATATGTGAGGAGGCGTGAATCTTCATGAATAATGCTGTAATTCACACCTGAGGAGACACTGCCCCTAATGAGCCGCATAATGAGCCATTCAGTCAGGAATGTGACTGAGTGAACTGAGAAAGAATGCATTGAGAAAAGAAATATATAATTTTTTGTTTGTAGTTTATATAGAATATACACTGAACAGGAGTGGCCTTTTATTGTGGCCAGCCTAAGGCACACCTGTGCAATAATCATGCTGTCTAATCAGCATCTTGATATGCCACACCTGTGAGGTGGATGGATTATATCAGCAAAGGAGAAGTGCTCACTAACACAGATTTAGACAGATTTGTGAACAATATTTGACAGAAATAGGCCTTATGTGTACACAGAAAAAGTCTTAGATCTTTGAGTTCAGCTCATGAAAAATGGGGGCAAAAACAAAAGTGTTGAGTTTATAATTTTGTTCAGTGTAGTTAACTATAAAAAATGAGAGTCAAAGACACATTTTGAGTACACGGTTATACCTGGAAATAAATCCTGTTCAAAGATATCTGTGAACATCACATACCTGGCATTTGGTGTTTGGAGAAAAAACAAACAAACAAAAAAACAAAACATTTTCCTGCTTCCAGTCATATGCATGCAGGCCAATGTGGGCCAATATCTGGTCACTATGATTCTCAAATCTGAGATAAAAGAAAAAAGAAAAAAAAAACCCTCTGTGAGCATGTTGATAACAGGATCATATCAGCTATTGTATTAATGTTAATATAATATAATGAACTGTTCTGTCTTTCCCTTCTCAGTTTCATTTTTTGTTATTTCAGCTGTTATATCTATCATAAGATTTATCAGGTCCCTCTTCCCACATCCCTGTCTCTCTTTCTGCTTAATTCTTTGATTCATTGGCTTTTGGGGAAATGTAAAAAAACTTCAAGAAGGAAAACTTACTGGCAGACATACAACCTATATATGTAAAACTGTCAAACGGACAGATTTTCATAAATCCAATGCAGTCCGACTGCAGTGTTTATAAATGTACCTCAAACTCTGCAATTACATGCACATCACCAGTATTGCCAACAGAGGTTTTGCGCATACTAAGAGCTGCATTTTGTGAACAAGTCTCTTCTTCAAACACATATCATTTCTTCCATCTGTCTTTCTATGTTTTTGTCCATCCAAAATAAGTCAGGTATTTTCTACAAACCAGTTCTTCACATCTATCGAAACATAAAAGCCGTTTGAAGGATTTGGGGAAGTGACCATTTAAACCCATGTTCCATATAAGCCCAAATTCAACCTAACAATATGATTTCTTGTAAGATTTTTAAGATTAAATACTCTATGTAATTATACCCATAAAACTTTACTTTTTGTCAAGTAGATTTATTAGGGCGTGTCCAAATCTACTTTTGCTAGTTAAAGGATGGGGAAAATGATCAGCACGCCCGGCACATGGTCTAGAAGAGTTGTCCATATTCTCTTAATGAATCATGGGTGTGTTTTGGGCGTAATGTGCAATAAACCAATCAGAGTCTCATCTCCCATTCCCTTTAAAAGCCAGTTGCGCTCGTGCCATGGCGGATGCTCTATTTACATGGCGGAATTTGCAAGCGGAAAAACTAAACGCTTCTCTAGTGATGAAACGATTCTGCTCGTGCGCGAAGTTAAAGCACGTGAGCAGACCATCTATGGGACAAGCCGGAACCACCAAAGCATTTTTATCTTTATCTTTATGCAAATAATCTTTTACATTGTAATCCTTTTATTTTTAATATTTGACATGTTTGTGTGCTGCTGCTGCGCGTCCCTGTGTGTGTAACAAGCAGCGTGTATATGCGCGTAGTGCACCCGCATAGAGGCACATATTACTAATGCGCTCTTTAAATAACAAAACAAATATTGCGCAGTCTATTTCAGTTGCCTTAAAATATTAATGTGCCAACAATGAGCCTCAACACACCTCGTTTTCAGACTAGCACGGCCATGGGCGCACAAATGTGTGCAAATGCATTTGCTCTTTAAACAACGTGGCGCAGGACGTGAAAATAATAACTGCGTTGGGCTGAAACTAGCAAAAAATACTTGCACTGTGCTGACATTTGTGCTTTTTTCAGTTTCTTATAAACATATTAATGACAAAAGTCTCATTACATTGTATTCAGCAGAATCTAAGCTACAATAATATGTGAGCAACAAGTATGTACATGTTTGTATTTTTGAGAGAATTATGTAAATGCATGGTTTTTGAAAAAAATAAATAAATAAAAGTCACTGAAATAAGGCCTCAAAACACATAATAAAAATTTGTTCACGAGACTTTTGGGACCTGTATATTTTAGTCTAGAGTTTTTGCTTCACAATGATGTAAAAATCATTCTGCCTACTCAGTCATATAAAACAATGAATTGATTTTAAATTTCTAAGACACTTTTTGTTTAGGAAGGCCATATGTGAGGAGGCGTGAATCTTCATGAATAATGCTGTAATTCACACCTGAGGAGACACTGCCCCTAATGAGCCGCATAATGAGCCATTCAGTCAGGAATGTGACTGAGTGAACTGAGAAAGAATGCATTGAGAAAAGAAATATATAATTTTTTGTTTGTAGTTTATATAGAATATACACTGAACAGGAGTGGCCTTTTATTGTGGCCAGCCTAAGGCACACCTGTGCAATAATCATGCTGTCTAATCAGCATCTTGATATGCCACACCTGTGAGGTGGATGGATTATATCAGCAAAGGAGAAGTGCTCACTAACACAGATTTAGACAGATTTGTGAACAATATTTGACAGAAATAGGCCTTATGTGTACACAGAAAAAGTCTTAGATCTTTGAGTTCAGCTCATGAAAAATGGGGGCAAAAACAAAAGTGTTGAGTTTATAATTTTGTTCAGTGTAGTTAACTATAAAAAATGAGAGTCAAAGACACATTTTGAGTACACGGTTATACCTGGAAATAAATCCTGTTCAAAGATATCTGTGAACATCACATACCTGGCATTTGGTGTTTGGAGAAAAAACAAACAAACAAAAAAACAAAACATTTTCCTGCTTCCAGTCATATGCATGCAGGCCAATGTGGGCCAATATCTGGTCACTATGATTCTCAAATCTGAGATAAAAGAAAAAAGAAAAAAAAAAACCCCTCTGTGAGCATGTTGATAACAGGATCATATCAGCTATTGTATTAATGTTAATATAATATAATGAACTGTTCTGTCTTTCCCTTCTCAGTTTCATTTTTTGTTATTTCAGCTGTTATATCTATCATCAGATTTATCAGGTCCCTCTTCCCACATCCCTGTCTCTCTTTCTGCTTAATTCTTTGATTCATTGGCTTTTGGGGAAATGTAAAAAAACTTCAAGAAGGAAAACTTACTGGCAGACATACAACCTATATATGTAAAACTGTCAAACGGACAGATTTTCATAAATCCAATGCAGTCCGACTGCAGTGTTTATAAATGTACCTCAAACTCTGCAATTACATGCACATCACCAGTATTGCCAACAGAGGTTTTGCGCATACTAAGAGCTGCATTTTGTGAACAAGTCTCTTCTTCAAACACATATCATTTCTTCCATCTGTCTTTCTATGTTTTTGTCCGTGAGTACCGTGAGTTTTGTGCACCATTACACCCCTAGTAGTAAATGAAACCGCACGTTGATCTGCCCCATTAATTCACACTGAGACGCACATAACTTGCAGGATTCATATTTAAACAGTCTTTCTGCAATTTAATATTCACAGACACCAATGAAATTGAAATGAAATTTCTTCCAGAATTATTCCTCACTGTATCTCAAAATGATGTACATGAATCTGACTAAGCTTAATACATTTTTCCGAGCTGATGCGGGCGTTCACTCTCTGTTGCATGTGTAGAATTAACGTTTGAATAGCGCGCATGCTCAGTGGGCATTATCGCATTAGTGGATAATGAGGTGACTCGCGAAACGACTTACCTCTCTCTCTTTTCAAACAGATTACATGACCAGTGAATATTTGTTTTCAATTTGACTTACATGATTTAAAACCTGACATTTCAACGACATATGTCTCATGTTTGTGTGATTAGGATTCACTAAGTTACAGTACATTTTCTGAGGACTATCAGAATGGACTTCATTGAGAAAGAGACTGTAGCTCACGCATCATGTTAGTTTTCTTTATTTTGCAAAAAGCACAACATTTTGTTTTTACTTTGAGTGTACACAAATAAAAGAAGACATTATGTAGTTTCAATTGATGTATCACTTTTGTCTGTATGGCAAAAAATGACGTATGAGTATTTTAAGTTGATTTTGCTGTTTTGCGAAAAAAAAAAATCTGCGCCTGTACAGCAGCTCTAGATGAAAATAGTGTCATTGTCCAGCTGTTGTAAAAATCATTAGATATTAATTTAGTTAATTTATATACACAGCAGCTCTGGAGAAAAGAGTGATGTCATCATCCAGCTCAGTTCAGTTCGCATACAATGGTGTCAATGCAGTCAAATCAAAAACATTGTTGAATATCAAGTGTCCCCAACTAAGCAAGCCAGAGGAGACAGAGGCAAGGAACTCAAACTCCATCAGGTGACAAAATGGAGAAAAAAAATCTTGGGAGAAACCAGGCTCAGTCGGGGACTCAGGCTTGATGTTCTAATCGGAATGGAACAGCTGTGCTTACCCTGCGACTATGCCAACTCACAGTCACCCAGCTGCCCTGCTGCACAGGCTCTACAGCCGGAACCAAACAATGTATGGGGTTCGCTAAGCGAGTCACATCCAAAACAGTATCTAGAGCCCTTGCATTCTTACTATCCTCGATTAAAGTTTGGATGCATGTATCTAATTCTGAAATCTTTGTGTTTGTTTACTGATTCTGGCTTAACACAGTTGTTTGATGGTCTCGTAGAAAAAGAAGCGAAGATGATAAAAGATGGAAGGCACAGATGACAAGTTAACAGGCTAGCGAAATGCTAATGCATTGTGCTAGCAATAGCAATTTAAATTAAAAGCTAGTGATGTCAGATTAATGTAATAATAATGTGGTAATATTACACAATGTCTGATGAATGATGAGTAAGTTATAAGGACTGGGGACTTTGTGGTGGCAGATTTGAGCACAAGATACATGTAGCCCTTGAGTGTTATGTATGTCTGGATTGAGACTGGTAGGCCACCTGGAGAGTGTTGACCAAAGCTCTGGGAATGCCTCCAGTATCTCAGGAGAATGGCAAAAAGAGAGAGCTGAAACACAACAGTTAGTTCCACAACCTTTAACTATACCTCTAGACCAGTCAATATGTGGGTTGTGACAAGTTAGCCATGGAAACCCAAGAAAGAGAGAGAATCACTTGATAAATTTGTGAAAATTCACTTATCTCACAAATATTTAATAACTCAATGTATTTGTTTTTACAATGGGGTAATTTTGTTGCAATAGCTTACACACAGCACAAGGAAGCTTCATTCAAAATGGTAAATTGAATTTATAAAAGACAAGTAAACAGTAATAAAATAAAAACAAATAAGCACAATAGAATAAAGATACAAATGAAATAGACAGCATATTTTTTCAGGTAGGTCTAACAGTAGTATTCAGGTAAGAAACTGAATAAATAAACAAAGTACTAATCAAATTTAAAATAACTGGATAATCTTCATTGTAAAAATAAAATAAAAAATAATTAATGAATTGCACAAGTTAATCAGTCAAGAGCAGTAAGTAATTTCCCCTTTGTCTTTTATTGTTTGATTAACATTAACAGCATAGAGAGCGGCACGTTTATTTGGCTGCTGCCCCTTTAAGACCTGAGGCATGCATGGATCCAAAATACTGTTACTGTCACACATTCTTCCTGAACTGTTTACGAATGTGTTTACATTAATACTCACCAATATGGGCATTGAGACATTATTTTTGTCTGTATTTCACCATTAATAAGCTGCGGAAAAGAGCTAATTTTGGCTCTTGTATGTTGGAGGCTGCTTTATTATGTGTGCACGCTTCCGATGTGAGAGTGAAATCTGCAGGAATTAATAGAAATATGCACAATACTGCACCGAAATTCAGACCTGGTCACATTTATTATTTAGAAGAGGTGGGTACTTGTCAACTCGCTGTCAGAGAGGAAAGCAACAAAGTGCATCTGTTATCAGTGTATCGATACTGCAGAAAAACTGCTCAAAACTACAAACCTTTATGTACATGCTGCCTACATATTATTGTAGCAGAGTTTGTGCTGAATACAGTGTAATCAGACTTTAGCCTTGAAAATAAGTAACAGAAATAAGCACAAATGTCAGGGCATGTCAAAACACCTCCAGGGCCCAGAAAACACCTCAGACCCCATAGGATTAACAAACTTTACTTCTGGTAAGTTCATTTTCAAGGCCCTATATGGTTCACTCCCAGAGATATGTGGCTCTCTACTCAGGGCCGGCGCGTGCCTATAGGCGAACTAGGCAGCTGCCTAGGGCGGCAGCACAGTCAGGGCAGCAAGAAGGAGAGGGATTTAGTTTTTAATTAAAATAATGTTTTTTTGGTTTTTTTTGGACATTTGTTTGGAATTATTTCACTTGTTGCACAGCAGCTCTTAAAGAATAGTGTCAATGCCGGCAGATCAAAGCACTGTTGAATATCAAATGTCAAGTCAAATGTCAAGTGTCCCCAACTAAGCAAGCCAAAGGCGACAGCGGCAAGGAACCCAAACTCCAACAGGTGACATCATATTTCACATCAGTTATTCTAAATCATTGCCACCTGTTTGCCATCTGATGTCACCTGTTGGAGTTTGGGTTCCTTGCCGCTGTAGCCTTTGGCTTGCTTAGTTGGGGACACTTGACATTTGATATTCAACAGTGCTTTGATCTGCCTGCATTGACACTATTCTTTAAGAGCTGCTGTGCAGCCAAAATTATATACCAGTTATCAATGTAAAGCTGCTTTGACACAATCTGCATTGTAAAAAGCGCTATATAAATAAAGATGACTTGACTTGTGTAGGTTGTGCAACGACACATAAATTTAAACTATTAAAAGGAAATGTATGTGTTTTTAAAGGGAACTTCTCTGCCTTCCCTTGGAGTTCACCCTCCGCCTATGTGTTTCTGTGCGTAATATTTACATGCGCCATATATTTATAACCTCTATTTATAACGAAGAGCTATGCATGCGCAAGTGATGGGATTTTGAGTGTGAGAACCGCTTGCACACCGTCGCTTCACCACTACTAGAACTACCACCGATTTGCCGGTTTCGTGTGTCTCATTGAAAATGAACTAGAGACTTGTGCTTTCCTGTGTAAAACTGTCTTTATGTTGAAGTAAGCTACTGCCGGCCAAATTTATCAGCGGCCCACCAGGAATTTTCCAGAATCTTCCAGGAGATATTCTTACTAGCTATATAATACAATACAGCATTTGCATTTACATTTACATTTACATTGCAGGATAAAGAAAAGAAAAAAAAAAAGAAATCTGAAAACTTGCTTCTACATGCTTTTATTTTAGTGTAAGTTTATTAATAAATCAATAAACAAAACCTCCAATCTTTCACACGCATCTCAAAGATCGAGTTTATTTGTGAGTGTGAAGTGGGGGAAAAACACAATGGTGTTTTGCCTAGAGCAGCAGTTGAGCTTGTGCCAGCTCCGCCTACTGCATTATCAGGCTGCTTGTAAACAGCTTATCAGATCTGACCTTAAAAACTTCCCTGGTACACAATCAGGTCTGTCATCAATGTTGAGATAAAATGTCTGTATTGACAAACACGAGTAAAAAAATCCTTATCAGCAAAATAGAATCCTCAAGGTCATTGATTCTCATCAATACTGAGTCCTCATGATATTACCAAAGTCCCTTTAAGACAAGTCATTTCACTCTGCGGCCATCTTTGAAACGCCTCTCGGGCATGCAAGTGCAGCTCCTATCTCTTTAAATGTGGAAAAATCTAATTCTCCAAAGCTGTTTGCCAAGCTTTCGATTACATTTCATATTTGAACTCACCAATGAAATCTGACATACATTCTGTCTCATACATTTTGTTTCTAAATCATGACAAAAAAAAAAATGGTATTTTTCAGGCTAGATCAATCTAATGCGCATGCGCAGTCCTAAATGTGTGTCTCTTGTGTCTCATTTCAGAGGTGCGCGTCTGACTGTTTCTATAGGAACCGGAGCTTCTAAAGGCCGCTGCAGTGACACGATGTCTTTACTAGTCAGCGATTGGCTCTTTTTTAGAAGGCAGGACTTATTCCGCCACATTGCGCGTTGCATTTTCTCCCATTCAAATCAATATGAGTGATGCGTCTTGTGTTATTCTATAGTCTTTGATATTATTTAGGCTATACTATTGTAATTTAAGTTAGGCTGATAATCAGTTCAAAAACTTTTCACAGTTGAAATAGTTAATCCAGGTTCACTCCAAACCCAGGGTAAACTGAATTCTGGGTTATCTTGCTTCATGTTTCACCTTACTATATATTTTGAAACTGTACTATCAAGTTTATCCTGAATGGACTTTTCGGACTATAAAGGTAAGAATGAAACCGTCTCTTCAGTTGTTGCATTTTCTGTCACCATTTGACATCTATCCCCTCAGATGCTGAAATACAATACAACATGGTCTGTTTCCGTGACTGTCCAAAGCACATTAATATGAGGAACGTGATTGGCTGATGGTTGCTAAGCATCTAGCAGTAACATTCTAACATTTGTTTTACACTGTAGGGCGCAAAAGCCTTTTAGCCAGGATTAAAAGCAGGGTTTAGAATGATAACCTAGGGTTAAGTGCATTGTGAAAAGCCCTATAATGTGCTGATTACAAATGCAATGACTATGTTTACAAGTACACCATTAATGTGATTATTTCCAATAACTTAACCCTCTGGGGTCTGAGGATTTTTGGGGCCCTGGAGAAGTTTTGACATGCCCTGACATTTGTGCTTTTTTCAGTTGTTTATAAACATATTAATGGAAAAAGTGTCATTACACTATATTCAGCACGAACTTGAACGAACTTTCAACGTTTCTTTAGACATAAGTCTAATTTTTTTGTGATTAGTATTCACTAAGTTACAGTTCATTTTCTGAGAACTGTCAGATTGGACTTCGTTCAGAGGGAGACGAGAGATCACGCATCATGTTAGTTTTCTTTATTTTGCAAAAAGCACAACATTTTGTTTTTACTCTGAGTGTACACAAATAAAAGAAGATATTTCACAGATTAAAATGACTTAATTTTATGTGCAAAATTGACGGAGTATTTTGAGTCTCTTTCTTACTGACACAGCCGACCTCTTAGTGTTAATCGCAGTAAGAGGTTTACATGACACAAGCAAATCTCTTCACTCCACTTCACATGCAATTTTCATTATTCTGAAGATTCGCTAAGATTGGTGATTATTTTTCTTGTCATTATTCACATTTGCACTTTGATCAGAGTGGAAAAGATGCGATTATAGGCCACGTACACACTGCAGCTAAATTCGGTTGTCACTTCACCTTTTAGTGCTTAATCGCGTTCTGTACACACACAGTTCAGTAAAATACATGAGTAACAACTGCATTCTACAACCGAATTAACTCCCGAAAAATACAGGTAGTGACAACCGCATTTACAGAAATTCTATGCAGTGTGTATGGAACCGAACTTAACAACTAGTTGTTAATGACGTTTTTAATGTGCATTGGAGGTGTCTCTCTTCTGTATGCACGGTGAATCACAGGGAAAGCACAAGCCTTGACTCACTGGAGTTGCCAGATCTTGCTAGAAAAATTGCTAGAAAAATCAGCGAACAAGAATAAGCCCATAATAAACCAAAATAAATTCAACTGCTTTATTCTGAAAATAAGACCAACATATTGCGATTCATGTCTGCTCACTTCAATAACTCCACAAACCCGTTTAAACAACAAGCCCAAAAACGCTTATAATGAGTGACCATGGCAACACACAAACAGGCTGCACAAGCATAAACAAAACAGGACGTCTCCGTCGACTGCGTTAGTGAGTTTAGTTAAACTGCTGAAAATAGTGAGTGTTTTGCCACTGTAATATTACTTCGGTCACAATAACGGATACCAAACACGCGAGACGCCAGAACGTCGCTATGGTTTCCAAGCTGTCAATCATCGCATTTTCGAGAGTGAGTCTTGTTCCGTACACACATGTAACGACAATTTAGGGGATTCACTCCTGCATTTAAATGCGGTTGTCACTCCTGAAACTTACAGTGTGTACGTGGCCAAAGTGTTTGAATGCCTGTTTATTAGGGCTGTACGATTAATTGAAATGAAAAAGAACGAGATTTGGCAAAGGCTGTGATTTTTTTTTTTTATACGCAGCTTGTCAGTGAAGCACGGCTCTGTGATCAGTAGTAAATTCTGCTTTTTCAAATGCACGTAATAAGCAACTCAAACTTGCAGTGCTTTCAGATGGAGCAGCATTTACTACAGATTACAGAGCCGTGCTTCACGGGCAAGCTGTGCCTAAAATAAATCACAGCCTTTGCAATTTCATAATTGCACAAACCCAAATCGATTTAAGTGTGATTTTGGGTTAATATGCCTCCCTACTGTTTATTGTAATTAAAATCAACATGCGCCAGATATTTTACTACTATTAAGAGCTCAATTTGATTGAAGAATTGTGTTTACATGAGATCAAGTTTAATGGCAGTTTTGCCTAATCTCATTATAATCGCATTATGAGGGTGCATGTTTAAGAAATGCCTTTAGAAGAAAATATATTGTGTTTTCTATCCTTGGCTATCATCAGTCTATCACTGACCAACATTCCACAGTGATTCATTCAGCCAGTCTGAAGTCAGATTGTTTTAAGGTCTCATGCTATGATAAATGCATTTTTAAGAAGGCACAACACACTGAAAGTACATGAAGCCTGAAAACACACCCTGAACAACACCTTACTCATGGCTGACTGCAAACTGATACTGCATTTATATGGTACTTCAAACTTGAAATGCCACAATGATCCAATGGTTACTAATTAATTGTACTAAAAATTAACTGTATTAAAATAAATCTCTTTTTCAACATGTTGATACTGGAACTTTATTTGGACAGGATTGTTAGAGAAGATAAACTATAAAGGGAACTTCCCTGGCTAAAATTTTTTTCTGTAGAAAGACAAACATAAATAGTGATGAAAGCCAAAATATTAAACATCACAGATGTATATTTGGAGCCAAATTAGAGGGATGTAAAAATGACTTTATAAAGATGGCAGCATCATTATTTTATTTTTACACAGAGATTGGTAGATCTATTAGTAAAATTTGTTGACTTCATCAATCTTTGTTTCATTATATGCCAACAGTGACAGTTCAAACATGGCAAAAAGCACTTCTTGTGGTTTTTTTGCCTCAAGTTTACATGCCTGTAACTCAAGAAGTATTAAAGATATCTTAATATCCTTTTAGATTCTGGTTCTTAACAAACATTCCTTTTGGTATCTTCATTTTAAAGACCCTTGATGGTTCAATCTCAGAGATATGGAGATCTTAATGCGGCTCCATGAGTGAATTGGTAAATTGTACACATTTTCAGTGGATGAAAACCAAATGTGGGTCACTTTGTACACAGCTGATACTTTTCTTTTAAAGAGGAATCAGCTCAGTTGCATTGAACATACCTTTCTGAGTGCCATAAATATTCCTTTTCCAGCCAGCAACTCCAAAAGTATTCAAGATATCTTTATATCCTTCTAGATTCTCATTGTTAATAAACTTTTCTTTTGGAAACTTCATTTTCAAGTTTGTTAAGAACCAGAATCTAAAAGGATATCAAAATATCTTTTATACTTCATGAGTTACAGACGTAAAAAATGTTGGCATATAATGAAACAAATATTTTAAAACTGAACAGATTTTACTAATAGATCTACCAATCTGTGTGTAAAAATAAAATAACGAAGCTGCTATCTTTATAAAGTCATTTTTACACTCCTCTAATTTGCTCCAAATCTCAGGTGAAAATGGTCATTTTGACCTCCTCTACAAAATAGTGGATTACTCAGTAAATATACATCTGTGACATTTAATATTTTGACTTTCATCACAATTTATGTTTGTTTTTCTACAGAAAAAAATATTAACAAAATAAAAAATTTGAGCTGGGAAAGTTTGGTGATTTGACACGGAATGACCCTAAAGCGACAAACATCACAAGCAATTTTCCGTAAGAGACAACAATATTCACAGTACACAGTTAAAGTTATTTGTGGGATACCACAAGAGTTTATTTTCTAATTACTGGAAGGGTGCCATTGAGAACTATTACTAACTTGATCGTCTACAAAGAACGGAGCCTAAACTATAACCTGCTGATGAGTGACTAGTGTGAGCCTTTCCCTACTTACGTTTACTGAGGTAAAAATACAAATAATAAAAAAGAAAGACCAGTAAAACTACATTTCAGGAACTTTGATGTGTTTTTGTTTTTTTTTCCTTTGTGCACTTTTTACTCATTTGTTTATTTATAACGTTGTGGCATCTCTTTTTGTGGGCTGTGTTTAATTAAGTACTGATCCCATGACGTTGAAGTGTTCTCAGTTTATGAAAACATGACAAATTGCAATGTTGCAAGACATTGAGTATTTGTATAACTGCCCAGCTTCATTCCATAGAAACTTCTTAAGCAGTAAGGAAGAAGGAAATAGATTATCTAAAGATTTAAAGATTTCCTAATAAAACGAGCACAACAAAAAAAGTCCATCAGAATGTTCTAGATCATGTGAGAAAAAAAAAAAAAAAAGTTTAAGTAGTCACATAATGCTCACTACCGGGTCCCCACCATACTTTGAAACTTAACCACCAATACTGCCTTGGTCAACCAACCAGAATGATTGCACAGGCTGGACAAGTTCATGAATTTTGCTGATGAACATATTTATAAATGGAAAAATGGTAGGCTACTAATCTTGCTGGAGGAGAAAACCATCTTAAACAGCATATATCTGAGATTGAGAACCTGTGTTTATGGACCTGCTGGTAATTACATTTTTAAACTGTAAATAAGATTACTGGAGTATGTTTTACAAGAAAATACTATTTCAGTCTTTATTCGTCATTCAATGTGTTTCTTACACCATTACCCTACACCATTTCTTTAGTGAACTTTCTGGTGTAAATACTCATTGACAGCTTTTTCTTTACAGAAACAGGATTTCTTTCAGTCTTTCTTCAACTTGTCAGACCTGGATGCGTTTTTCACATTTTTGTCAAATGACACATACAGCTTTTATTTGAAGAAGCGTAACGCAACACTTCTTCCATTTTAGCTGTAGCCGCATTTTTTAAATAAATCAAATACTTTTTACTTTTCTGCCACACCTACCAATGGTCGATGGGTTGAGAAAATTTACCAGCCATAAATATTTTTTTGAAGTTGTATTTGCATTATTTCATTAAAAAAGACAGAACAAATTAGATTTTCCTAATTTATTCTGCCTGTTTTTTAATGAAATAATGCAATTTCATGGCCAGTAAAAAAAAAAATGTTTTTTTCTGATGAAATTTGTGTTTGCAATTTTTTTTAATATATTTTGTTAAAAGAACACCAGGTTTGCGATGCTTGTGTGTAGGACTGCATGATTTTACCCCAAAATCATATTGTGATTATTTATTATTATTGTTTTTTTTTTTGCCATATATATATACATATATATATATATATATATATATATATATATATATATATATATGGCAAATTCATTCATTGTTTTTATGGAACCCATTTAATATGAATATACAAACAATAATAACAATAAAATACATTTATTTTATTAAAATATAAAAATGACATTACTGTAGAAATAATAGTGTTATTGTACTGTAAAAAATTGAGTAACTATATAATAAAAACAATCATTTTATTATAATAATTTTACAAACTAACAGTAAAACTACAATACTAATAGTTATGCCCATCTTAATTTCTTGGCTTCTGTTTTGTTGACAAACTTGGGCGCATGTTTCATTATAAAATGCATGTTATAATAAAATCATGATCACTAAAGAATACTTTGAAAGGCTTGTGTGCTCATATTATTATAATTACATGGCAGTCTTTGCAATTGATTACCGCCCAGTAAGACCATTTCATATAGTGAACAGCACTGATTTTTTTTTAACTCGCATTTGGTGTTAATTATAGGCCATGCTGTAAAGTATTATACATTTATAAAAAACTACTTGAAATAATTACTAACTTGATCATCTACACAGAACAGAGATGAGTGAATAGTTTAATAGTTACAGTTACAGCTTTAAATCTAAATGGATTCTTTCCATCAATCACATAGTGACGTATATATGAGCGTCTCCGGTCTGAGCCCTTCCCTACTGACCTTTACAGAGATAAAAATATAAATCAAAAAGAAGACAGACCAGTAAAACTACACTTAAATTGCATTCTAGGAACTCTGTTTTTGTTCTTGTACACTGTATGTAATTTATTGTTATTACTTTGTGACGTCTCCTTTTGTAAGCTGTGTTGTTTATTTGGTAATGAAGAGTTTCCAGTGATGTTTGTCTGTAAATGTTTTGAGACAATGCAGTGTTACAGGGTGTTTTTTCTTCATGGTTTGCCTATAAACATTCCATAGAAATATTTCAAATTATGAGGAAGAAGGAAATTTATTATCTAATTAATAGAACACAGAGCTATTATTAAATATGAAAACAAAAATCACCTGGCTAAAGAACAAGCTTTTTTAGAAACACGTCTGACCGGCTGGAGCAAACAGCTAATAGATACTTCATCAAGGGTTCCTCTATCATAACCTACAGGAACATTCAAATGCATATATGACATTCATTTTAATGATCTGTTAAGCATTAAACAATCTAACAGAAACATGTAATGTAGAAACATGGATTTTCTGCTTTGAAACTATATCCCCCTGGATTCACAGACAAGCTAGTCCTAGACTAAAATGCATGTTTGAGCTTTTTTTAACTTGAAGTAACTTGCACTGAGATATCTTAAAATATGTCAGAGCCATTGTTTTGTCTCAAGATGTACACCAGGAATATTTTTTTCTAAGACACATTTATAAAAGGTGCTTAAAATGCCCTAATTGAACTAAGGGCTTTCTGTGAAACCGGGCTTATGTATCCAAAATCGCTATACAGATAAATGTAAATGTGAAGAGCAGCTCATGGCGTAAGACTATAAAGTCTAATGTCGCCACATCGGAAAAAAAAAAATTGTGCTTTTGTAAATCAGAATTATGAAATAAAATGTCGAAATTATGACATACTAATTTGGAATTGTCATAAAGGCCCGGTTTCACAGACAGGGCCAGGATTAGGCCTTAATTCAATTAGGGCATTTAAGTAGATTTTATAAATGTGCCTTAGAAAAAAACATTACTTGTGTGCATCTTGAGACAAAACAATGGGAGTAGCATATTTTAAGATATCTCTGTGCAAGTTGCTTTCAGTTAAAACAGCTCAAACATGCATTTTAGTCTGGGACAAGTCCGGAGTGCGTTCACACTTGGCATGTTTGGTTCAATTAAAACAAACTCTGGTGTGATTGCTCTGTTAGTGCGGTTCATGAACACAAATTAAGATATTTTTGATGAAATCCGATGGCTCAGTGAGGCCTGCATAGACAGCAATGCCACCGAACTTCTCAAGATCCAGAAAGGTATTCAAAACATATTCAAAACAGCTCATGTGACTACAGTGGTTCAACCTTAATATTATAAAGTGATGAGAATACTTTTTGTGCACCAAAAAACAAAATAACGACTTTTCAACAATATCTAGTGATGGCCGATTTCAAAACACTGCTTTGAATCGTTTGACACGCGATCCGAATCACTGAATCGAAACAAAAGATTCAAAGCAGTGTTTTGAAATCGAGTAATAAATGAGATTATTTTCATTTTTGGGTGAACTAACCCTTTAACTTTTTTACTTGGTAGCACTGGTACTCGCAACTTCAAAAAGTTAGGATCACCAGCAAAAATTCAGGAGCACCACAACTACAAATTATATATTAACAGATTTCTTTTATTTAAAAACAACACCAATCAACACCAACAATCACTGGGGCTTTACACCTCCTTTGGCCAGGATTTGAAATTCGGTCTTGTGGCTCTTTGGCCCTCTTCCATCCATCTCTTCACTGAGGCTGAGACATCGAACGCCTCCAAAGGAGGACCCTCAACGCTTCTACTGTGTTGGGGTGTACTGAAGATCTAATGTCTTCTGGACAGATAACCCTCTCTCACGTTGCGCCGACATGATCCTTACCAGATGAAGGATGTTCTGAAACAAAAATCATTTAAATTTCATTGTCAGGTTAGAAGTATTCAGTGACAGCAAAAAAATAATGCAATAATTATAAGTCTAAAATACACTGATCATCAAACTACTGTGACATTATATTACATTGCCTACCTGTAAATCTGAACAATAGGGTTCCTTGGTCAGAAGGACTTCCCATAACCTGTGGTAGCTCTTGTCTTTTAAGGACATGAACACCAGAGTTTGTAAGGCCTGGAACTCCTCCTCATTCCTTAATTAGATACAAACCAACTGTAATTGGTTGGCTCTTAAATGCTTAAAGCTTTTAACAAAAACAATCTATATTTTAATTACTTGATTGATTTTCTTGGACATGACCTCAGAGCCATTGCCTCAATGTTGAGGTTCCTCAAGCTGCTGACTGACTGTTAATATTGATTCCATCTAGACATAACTTTGTTGTACTTTTAACATGGCAAAGAACTGAGATTTCAAATAATGATGATTTATTCTTTGACCACTAGGTGAAGCTTACCTGGGGGAGGATCACATCATTTCTTTGCAGTAATAGGCTGTATTTACTGATGGCAGAAAATAAATCTGCTAAGAAGTGACAGAATGCCAGGAATGAGCCATCCTCCATGGTCTCTTTGACCTGCATAGAAGAACACAGCAAATTTATACACTCCCCTTCCTTTAACTCACTTTACAGGGGCAATTTCCACACATGAACATTTCCACCTGTAGTTTACACTGACATGCTTTGCTCTGCCAGCTATATCGACATTTGTTGATGATGCAGCCAAGTGGTCCATATGAGCATATACAGCTGTGTACTGCCCAGCATCTCCTTCCCTTGCTTCAAGAGCACATCCAATGCCCTGGATACATGTAGTAACCATCTTGTCTCCTTGACTCCACTTGGATTGTTCACCGACACATCCAGTTCAACTCCAAGGTGTTTTAACTCCCTTCAGGATTTTGAGCTGAAGTGGTAAGTCTTCCAAATTAAGCGGAGCAGGTTGTACACATTGCCTACCCAAGGTGAATCCTACTGGGCAGACAGTAGGGCAAGCTCCAATCTATAATAGTGAACAAATCTGACATTTTAGTTTGCTATCAAGAGCCTTAGCTTCTTCTTTTTTTAATCTGGGAGTTAATGACATTATCAACTCACCTATGAGGCATGCAGTGAAGTGGGATGATGTGCTTTCCCGCCTCCTTTTGGAGTTTTGCTGATACTCCTCCCTTCGTCCCAAGATTCACAGCATGACTCTCCAAGACCAGCAAATGCTGACTTGGTGGCTGCATAGATTCCTAAAATAATTCCCACTAGATTAAATACTGTTTACACAGGGTTAACGCTAACAGCATTAATAATTTAACAATTACATTTAACAAATAAATCCAGTTACTAGAGCTGCATGATTAATCATGTAAACACTGCGATGACAACAATTCGCCTATGAAACATGAATAAAAGTTTATAGTTTGAATATAAACACTGGTGTCTACAGAAGGGATCAAAATAGGGCACAGCACCTTTTGAAAGCAATAAATAACTTGAAATAACAATTGTATTTTATGCCACAAGGTGGTAAAATTTATTTATCATTGAATCATTCATTCAAAAAAACACTGATTCATCCAGTAATGAAACAAGTGAAGCATTTATGAGTGAGTCATTGAATCATTCATCAAACCGTTTTTTTTAAATAATTTGTTCAGATTAAACATTTTAAATAGACTGCAGCAATTGACATTTTGTCAAAACCTCTAGTAAATTACGTTATTTTGTTTAGTTGTTCAGAATCGTGATCTGTGTTTGAAACAAAAAACCTGTGATTCTCAATTTATCCAGAATCATGCAGCTCTACCAATTACAAAAGAAAAACCAACATACGAATAATTATGATATTAATTGTGTATTGCTATATAATACTAAATAGGCTATGTATTAATAATAATAATAATAATAATAATATATATTAAAAAATCCTCACCATCAGCATTTGCGTGTTCCGCCTCAACATGTCCGACGAGGATGTTTGTGGGCTGTCCATCAAGCAGGACGTGGACATACACTCCTTGACAGACAGGTTGGTGTCTCCATCGATAATGAAAGAGATGTACTGAGCTGACGATACTTTAACCGCGGTGTTCTCGCGGATGGTATCTGCTATCACGTCGATGATATTGGCATATGATTTGTCATTTGCATATGTCATGTTCATCGCAACGCCGTTCTTTTTATATGCTGCTACATAGGTTTAAATTTAGTAAAGGCAAGCTCTTCTTTGGCGATGGTGTAGGCGGTGTTAAATTTGACATTCAGCTCTGCCAATTGCCAATGCCGGCAGCATCCTGGCGGTTAAAAGCCTTAATAATTGAACCTGATAAACCTGATTTGTTTGCCACACACATTTCTTGTGCTTGGCACTAAGCTCTCGCGCTTAAAATAAGTTGATTCAATGGCATACGCTGTGTTACCTGCAAACTCTGTCCCACAGGCTTTACGCCGACCAATCAGACTGTGAACGTGTCCCTGTTCCTTTAGGTTCGGTATCTTTTGGTTCAGTGATAAAAATGACAATCTGAACGCTAAATGTTTTTCTGTTTTTTGGTCCAGACCAAATGAACCAAGCAAACCGAACCACAAGTGTGAACACACCCTAAACCAGCACTATAGGAACTGTCAGTGACGTGTACGTTGATTGGTCAAACACGTGTCAAACACTGGCACCCGGCAATTTTAAAAAACCTGTGTAAACATATTTACTTCACGAACATGGAAAACAGCGATAACGGCATTTACCTGTTGTCTGCAGGGTTGTTTTTTTCTCCGCCTCAATGAGATGAAATACTGAAAGTTGTCATAGGAGAATTCGTCTCTTAGCCCCACTTTTTGCTCTTTCAGTTGCGTAAATTGTGTGTTTACATTCCATCTCCGTTATCACGAAACCCACGACAGATCACAGCTCCGATCACGGCATCCTCCATCCAGCAGTTTTTAGCATTTGTAAATGCTGCGCTTAAAGATGTCGCTGTCGGCCTCTTCAGAGTTCCTATTGCCGGCGCGAATGCAACCAAGAACATGGCCCGGGGGAGGAATTACTTTTCAGGGAACTATCCTAGTGGCTATTTCCTATTACTGAGTCACTTTAACTATTCTGTGCGAAAGCGAATTATAAGTTATGAACAATCTGACTTTTAAGTCCACATTATGACATAAAAAGTCGAAATTATGACAGGGTACAACAGGGCAAAAGGCGCCTTTGATTTTATTTTCTTCTAAACCACTAGATGGCACAAAAACTTGCCACAGCACTTTCCTAAACATCTAATGAAAATTTTCTGATACTCGACACGATTACGGGCAGCAGTGCAAAGTTGATTCTGAGGTAGTTTGATGTAATATTTGATGTTTTTTAAAATGTTGATTTAAGTAGCAAATGAGAATTGATTAAATTAATGTTTGTATTTTCAGACAAAGGTCTTCTTAATTATTTTCAGTTTTGTTCAAGGTAATTCAAGCAACAGTTTTTCAATAACGGAAGAATATGTAAAAGAATGGGATTTGGGGTAAAAAGCGCACCTGCTGTTGGGGATAAAGACACAATAATTAACATGATAATAAACAGGCGGCTGACTTTACCATTTGTTGACATGACATGGTTAGATTCAGTTGATAAATATCATATCTCAAATTGTGTATCCACCTAAGAGATAATACCCATATTTACAATGAAACAATCATAATAATCATATTTTATAATAAAATATAATTTAGTGTTACTACTGTAAATCTATATTAAATATTCTGCGACACTTTCAGAATCTTTACTTTTTAAAATAATTTTATTTCTGTATTTTTAAAATACATTTTTATATTAACATATTTTAATGACAGTATATTTATTGATCAATTTTTAATTTATCGAAATAAACAGCTAAAGTGATTATTTTTGAACAAGTATTAACCTAGACATTATTGAAAACATATTATTTTAGCTAAAGTATCAATACTTTGTGCCTTTCGCCCAAAACGACCCCCTCGCCACCTCATTTATTAGATTTTTAAACAAAAAGAACCACTTTTGTGATATATTTTCACACAAAATCTGTTGCTCCATCAATTTTAAATGCAAAATTTTTTATTTTTTCTGCAATCATACACTTTCAGAGTAGTAAAAAGCACATTTTTTTCATTTTTTCAAGGTGTGCCTTTAGCCCCATTGTACCCTAATCATCATTATAACATAATATTTCGAAATTATGTCATAAAATTATGAAATAGCAAGTCATGATTTCGACTTTTATCTCAAAAATTCGTTTTTAATCTCATGACTATGATCTCTGTCATAATTGTCGTTTTGTCTCAGAGTTATGACTTAGTATATGTAATAGCTCGACTTTATATCTCATGGTTTAGTAAACCATAATTATGACTTCTTATAAGATTTACAAAAGCATGATTTATTTTCTTATGTGACGGAAATTAGCTTCCATATTAAAATCACTGAAAACACAACGGACATCTGACAGGAACGGCTCCTGTAACTCTTTACGCGCGCTTTCTCTCCATTAAACTTCAATCGCAGTATAAAACATTATTTATTTGCAAACATTATTAGATGCATTAGACAGTTTCTTACTTTAAAGTTGATGATGGTGGTGGTGGTGGTGATAATATTCATTCGTTGTAATCCAGTTTTCGATAGGAAAATTAGCACCGTTTGTAGCGGAAGACGAGCGATAACATGACTTGAGGCTGTTGTATGGAGCAGCGCCCTCTGTTGATCAAAACAGCGCGCAACGTACTTGTTTTTTCCAGTTGTAAAAAAGCTTTCCGGTGGATCCTAAAGCAAAGGAAACTCATTTTAAAATATTTAATATCATATACTCATCAAATGACAAGACACCGGTTTAATTTTGAAGAAAATGCCTGTATTTTCGTGTATTTTCGTGAAAATGCCTGTGTATTTCGTGGTACACTAGCTTTTTTATTTCATCACATTCAATACAGACACTTTTATGTAGTGACAACTCACGTAATAAATACAAAAAGATACAGCCCTGTCTGTGAAACCGGGCCTTCATATTTTAAATTAAGATCGGCTACGTGGCCGGAGAGCAAAGTCAACAGACCAATGAGTGGCGTCGCTGAGCACCACGTGATCTAATCAGGAAGTGACCCCGAGTGCCTGTTCCACCCTGAGTGAAATGTTCTACGGTGTCCGGTGAGCGGTCCGTTGCTGTGTTGCTTTCATTGTGAACGACTGCTTCCAACATCCAAACATTAAAAAACGGGAGTTCGTTCGTTTTGAGCAGCTGTCAATCACAGAGCTCTCGTCTTCAGGTAAGCTCGTGGTTTTACCGCTCGTCTCCCTGACAACAGAGGAAACACTCGCGCGAGACCGAGCCTACCTGAGATAATCGAAAAAACGTACACACACAAACACATTCGCCCACAAACTAAGACTTTAACATGTGTAATGAGTTTCCATTAAATACTATCGACTCTTTTCAGCGTCTGAGCGACAAAACATGATGCTTTCTTCAAACCTAACCGGTTAGCATCGCAGCTAATGCTAAATAACAATTGACTGACAGTTGGGTGTTGCTGACTGGTGTTATCATGGTGGTTTAAAAATACAGTTTAGCTAAAATGCATCTGGATTTCATCTAATGTTTGACACACTAGAGATGCTTTTCAAGCAAAGTGTTTTAGAAAGCTTTCATTACTTGCAGAGAGAGTTGATGTGCACATCTGCACATAAATCTAATGTATACTTAATCTGGGTCTATATTAGTTAAGTATTTATTTTAGTTCTGCTTATTTAATATAAGGGTCATTCTACAGAATTGGTTCAAAGTCAGACTTGGAGACGTCTTGGGGAAAAAAAAAATTCCACAAATTTTGTATGTATGAAAATTGGATAATATCCAAGAAACACATTTCTAGTAATTGTACAGTTAATTCTCATATTGCATTTTCACAAAGTTTTGGAATATTTTTCCTCTTCCTAAATTTGTCACTACCGAAACACAATAATAAATAATATAATAAGAAGGGTCACATTGACCTATTAAGATTTTGTTTACATCTACCTTGTAAATATATATTTTTTGCTATTTTATTAAAAAAGGTTTTACAGGTAAATCAATAACAATTACAATTTTAACAATATTTAAAGTGTACTTTATGAGATTTGTTGTATTTTGAATCCAATCTTTCTTTGTAAAAGTCATAAAGTTTATCAAACTGATTTCAAAGTGAAGGATTCATTAGTTTGAATAAACATTGAACCAAACACTATAATAACATCTTAGTTGATAATTTAATATACTTTATTTTTGACAAAACATCCCATGTTTCGGTCGTGACTGCACAGTTTCGGTAGTGACAGTAATGTGTTGGTAGTGACATCACATCACATGACACCATTTAACTTGCATACTAAAACATATTAAAATACTAATGACTTGCGTAACTGTACTAAAATTTTGTTTATTTCCTCAAAATAAAAGGTTATGTGTTCCCTTTTGTCACTACAAACAATGATGTCACTACCGAAACAGTCACAACCGAAACATGGTGAAGTTTCAGTAATGACAATTTTCGATACTTTTGAGCCTCTCAAAGATGCTAATCAGCACATGGTTAGCTAGCACAGTTCTGAACAGTTGAACACACACAAAAACTAAATTTAATGGAATAACACCCAAAAAAGTTTGCTTAATTGCAGAAAAAGGTGTTTGTTAGTGACGTTCCTTAAAGTTCCACACAGATTTTCAGACTTTTGAACACATTTAACTCAGAATGAAGGATCTACTGTGAAAGAGAGGCTGTGAGAGGGAGGAACACTGGAATATTTCCTGATCAGAAGTGTAGAAGTGTGTTAAAATCAGTCTCAGACAATGGACTCAAACACACACTGTTTCGGTAGTGACATGAACATGAGGGACACATTTCTTTACATAAACTTTCATGATTTAAATATAAAATAAATGTTTTTTTGTTTAACTTGATAATAAAAATATATATATATATATATTTCAAAAACAACAATGGAAAAAATTGCTAAATTATTTCAGTATCATTTTCACAAGTTGAAATTTAGGGGTCAGGGTTCAGGACAGCCTCCCTATTGAAAGTACCCAAAAAATTATGATTTTATATATATTAAGCTTACTGATATTTTAATTATTATTGTGGAATTCAATAGAAAATAGAAGGATCTTAGTAAACATCTAAAATTTGAATACTTTAATGCTTTTTAAATGTGTTTTTGGTTGTTGGACAGCAGTTTGCACTAATTCTGTAGAATGGCCCATAGATACACACACACACGTTTGTATACAGCAGATGTGGTTGAAGATCAGTCCCATCATGCTTTTGCCACTGGCATTTGTCCGGTCATATGACAGTATATCCAGTGCACTCAGTAGTCGACACTCAGTTCTTGCGGCAGATGCCAAAGCTTTTGCTCTTGAACATCCAGAGAAATTAAATGAAACATGTCCACAGCAAGGAGGAATTCATGCACTCCTCGCGTGAGTAAACTTATGGAAAAGCAGTGGACTTAAATTTAATCACTAATTTATGAATCAGCTCGTTTTAAACACAAACTCAGATTTCATCTTTTAATTCTGTTTTTCCCACTGGTTCTTTATTCATCATGTTATTAACATGTCATTTTTATGATTTTTGCTGACTGTTAAATACTTGTGTTTATATTGTCATGATTAAATGGAGCTCACCATCTGCGTAACACGAAGATGTTGATGTCGTCGCTGTCGTTTATTCATGCGTGTCGAGTTTGAGCTGTTGATGTCAGGAAAGCTGAAGACACTTGATCATGTGACAGTTATACTTCAACGACTAAATGAAAGTAAAGCGTCATGGTCCGGTCGAGCTGAAGCTCATTCATTGAATTCTCCTCCTCACCTGTTCGTCCGGCGCTCATCCAGCAGGTTTGCAAAACGGAGCTGCGCCTGTGATTGCGAGGATCATGTGATTCTGGTAATCCGTTCGCTGCTCGTCGTCTTTTCAACAGAGAGCTGTTTGTTTCCTGAAGCACATGATGTTCCTGCAGCTTCATCTGAAAACAAAACATCAGATGTGTTAATTTAGCAGAACAACATAAAGATGCAGATCTGTTAAACTAAAATTACCAACAGTGTTGTTTTGGTATCATTGAGATCACAATTTTTATTAATGATTTTGAATTTGAATGAGTTTCTGTGTTCATTTTAGTTTTGGTAATGTTGTTGTGTGTTTTTGCCATTTTTATTACTTTTTTAAAAATATATCCATGTAGTTTTTAATAATTCTTTAGTGCATCAAGCTAAAGTAAATGAAAATTTAGCTGAAATAAAATATTTTATTTTTGTATGTTATTTTATTTTATTTCAGTTTATTTTGTTTTAATTTTAGTTCAAGTTTTAGTAATTTTGTTGTTTTTGCAATTTTTATTTTTTATTTTTTTTTCAAACGTTTATACAGTTTTTTATTTTAGTGTTCGTTATTATAGTGCATGAAGCAAACTTGAGGGGTTTTTTACATCATATTTTATTTCTGTTTACATTTATTTTGTGTCAAGTTGCTAAAAAAATGATGGATTTAGGTTTTATCCCGGAATTAATGATGATTTGACATGCAAATTAATACATTTACTTATATTAACAATAACAGTAAATACCAGTTCACATCAAGAACGATAATTATATTAGCGTCACACCAGCGGATGATGACGTTTTTGTTTATTCTCAGTTTTGTCGTCTGTCTCTTTAAATGCTCGAGGATGGATTCTGATTGGCTGTCAATGTTTTTATCATTCATCAGTTGGAATTTGTGCTGTGAACTCTGCTATTCTTCTATATTTTAGAGCAATTTTTTAAAACTTTTATATTTGCGTTTTTATATCTTTATAGTTATCAGTCTGTTATAAGATCTGTAAAAATTAGGGATGCACCGATACCACTTTTTCCAGAACGAGGCCCATATGGATACTTTTATTTTTAGTACTTGCTGATACTGTATTTTCATTGCATTTTTAATTTTTTAAAATATTGGGCAGATAAACCAAAAGATTCTCATGTTGTCTGTTATGTGTGTGTGTCAGCTGGCGAGCGGTGCGGTCGGCAGGATGAGTTCGGACGGAGGCGGGCGGCCGGTGAAGGTGGGCTCTCTGGTGGAGGTCATCGGGAAGGGGCAGCGCGGGACAGTGGCGTACATCGGTGCCACCCTGTTCGCTTCGGGGAAATGGGTGGGTGTGATCCTGGACGAGCCCAAGGGCAAGAACGATGGGACGGTGCAGGGAAAACGTTACTTCACCTGTGAGGAGAATCATGGGATATTTGTCAGGCAGTCTCAGGTAAGAATGACAGATATAGCATATCTGAAACAGCTCTTTTACCATAATACAACACCTACAGCAAAGCACCACAGGTGAATAGGGTAAAAATATTAACAGATTAACAGATATCACCACACTTCTCCATTTTAATTTAATGACTTCAAATATATGTATTTGCATACATTTCTAGCACTGGAATACAATCTGAACACTGGATAAAGCCGGGTTCAGAAATATTGTTTGATTTTGTTGACATATTAGAATTCATTCAGTGGAGATTCTGAATATCTGTTTAGTATCATTGACATACTTTCAGAGTTTTTATTAATATTTTGAATTTTTACATTTACTTTTCATTTTCTTTTGTGTTTTTGTCATTTCTTTTAGTTTTTTTTATGCATGTCTATATTAAAAATAAAAATTAAATTATTTAAAAGAAAACCTTTTAATTAATTTAATTTAGTTTTTATTTCATTTTTAATTAATTTAGTACATAAAGTTAAACTAAATAAAAATGAGAAATGTTGCTTTGATAACTAGCTGAATTAAAATAAGTTTAAGTTTTTTTTAAATATTTTATTTCACAAGTTTTTTTTTTTTTAGTAATAAAGTAATGAAAGGTTCTTTATGGTTTAGTTAACTATAATAACCCTGACCTTCAGAATATAGATTGGAATAAAACTGTATTTTGGTGTCTGTAAAGCTGCTGAAGTGAGGAAAAACTCATTTTAGATATGTGTTGTAATTAGAATCTACAGATGCAAATAGATAATGGAGAGTCTATTTACAATAAGTGCAAATAGCGTATCGTGTTTGCAGACGCTATTTACGCTAGCTCTGCCCACCAGTGTCTGGTTGGACAAGTTTTAAAAAGGTCAAAAGGATTTAAACGTCTTCAGTGGTGCAGCACTAGTGACTAAGGCTCGCACACCTGACTTTTAACACGATCGACGCGGGTTCTAATCCGCCTAAATAAAAATGAAAATAATGTTCTAAAAGTGTGTATTTCAGATGTTTTCTTTCTAGTCTGAAATAAGACAAAAATAGCCCAAAATTGACCAGTGCATGAAAAAGCTTAGTTTTGCTTGTAGTGTCTTCCTTAATAAGCACATCCATAAAGTCAAAAAGATCAAAACATCAAGGCTTTTAAGGCCTGTAAACGTGGCTTTGGGGAAGAAGCTCTTGTTTCTCACAGGAAGCTGGTCTAGCGGTGAGAATCCACATAGATGAAGCTAGTTAACACATCTCTTTGCTCTCCAGATTCAGCTCATGGATGAAGGAGGCAGTTCTGCTACGTCTCCAGAAACGCCGGACTCAGGTGTGGCCAAACTGCTCAAGAAAGGTGAGATTCTCCATCAGATTCATGCTGTTTAAATCAAATAAAGCTTTCCTGTAGCTCAGTGGTTAGAGCATGGCACTAGCAATGCCAAGGTCGTGGGTTCGATCCCAGGGATTACACATACTCAGATACAAATGTATAGTATAATGCAATGTAAGTCGCTTTGGATAAAAGCGTCTGCCAAATGTGTAAATGTAATGATCGATTGTTTTTCTGTGCGATATTACAGAAGTCCAGGAGACACCGAAATCTGTTAAACAGGTATGAATCAGTGTTATTTATATACTATTATAGTTTTTAATCATATTTTTGAATGGGCTTTTATTTTCATACTATCAGTTTTGATTTTTTTTTTTGGTTTGTTTGTTTCTATTATTATTATAATTATTTAGGCTTAATTTTTTATTTCAGTTTTGCTTCCATTTTAGTTTTTATTTATTTTATTTCGGGTTAGTAATTTTAGTGCTTCAACTTAAACTAAAAGAACATCAGAATGTTGTCTTTGTAACATTAACTTAAATAAGTTTTTCATCCAATAAATTATTTCAGCTTATTTTCAATTAACAGAAATGTTGTAATAGTTTCAGTTAACGATAATAACCCCGGTGTGAATGTGCGGCAGCTTTCCTCTGCCGCATTCAGTTCATTCTCTGTGAAAAATATTAAAAGAATAAGGAAATATTGAAAATAAGGAATGTTGAATTGTGTTTGCTAACATGATGAAAAGACTCCAGCAAAGAAGGTACATGAGTATTTTGTGGGTTCACTTCATGTGTCCGAACACAACATTTCACACACTTTGTTTGCCGTCACTCTTTATTCAAAGTCTTTTGGCTTTAAGTGTTTTTTTCTGTTCTGTGGAAATTTACAGTTTCCATTCCAGCATCTCACAGAAACACCCACGCACCAAATGTTTGCATGATCTCACGCGTATCACATATCATCTTATTGGATGTTTTCCTTGTCACCACAGTCTGAGAAAGATCTAATTTAAATATCACACGTCTGACATGTCACATGACGGTGTTCAGAGGGACAGAACAACATGATGAACTCAACATGTGGAAACACTCTCAGACTGAGCTGCACCTGCCTAAACATGGGTTAAATCAACATGATCAGGGTTACAGAACATGAAGGTTATAATCAAAGATCAAAGGTTAATCACTAAATTCTTCAATTAAAAACTTAGATCAAGAATTCCTGGCATAATTTAATCCTTTTTGGTGCAGTGAAGGCTGTTGTTGCTGAACGATTATTTCAATTTGAACTTTACAATATTTAAGAGACCTAAAAGACAAATAAAAAGCACATGAAACCATTATTGCACAGAAGGTTCCTCCTGTTGAAGTTCATTTCAGTGTCTTCTGTGGTTGTGGGATGATGTTGATTAATTTCCTGATGCTGTTTTAGGGAAACGGTTTTGTTTCTGCAGATCCTCAGTGTTTGTTCCTCCATCCATCCTTGCAGTGTTAAATTCTCTTTCCTGCTCCTGTTCTCTTTGCAATCCCTTCAACTTTGCCCTGTTTTCCCGTCTCTGTATTTCCCTGTGTATGTGTGTTTTCTGCTCCTCCCTCAGCCTCCTATGCGCCGTAGTACAAAGGTGAGCAACAAAGCATTCTGGGAAATGTCTGATATAGGGCTTTGTTCGGAATGGAATACTATTTTAGTAGGTGATATGACTGAATTAAACATGCAACTTTATGAAGTCCTAACATACTATTGTTTCAAATGTTTCACACCTCAATTGTCTGGTGAGATTTCCCATCATTGGTGTTCTGTATTCCCATCCGAACTCAGCCTCCGTCTCATTTATCTGCTGCTGATTACAATAGATTATTACACTTTTACTCCACTGAAATATTCCATTTACATTCATATAGATCAGTAATATTATCGTTATTTGACTGCACTGACACAGATGAGAACAAAACTTGAACTCAATGACACTATTGTTTTCTGTTGAGCTGAATTTGTGATGATGATAATGATCCATATTGTATGAAGCGCTGTAGAAGTGAATGTGATCAGATCGTCTGAGGTCGTCCAGCTCACGGTGTATTCGCTGTTAATGCTGGAGTCAGCTGGTCTGTGTGTAGAGACAGTGATGGAGCGTCAGGTTAATTGAGCTGTTGTTTGTTGTGCGTGACAGTGGATCACACCGGGCCGTCTGTCCAGCTCCAGCTCCCTGCCCTCTCTCGTCATGGTATGTCCCAGATCACAGAGGTGCTGGACAATCACACCGTCACTGGCCCAGTTTACATCTGTCCCAGGACAGCATTCGGGACAGGTGTTAACCCAGTCTAAAGCATCTGGTCCGGAGTAGAATCAAAGCACCAAAACAGCTTTTCCACTTATATATAGCTTCAAAAGAAGATGGCTGTGCAGTTGAAAAGTTCACAATTTATTTAAAGTCATCATTAAACCGAAGTTGAGCTCATCTTTTCTTCCCTATTGTGCCGTATATCCGAGTGAAACGCTTCTCAGACAAGAACAAATGTAGGGCGGGGCTTGATTTTGTCTGTGGGGAATTGATTGGATGGTTGTGGTTTGCTATTGGTGGATCTCATGTGAGTGACAGGTTGCCCCGCCCTCATCATCAGAGAAGAGAAGAGATGCTGCAAGAGGGAGGAGAAGATATTCTGATTCAAGATTACCAGGAACATGAATTTAAAACAATAATGATGTACACCGATAAATCATTTATGATAAAAACTGTGATATTCCAGTAAAAATAAAGAGTGGTCAATTTTGATTTCACTTTAATCATCTAAATGGGGAATTCACCACTGGCAAGATGGGCTTTTTAATAAAACGTGTCTGTGCAGTAGAAACATGATTTTGTTTCTGAAATTGGTGTTTCATGATGTTAATTACCACTATAACCATCAGATGGTGGCAGAGGACCATTTATTGGCTCATATTAGCCAGTTTTCTGTAGTTACGTCATCTGATCTCTTCACTCACGTGTGTGAGACAGAAGTCAAGTGTGAGCTGGGCCAGTGACGTTACTGCACTGCTGTCAGGGGTCTGGTGAGCACTGCGTGTGGGGTCAGAGGTCACGGGTCCGGTAGATATGGCAGTGGTTGACGTTTCACTTCTGCCACTTGTGAATCATTGACATTGTCCATTTGCTGAAAATAACTGTGTGTGTGTTCATCCTCAGGCTGGTCGTCCCTCTGTTGGTGGTTCAGTGCTTTCTGAATCCGTGTTGGCGGAGAATGAGTCCACATCATCTTCCCAGTTGGCATTGGGAGCTCCTGTCGTACCGCAGCCTAGTGCCGCCCCCAGCGTCCCGCCTCCTGCGACCCCTAGCAAGGTGAAGCGACCTTTGACCTTGGCATTCTACGTCATATTGGCAAGAAACAGTACAAAAAACAGTGAGAGAAAAGAATTAGTACCACCAGTGGTAAACTGACATAAACAATTAAAATGGAATAGAGTAGAATACAGTTTTTGCTGCAACCATTGCATTATTTCAGAGGCTTCCTCTTATGCTTCAGTGATGTAGCAGGAGCCTCTGTGTTTGTCTCTGTCTGCAGGAGGAGGAGTCTCTCCGAGCTCAAGTCAAGGACCTGGAGGAGAAGCTGGAGACGCTGCGGATGAAGCGCTCGGAGGATAAAGCCAAACTCAAGGAGATGGAGAAACACAAGATCCAGCTGGAGCAGCTGCAGGAGTGGAAGAACAAGATGCAAGAGCAGCAGAACGAGCTGCAGAAGCAGCTGAAAGAGGCCAAGAAGGTGTCGGATCAGTCACACACACACACGTTTGTTTTTGTGAATTTTGGGGACATTCCATAGGCGTAATGGTTTTTATACTGTACAAACCGTATTTTCTATCCCCCTACCCCTAAACCTACCCATCACAGGAAACTGTGCACATTTTTACTTTATCACAAAAACTCATTCTGTATGATTTATAAGCCTTTTGAAAAATGGGCACATGGAGTAATGTCCTCATAAGTCATCCTCTCCTTGTAATACATATGTCATACCCATGTCATTATACACATTTGTGTCCTGATATATCACAAACACACACACACACACACACAGATGAGTTAATGTTCAGTTAGTGCTGTTCATTGCAGGCATTGCCCTCTTTTAAACAATCCGTGTTCATTAGGAAGTGCATTTGGGAACCTCAAACACAAACATTTCCAACACTTCTGTGAACGGATGATTATAGTAGTTCACATGTGTCACGTAAATTTCTACAGAGAATTGTTTGCAAACCTGTTTCCTGCCAAAATAAAAGCTCGAGGGTTTAACTCTTGAAAAGGGAAGAAATGAATTATTAATTATTATATAAACCAAAGCAATCTGGCTTGAGGAACAGGACAGAAGAGTAATACAAATAGTTATATGAGTGTATGGTGTATAAAATAATACTAATTATTATTGTTGTTGATATTATTAACAACAACAATATAAAGGTATATAAAGATACATTATAATTATGATAATATTTAGAGGGATATAATGTTTATTAGGATATAATGCCATATAATTAATTTTTTATTATGATAATATTTAGAGTTATATTTTGTTTATTATTGTGATATAATGGTAAATTATTATAATTATGATAATATTTATAGGGATATAATGTTCATTATTAAGATATAATGGTATATTTAGAGGGATATAGATTTAATTATTGGGATATAATGGCATATTGTTATGATAATATTTAGAGGGAAATAATGTTCATTAATAAGATATGGCATGTCATTATAATTATTATAATTTTTAGAAGGATTGGGTGTTAATTATTGTGATATAATTACATTTTATTATAATTATGATAATATTCAGAGGGAAATAATGTTCTTTATTAAGATATAATGGCATATATTTATTATTATTATTATTACCTTGATTGTGGTCTAAATTAACTTACTGTTCAGATTTTGTGCCCCTGATGTAGGAATTTTAATGCTAATCATGAAGCTTTTGTTGTTGTAGCTTTTTTAACTACTCTAAAATGTGAGTATCCTGTGAATGTAGTTCAGTTCAGAGTCTGACAGAGATGTGTCAATGTTTCTGCACCTGGTCTGTGATGGCAGGAGGCGCGTGAGGCTCTGGAGGCCAAAGACCGCTACATGGAGGAGATGGCAGACACGGCGGACGCCATTGAGATGGCCACGCTGGACAAAGAGATGGCGGAGGAGCGGGCTGAGTCGCTGCAACAGGAGGTGGAGAGCCTGAAGGAGAAGGTGGAGGAGCTGACCATGGACCTGGAGATCCTCAAGCACGAGATCGAGGAGAAGGGTACGAACGCACTCACGTGTGCCGCCGCACAGACGCCCGAGACCGGCGTGACGTCTGTATGTGTCTCGTTTCAGGCTCAGACGGAGCGGCGTCCAGTTACCACGTCAAACAGCTGGAGGAGCAGAACAGCCGTCTGAAGGAAGCTCTGGTCAGGTAAAACACTATAATAAACTGCATTTGCTTCATGTCCATGTGTTTTTGAGCTTTCCTCAGTACTTGCATGTGTTCAGGATGAGGGATCTGTCATCGTCGGAGAAGCAGGAGCACGTGAAGCTTCAGAAACAGATGGAGAAGAAGAACTCGGAGCTGGAGACACTGAGAGCGCAGAAGGAGAAACTGCAGGAGGAGATGAAACATGCTGAAGACACAATCGATGAACTCAAGGAACAGGTTCGTTCAAGAAACATGCGTTCAGCATCACAAAAAAACTCTCCTGACATCACTTCCACTCATGAATCCGATTCATCCCAGTGTTGTTGATTCACTCCTTTAAATTGGTTGAAAGTTATAAGCATTTAGATACTATAACTGATCATGTTCAATGATCTCAGTTGTTAACATTAGTTAATGCAATATTTGACTGTGAGCGATATATGTTACAGCATTTATTAACCTTTGTTGATGTTAGTTAATAAAAATACTATTATACATTATGTTAGTTGACAGTGCATTAATGAAGATACAACTTTTGATTTTAATAATGTATTAGCAAATGTAGAAATTAACAGTAACTGAGATTAATAAATGCAGTAGAAGTATTCTTTATTGTTAGTTTGTGTTAATTAATGTTATCGAATGAAACCTGATTGTAAAGTAATAATAATAATACACTGTAAAATGAGTCGGCAAATATACTAGCCAAATAATAAATCAGTAAATTGGTAAAGTTTTATGAATTTAAGTGATTAGACACCTCATCCTCTTCATGGTGTGTGTGTGTGTTTTCAGGTGGACGCTGCTCTGGGGGCTGAGGAGATGGTCGAGACACTGACGGAGAGAAATTTAGACCTGGAAGAGAAAGTGCGAGAGCTGAGAGAGACCGTCAGTGACCTGGTGAGCAGCGCTACTTTACTGTCACTGAGATTACGACACAAAAATGTTGGCAGCATAATGACAGTGCCTTAATAATTACCTTCTTTTGGCCAGAATTATGTTGGGCAATGTCAGAAATATTAATTGTAAACAAAATTTATTTCTAACAGCAAAAGTGTTTATAGCGGTAAAAAGAAGAGTGCTGTCTTCATTCTCTGACTCATTTCTCAGGAAGCGATAAACGAGATGAACGACGAGCTGCAGGAGAACGCGCGCGAGACGGAGCTGGAGCTGCGCGAGCAGCTGGATCTGGCCGGAGCTCGAGTCCGAGAGGCCCAGAAGAGAGTGGAGGCGGCGCAGGAGACGGTGGCCGACTATCAGCAGACCATCAGCAAATACAGAGAGCTCACCACTCACCTGCAGGTCAGCCAGACGCACAGCTGAAACTGTCCCATGATGCTGTTATAAAGCCTCATAATGTTGTAATGGAGTCTCCTACAAAAGGTTTTCATTCATCCAAGGTCAAAAAACACTTTAATATTCTCATAATATCCACTGCAGCATCAGCTCTTTTCTCTCAGTGTCTGAAACGCTTCGATCAAGGATTCGGTCTCTCTAAACCCCGCCTTTCTGAGATCTGCTCTGCTCTGATTGATCAGATGGCCCAGTCTGCTGTGATTGGTCAGAAATTAAACGCTCATTATCATATCTGAATCTCAGCACTTGATACACAGTGATACGATGGCGTCGGTTTTACCGTGTCAATCTCATCAAAGTGGATTTGCTTTATATACACTACCAGTCAAAAGTTTGGAATCGGTAAGATTTTTAATGTTTTTAAAAGAAGTTTCATCTGCTCACCAAGGCTGCATTTATTTAATTAAAATTACAGTAAAAACAGTAATATTGTGAAATATTATTATACACTACCGTTCAAAAGTTTGGGGTCAGTAAGAATTTTTATTTATTTATTTATTTTTTAAAAGAAATTAAAGGAATTAATATTTTTATTCAGCAAGGATGCATTAAATCGATCAAAAGTGACAGTAAAGACATTTATAATGTTACAAAAGATTATATTTCAGATAAATGCTGTTCTTTTGAACTTTCTATTCATCAAAGAATCCTGACAAAAAAATATTGTACACAATAAATGTTTCTTGAGCAGCAGATCATCATATTAGAATGATTTCTGAAGGATCATGTGACACTGAAGACTGGAGTAATGATGCTGAAAATTCAGCTTTGATCACAGGAATAAATTACTTTATAAAATATATTCAAACAGAAAACAGTTATTTTAAATTGTAATAATATTTCACAATATTACTGTTTTTACTGTATTTTTAATTAAATAAATTCAGCCTTGGTGAGCAGATGAAACTTCTTTTAAAAACATTAAAAATCTTACCGTGTCTTTTGATTGGTTGTGTACATACATACATACATACATACTGTATATATAAAGTTGGTCTTATTTCCTCTGCATAAACAGGAAGTGAACCGAGAGCTGACCAGTCAGCAGAGCAGCACAGCTGAGCAGCTGCAGCAGCCGGCGGCCGAACTCTTCGACTTCAAGATCAAGTTTGCAGAGACCAAAGCATATGCTAAGGTACCGTAAGCCTGCATTTCCACCTGAACCACTAAATGCACCGCGATCGGAGCTACAGGTGTGTGTGTGTGTGTGTTTAGGCCATCGAGATGGAGCTCCGCAAGATGGAGGTGAATCAAGCCAACCGTCAAGTGTCTCTGCTGACGTCGTTCATGCCGGAGTCGTTCCTGAGACACGGAGGAGATCATGACTGCATCCTCGTGCTGCTCCTGATACCCAGACTCATCTGTAAGGTAACAGATCGATCCCTTCACGAGTCTCAGACCGCTGTGAAAGCTCAAAAACATGGTCCTCGTTTATTATTAAGCATGAGTGTTTCATACGCGCTGGTTTGTTGATGTGTAATGAAGGTTGTTCCTGTGGTGTGTCGCAGGCAGAGCTGATCAGTAAGCAGGCGCAGGAGAAGTTCGATCTGACCGGCGGTTCTGTGGAGCGTTCTGGACTCCGCGGCGCTGCAGGAGAGCAGCTGAGCTTCGCGTCGGGTCTGGTGTACTCTCTGACCCTGCTGCAGGCCACGCTGCATAAATACGAGCTGTACGTGTCCGTCATCACAACTGCACATCATACAATCAGGGCTGTCAAGGGATTAGAAATAGAATTAAATACATGATGTGCTGATTAATTAATCTAATTTAATTGGAAATTAATCACACATCAAATTTGGCCAATTACGCCCAAAAGATGATTTAAAGTCATTATTGTGTTAAATGAGAAAAGCATTAGACGTTACAAAAAGTAGCTTTAGAAAGAAATATTTTATTTGATTCAACATAGTTTATTACTCAAACTTTTAGGCTACAATGGCCATGATTTGTTTTTTCTGATATATTTACAGAGCGTTTATTGCAGCTCAGAGGTGACATGTTTCAAACCTGTATGACTTGTTTTTCTTCTGTTTACAATGGTAACCAAAACAGTTTGGTTACCAACATTCTTCAAAATATCTTTTTATGTTCCACAAAAGAAAGGAATTCCTTTAATTATTTATTTATTTATTTAAATATGAATTTTTTTTTTTATGAAATGATACTCTAAATAAGAAATTAAACTGCCAATAGGTGGCAGTAAATGAGTGAGTCATTGAGTCATTCATTTGATTCGTTCAAACGGCTGATTCATTCAGGAATGAAGACACATACAACACGTTATGAACTATGCAACATTAACACAGTTATTGAACTGAATCAACATTGAACTGAATAATGACACTGTTGTCTTCTATAGAGCTGCTTTACAGCTGAAATTTAATTTGTTTCATAATTAATGAATTTTGCAACGTTATTTTTCCTGTTTATTACTGTGAAGCTGCTAAACAAAAAACTAAAACAAAAATTAAAACTAGAACCACAAAAAAGTTTCTAGCTTGAAATAAAATAAACATTAACTGAAAATAAAATAAAAAACATTTTATTTTAGCTAGTTGCAAATGCAAACATTTCTAATTTAAATGTAGTTTTAACTTGATGTACTAAAATAACTAAAACTGAAATAAAGTAAATGAGAACTATATAGACATAGTTTTTAAAAAACAAAATAAAAATGAAAACCCACCAAAATTACTAAAACTTTAAACTGAAACTTAATTTTAAAGTTTTAGTAATTTTGTTGTTTTTGTCATTTTTGTTTTGTTTTTTAAGAAAATAATTGTAATGTTGAAATGCATTTTGTTTAAAGCTGCTTTGAAATATGTATTGTGAAAAGCGCTAAAAAAAGAAAGAAAAAATTAAAAATAAAAACCAGTTCATTAATGAAGTTAACACTACAATATGTTCGCATTAATTAACGAACATTAACTAGCAATGAGCAATACATTTGTTACAGTATTTATTAACCTTTGGTAAGGTTATTTAATAAAAATATTACTGTTCACGCTTAGTTCATATCAGCTCAGCTCCAATAAATAAAATCAACAACTTTTATGAACAATTAACAAATGCTTTAAAATGCTTATTTTATAATATATAAATGCTTATTTTTCATTGTTAGTTCATGTCAATATTTTTGGCTGAATGTGGCGTAAATGTTTGGTTTTCAGCTGAAAGAGACGTTTAGAAAGTCAGGGTTTATTTCAGGTGTTTGTTCAGTCAGATTGAGTGTTTGCTCTGTCCGTCAGCGCTCTGAACCAGTGCGGCGTGGAGGTGTACAAGCGCATGGGGACGCTGTACTCGGAGATGAGCGTTCACGAGCGCTCGCTGGACTTCTTCATCGACCTGCTTCATAAAGACCAGCTGGATGAGACGGTGCAGGTGGAGCCGCTCACCAAAGCCATCAAATACTACCAGGTGCAGACACACACACTCACACACACTGTTCATAATGACTGTAATACAGCAGTGGAATGTGTGTGTTCAGTGCTGAATGTTTGTTCTTGCAGCAACTGTACAGCGTTCACCTGTCCGAACAGCCGGAGGACTGCACCATACAGCTGGCCGACCACATCAAGGTACATCACCCACATCACGTGACTCATTAAGAGAGTTGTTTGCTCGTCAGTAGCTCTACTCTAGTCCTTGTGCATGTTCATTTCTGACTGAACACTATTTATATCTCGTCACATTTCAGTCAGACTGCAGGCGCACACACCGGCTGAAATAAACACTATATACTTTATATACTTGTCATACTTTTTAGCAATATAATTTAGTAAAGTTTTATATTTTATTTTATTTATTTTTTTTTTTTTTTGGAATATTAATGGTATTATTATTATTTTATAATTCCACCAGTGTCATTTTTGGATCATTGATGTTCTATTATAGTTAATTTGTTAATATTTTGCATTAGATTTTATTTTTATATTATTTTAATTTTAAGGTTTTAATGATTTTGAGTTTTTGTAATTTTTTTAAAGTTTTAAAAAAAAAAAAAAGTATATTTATTACGTTTTAGTTTATTTGGTTTGAGTTATTTTAGTACTTCTTTTCAGTTTTCATTTTAATTTTATTTTAATTTGTCGTGTTTTTATTCAAATATTGCGGTTTGTGTTTTTATTTCAGTTTTTTATTTATTTATTTATTTCCATTTAGTAATTTTACTGTCAGTGTCATTTTTGTGCCATTTATATACAATTATAGTTTTTATTAATATTTTGAATTAGGTTTTATTTTCATATTTTCAATTTTCATTTTAAGTTTTGTAGTTTAATTTTTTAGTAATTTTATTATGTTAAGTATTACTATTTAGGTTTAATTCTTTATTTTATTTATTTATTTACTTTTTTTTTCCAGTTTTAGTTTTTATTTATTTATTTATTTATTTTTCTGGTTTTTATTTATTTCCAGTTAGTAATTTCATTGCCAGTGTTATTTTAGTATCATTTATATACCATTATAGTTTTTATTAATATTTTGAATTAGGTTTTATTTTCATATTTTCACTTTTCATTTTGTTTTTTTGTTTTTTTTTAATTTTTAGTAGCTTTATGTGGGTTTTTTTGTCATTTTTATTTTAATTTTTGTCAGTTTTCGTTGTAATTTGTTGTGTTTTTAAATATTATTGTTTAGATTTAATTTATTTTTATTTCAGATTTGGTTTTTATTTATTTCCAGTAATTAGTAATTTCAGTGCCAGTGTTATAGTATCATTGATTTACTATTTTAGTTTGTATTAAAATTTTTATTTAGCTTTTGTTTTTATATTTACTATAATTTTAGTTAAAATTTTAGTTGTTGTTGTTGTTGAGTTTTTGTCTCTTTTAAGTATGTCTATATAGTTCTTATTCATTTTTATTTTAGCTTTAGTTTTAGTAATTTTATAACTTCATTATAGTACTTTTTAATAACCCTGTTCAGTGCAAGTTTCAAGTTTTCAAGTTTTTCATCTAATATTTATATTTTATTGTATTTTAGTAATAGTTTTAGTTTTGTTAATGATATCAGTGAAGGTTTCCTCAGGTTTCTGAATCACACACAGCTGCAGTCAGACTCATGATCAGTTGTGTTGTTCTCTAGTTCACACAGAGCGCTCTGGACTGCATGGGGTCAGAGGTCGGCCGTCTGCGAGCGTTCCTGCAGGCGGGACAGGAAGGGGCGGAGCTTTCAGTGCTCCTGAAGGACCTGGACACTTCCTGCGGGGACATTCGGCAGTTCTGCAAGAAGATCCGCAGGAGGATGCCTGGGACGGACGCTCCTGGAATACCGGCCGCGCTCACCTTCCCGCCTCAGGTGCAGAAATACACACAACGTTACTGAAAGGTTTTCAGCGTCTCAGAGTGGCTGGATTCACATGCTCCTGATCATGACTGTGTGTTGCAGGTGGGTGAGACGCTGGCGGACTGCAGGAAGCAGCTGACGCGTGTGGTGGCCGTCCTGCAGGAAGTGGCGGCCGCCGGCGCTCAGATGATCGCTCCGCTGCCGGAGCCAGAGGGACTGACGGCTCTGAAACTGGAAGACGTGACGTTTACAGCAGTGGAGCAGGTACACGACCCCGCACACATCATCTCACACTCGTCGCTCTGCCCCATCGCTCTCAGTAACAGTCTGTGTGTGTCCACAGGTCTACGGCGCTCAAGGTCTGAACCCGTACGAGTGTCTGCGTCAGTCCTGCAGCGCTGTCATCGCCACCATGAACAAGATGGCCACCGCCATGCAGGAGGGAGAGTACGATGCCGAGAGACCTCAGCGTCCGGTACACACACACACACACACACACACAGTAATGATCCAACAGGACATCTCGGACTGATCTCATCTGCTGTGTTTGTCTGTCCAGCGCCCTCCAGTGGAGATCCGCGCGTCAGCTGTGAGAGCGGAGATGACGGACGCAGAGGGTTTGGGAAATAAACTTGAGGATCGAGAGACCGTCATCAAAGAGCTGAAAAAATCCCTCAAAATCAAGGTCAGAAGTCAGAAAACAGATCAATAATACACAAATACTCAAATGTAGTATAATAATCTCAAGTGCTTAAACTTTGCAAAATGTGAACTATTATCACACAAGATGAATTGTTTTAATTCACTTATTCAAAATTTGTGTAAATACTGCGATAATATTGTTACTGTAAATTCTTTTGGCCACAATAATTGTGTAGTGAGAGTCTGATATCATAACAGCCCTAATTATTATTATCAAAAAAAAGGGATTTTAAATGACAAAGTACATGTGTGTGAACAAAAATGAAATATGTATATAATAGTATATATGTGAAGAAGCTGGTGTGTTTTTCGTCTGCTTCAGGGCGAGGAGTTGAGCGAGGCAAACGTTCGTCTGAGTTTGCTGGAGAAAAAGCTGGACACGTCCACGAAGGATGCAGACGAGCGCGTGGAGAAGATCCAGACCAAACTAGACGACACTCTCAGTCTGCTGAAGAAGAAGGAGAAGTGAGAGCTTCACATATTTATCTCTCATGGAATCAACTGAAATAGCTGCTGTGTTAAACACATTACATCTGATTCTTCCTGTCTCTGTAGAGAGTTTGAGGAGACGATGGATGCGTTACAGGCAGATATTGATCAGCTGGAGGCAGAGAAGGCGGAGTTAAAACAGAGGATCAACAACCAATCACGACCCGGCGAAGGTTTCCGTGGGCCGCAAGCGTCTGGCATCGCCTCCATCGTCACAGGAGCCGCCGCAGGTACACACACACATTCCCATCCTCAATCCTTCCATCCATCCATCCGCACCGGCGTTGATCTGAACTTCTTAGAACAATTCAGAACAATTAAAACAGAAAAAATATAATTTAGAAAAAAAAATAAAATAAAATGGAATTTGGGGGAAAAAGTAAACAGATTTTCATCAGGTCCTACATTTTTATGATACATTTGTGTAATAAAAAGGAAGAGTTGAAGCTAATATCGTCTTATTGGCCCTACAGTTGAATAAATTAACACATATTATACAGACACATCATATTTATTGATATTAGATTATTTGTTCATTTCGTTTAATAGATTATACTTTCAACAAAGCATTTGCAATCTGTAATGTAGTGTAAAAGCTGCATTTTTTTATCATTGCATTTACTCCGTTCTGACCAGCAGGTGGCGTATCGAGCACTTTAAAACAGTGAATCATTTTACGAAGCAGTTGGTTCAGTTCATTCAATGTTTTGAAAAGCTTCATTTCTTGCATCATATATGAGATTTATCAGATATATAAAAGTAATATTGCAACTTCTGCAAACCTCTCAAACATGAAAATTATGATTGACTTTTTTTTATACAAAATGAATTTGACTGACAGTATTCCCTTATTCAACATTTTTGTAGATATCGCAATAATATTGTTTCTGTTAATTCTTTTGGCCACAATAATCATCTAGTGAAAGTATGACAACCCTAATTATTATTATAAAAAAAATGTGTATTTTTATACATCTGCGAATTTAATTAAAACGTTACACAAGAAAGAATACAATATTATTGATTATATATTAAATTGATTCAAAGTTTAGAAAAGCTTTGTTTCTCCCATCACTCGTCTGAGTGTCTGTGTTTATTTTAGTGTTTATTTTAGTTTTATTAATATTTTGAATTAGCTTTAATTAATTTGTTAAATTTTTAATAATTTCATTTTGTTTTTATTATTTTTATTAGTTTTTCATAAAAAAAATGCTTTTTAGGTTTAATTTAATTGTTTATTTAATTCTATTTAATAATTTTCAGTGCTTCAACTCATTTCAGCGTGTTTGTAATTTTCATTTAGTTTAAGTTAAGATTTATATTTCAGCATTACTTCAGTGTTTGTAATAGTTTGAGTCGCCGATGACGACGCTGGTTGGGTGTGTTTCAGGGGGCGTGTCTGCAGGTGTGGGCGGAGTCTCCGGAGCGGTTCAGGTCGTTGATTCTCCTCTGCTCAAACAGCAGATCGATGTGCAGCGACTCGCTATCAAACAGCTGAAGAACGAAAACTACAGACTGAAGGTCAGTTTAATCCTCCATCACTGAATGAACACATGTGGTTTCACTTCATGACCTCTGACCTCCGCTCACAGGCCGAGAAGATGCGCGCGCAGCTGTCGTCGCTGCCGCCGCTGCAGGTGCCGAACATGACGGGTGTGATGGGAGAGGGGGCGGCGTCAGGGTCGCTGTACCGCCGGACGGACCTGATGCTGGGGAACCTGCTGAAGATGAGCGCCGGACTGAGAGTGGTGGACATCAGCGGCAAGAGCACAGGTCAGAGGACATACAAAACCAACAAAGACAGGAACTGTAATGCTACAACCAGAATGTAGTTTCCTCTAGCTTTATATACACTACCAGTCAGAAGTTTGGACATGGTAAGATTTTTAATGTTTTTAAAAGAAGTTTCGTCTGCTCACCAAGGCTGAATTTATTTAATTAAAAATACAGTAAAAACAGTAATATTGTGAAATATTATTACAATTTAAAATAACTGTTTTCTGTTTGAATATATTTTATAAAGTAATTTATTCCTGTGATCAAAGCTGAATTTTCAGCATCATTACTCCAGTCTTCAGTGTCACATGATCCTTCAGAAATCATTCTAATATGATGATCTGCTGCTCAAGAAACATTTATTGTGTACAATATTTATTTTTCAGGATTCTTTGATGAATAGAAAGTTCAAAAGAACAGCATTTATCTGAAATACAAAGCTTTTGTAACATTATACACTACCGTTCAAAAGTTTGGGGTCAGGAAGAATTTTTTTTTTTTTTTTTTTTTAAAGAAATTAAAGGAATTAATATTTTTATTCAGCAAGGATGCATTAAATCCATCAAAAGTGACAGTAAAGACATTTATAATGTTACAAAAGATTATATTTCAAATAAATGCTGTTCTTTTGAACTTTCTATTCATCAAAGAATCCTGAAAAAAATAAATATTGTACACAATAAATGTTTCTTGAGCAGCAGATCATCATATTAGAATGATTTCTGAAGGATCATGTGACACTGAAGACTGGAGTAATGATGCTGAAAATTCAGCTTTGATCACAGGAATAAATTACTTTATAAAATATATTCAAACAGAAAACAGTTATTTTAAATTGTAATAATATTTCACAATATTACTGTTTTTACTGTATTTTTAATTAAATAAATGCAGCCTTGGTGAGCAGATGAAACTTCTTTTAAAAACATTAAAAATCTTACCGTGTCCAAACTTCTGACTGGTAGTGTGTGTGTATGTGTGTATGTATATATATATATATATATATAATATATTAGTGCTGTGCAAAAGTCTTAGGGCACCAACGGCTTTGTTGTTTTAGCAATGTTTTAATGACCATAAATATTTATTTTTTGGTCTTTATTACGAAACAAACAGAAAATACAGGAAATATGTACACACAATGTAAAAAAAAATTGTTTTGAACAAAATTGTTTCTAAGCAAAATTCAGCATTTAGTGTGACCTCCTGTCACGTCTCCTGGACTTCCATTTTCTCAAAAATGAAACTCGTCAGATTTTTAAAGTTTTCTTGGCCTTCCAGACCTTTTCTGTTCCATTTATGTTTAACAGAAGGAAATGTTTCCTGCTATTGCTCAAGTGTAAGAGGAAGTCACTAAATGCTTGCCACTTTAGTCTATAAAAGCTGTTTTTTTCTGATTTTGTTTTTGTTTTTAATACTGCATACAAATTTCCTGCATTTTATGGTTATATTCTAATAAAGAGACTGAGAAATAATTATATATGGTCATTATACCTAAAACAACATCTAATGGTGGCCTAAGACTTTTGCACAGTACTATATATATATAATTTAAGTTTATAAGGGATATAAGGGTTGGTAAGATTGTTTAGTGTTTTTAAAGAAGTCTCTTCTGTTCATTTTTTTTTTTTTAATCAAAAATACAGTAAAAACACTAATTACTACACTCTTTATAATATTATTGAAATTTAAAATAATATTTTCTATGGAAGCCCATTTCAACACCTATGAAAAAAAGATTTGGTAAATCATTACAGACGTATGAAATCATAATTATGACATATTGAATCATTAGACATAGAATAATGTGTTTAAAATAAACATCATTTTTCAAACATAAAAATCATATGTAAAAAAAATCTAATAAAAATGTCAGAATTATTTTTTTTAGATTCATTTCTACATTGAAGAAGAGCAAATATCAAGTAGATTTTAAAAAATTGCTCAATGGAAAAAAAAAAGTTCTGAAGGAGTTAAAAAAAAAATCAATATATATTATGAAATAAAAAGTCAATTTATATACTAAGTAGTAATTATGACATAAAATCTCAAGTCTCACTTTTTATATCATAGTTGTAATTTACCAAAGCATGATTTTTTTTTTCTCTTTTGTGTCGTAAATTAGCTTCCATAATTTTCTGTGAATATATAGTAAAGTGTAATTTATTCCTGTGATCAAAGCTGAATTTTCAGCATCATTACTCCAGTCTTCAGTGTCACATGATCCTTCAGAAATCATTCTAATATGATGATTTGCTGCTCAAGAAACATTTATGATTATTATCAATGTTGAAAACAGTCATATTTTTGTGGAAACTGTCATACATTTTATTTTTCAGGATTCTTTGATTAATAGAAAGTTCAAAAGAACAGCATTTATTAACAGAATCTTTTGTAACATTATAAATGTCTTTACTGTCACTTTTGATCGATTTAATGCGTTCTTGATGAATAAAAGTATTAATTTCTTCTCGCTGACCGCTCATGTTTGAACAGTACTGACCGTGTGTGTGTGTGTGTGTGTGTGTGTGCAGCGAGTGCGAGCGCTCAGTTGCTGGAACAGACGGCCAGACTGAAGTCTCTGAGCGATGCGCTGGATAAACTGAAGGTCAGCTGATCAAGTGTCATCATCACTCAACAGGCCACGTGTTTGTTTCAGCGCACTGATCATGTGTCTGTGTTTCAGGCTGAAGTGTCGCAGCACGTCGTGTCTCAGCAGCCCGGCGCTCGTGTGCCGTCCGACTTTGCCACGTTCCCCTCGGCTTCTTTCGTCAAGGTCAGAGCGCACAAACACACGACACACATCTGTAAAAGAACAGAGCATGTTAATAACCTGATGTTTGTGTCTCAGGCTAAAGAGGAGCAGAAGAGCGGCTCGGTGCTGGTGGGGAAGGTGATGATCCCCTGCGCCCGCGGTCAGGAGCAGACGCACAGCCTCGTCCTGTCCCGGCAGCAGCTGCAGCACATGCACCGCCTCCTCATGACATAAACACCACAGCCAATCACACGCCTCGTCCCGCCGGCTCAGGAACCAGTCAGACCAAATCCGCTCGTCTTCTGATCGTAGATCTCAAAAAGCCATTCAACTCTCAGACGGATCGTTCGCCACACTATCAACTCTCATTGCGTTTCTTCTTTTGTTTAAAACAATAACAGCATATGGGTTTGAAAAGACATGTTTTTCCATTAAGGGAAACGAGAGGAATAAAATCAAAAAAGTAATGGCGCCTTTTTATCTCACAGTTCTTTTTTCTCGTAAGTTTATGACTTGGTTAAAATGTGGTTTTATTTAATCTATTTGTTTGGAAACTGGTCTCACATTTCACATCATGAAGCATCACGGTTTGTTTGTCGTCAGTTTTTGAATAAGCGTTTGATTTAGTGAAGGAGGTTAAATGAATACTAACACTAGCGAAGCTCACTTAAAATGCACCGCTGTAGGAAATCAATGAGAACGTAATGACTATATGGTAGTTTTGCTCACTCGTATATTAGCGCTTCGTTAGACTCGAAGGACCAACTCGATCAAGAGATCCACGACTATCACAGAAACCATCTGAATGACACTCATGATTTATGCAAGACAGAAGCACAAATGTGTTTTCAGTCACTGATTCTTATATTGAACACCACCTGATCTCTATAAGACGATCTCTGGTTGATTTACATTTATTTACTTATATTCGTTGGTTCAGTGTTTTAATAGTTTATGCATTTGACATGTTTCTCAATGGAGACAACTGCAATAAAGATGGGAAAAATTTATTTTAGTGTTTGACTTATTTTTAACTTTTTTTTCCCACCAGCGTTTTTTTTCCATCCAGCACTAACATTTTTGATCATTTTCACAAAACTTTCATCATGAAATTCATGGATTCAAGAATATGTTTGCAATATATAAAAAAATATGCTTTAAAAAAAAGTTTCATGTATTCTTGAATGTGGGTGTTTCATTAAAGAGGTCCTATAATGCTCCTTTAACAAGATGTAATATAAGTCTCTGGTGTCTCCAGAATGTGTCTGTGAAGTTTCAGTTCAAAATACCCCACAGATCATTTATTATAGCTTGTCAAATTTGCCCCTATTTGGGTGTGAGCAAAAACACTTCGCTTTTGTGTGTGTCCCTTTAAATGCAAATGAGCTGCAGCTCCCGCCCCCTTTCCAGAAGAGGGCGGAGCTTTAACAGCTCAACAACAACAAAGCTGGAGAATCTCACGCAGCCAAAATGAGGATCGTCAGTGACGGTGTTCAGCCTTGCATCATTTTGACAACACTCTACTACAACATCTCTGAGTCACAAAGATGATGCCAGAAAATACAGAAAAAAAACAATTTATTTTCCCTTTTTTAAATGATTAAAGTGCTTTTGATCGACATGAACCATAGATGCATTTAGTGATTAAATCATGAAGAGCAGCGTCAGCATTTAAAAAGAAATCAACAAGGTGTTAACAGTAACAAAAGCCTCTGAACATGTTAAGATCATTAAAATGCAATCACAGTATTACAGCATGTTAAACAAAGATTCCTCAGAGAAAGCGCTGTAGAAGTCGAGCATCTCTTCTTCTGCCTGGAGGTCCTCACAGAACGACGGAGGAATGAACTCCCCTGGATCCTCCACCCCCCTCACTCCATTAAAATAGCTGAAACACATTATTATTGTTAAAGGTGAGCTGTTATCATCACTATAGGGCTGGAGAAAAGACCTGTATTTTAATCACATATAAAGTGTCTTACGTGGTGACCATCCAACCGCGCTGCTCTGTGAAGTAAAGCGTTGATACCGGGATACAGCCGAACTCTGTGACGGTGGCCACATATTTACCTGGAATAAAACATGGAGTGTTTTCTAAAGTTTCATTGACTGTTTAAATGTGAAGCTCTGGCTGTAAATTCAACATTCGCTCATCCAAAACATGAAACAGAATTTACAACCCTTTTACTTTCTAATGACTTGATTTTATCCCTCAGGAAAAGGTAATGAAAAATAATATATAGTTGTTTCACAGCAACCTCAAAAATGTTGGTAATACTTTACAGTAACATTAACTAACCAACTATACACTTGTTTCTGTATTTATGAATCTTTGTTAATGAAATATAACTTTTCATTTCAGGTCCATTAAATAATATTAACAGACGCAACGTTTGATTTTAATAATGCATTATTGAATGTCGTAATTAACATTAACTGAGATTAATAGTATATAATAAAGTTTTTTTTCACTATTCATGTTAAGTAATGTAAACAAATGCTTTATTATTATTATTATCATCTATCACTGTATTTTTTTTTATTTTAAATGCATTTTAAATATTATTTGTATTTTTTATTTCTTATTTAAATTCATGCTGATTAATATTATTTATATTTTAAATTTTTAAATACATTTTAAATAGTTTTTCCTTTTTATTTAACTTCATTATTGTTTGTTTTTATCATTTTTTAATACATTTAAATAGATTTTATTCCTTACTTTTTATTTCTTATTTAACTTGACAATTATTATTATTTTTTTAAATACATTTTAAATATTTTTTTATTCCTTACTTTTTCTTATTTAATTTGACAATTATTTTTTTAAATACATTTTAAATAACTTTTTTATTCCTTAATTTTTTTTTATTCACCTTCACAATTATTTTTATTTATTTAATTTTTTAAATACATTTAAATCATTTTTTATTCCTTAATTTTTATTTCTGATTCACCTTCATGATTGTTTTATTTTTATTTTTTTTAAATAAATTTCAAATAATTTTTTATCCCATACTTTTTATTTGTTATTTAACTATATTATTATTTTCAATCATTTTTAAGTAAAGCACTTTGGATTTTCATTGTGCCTTAAACCATCAAAAACCTTTTGCAACCTTTATTTTTAACTAGTTTTAACACCCTTTTTGTAAATCTATAATGTAACTTTAAGCTGGAACTGAATAAATAGCTTGAAATCCCTCAGGACGTGTTGAGTTCGAGTCACCTCTGGTCTCAGGCACGTCTCCCGTCCAGGTGTTGACCAGCAGACCTTCGCCCGGCCCTGACGATCCTCCCAGAACCACCTGCGACAGCAGCGAGGCGTTGTGAGGGATGTGAGACGGGTGGAAGGCGGTGTGGAGAGGATTCTTCTGACAGGTCCTGTTTCTGTAGCTTATGGTGTAAACCACACCCTGAGAGAGAGTTGAGGAGAAACACGTTCACAAACCTCTTCATATCATCCATCTGACAGCACTGACGCTATCAGATGAGAGCAAAACTATTGTTTTCTACAGAGCTGCTTCATAGCTGAAGTGAACTTATTTCATAATCTCATAAACTTTATACAGTTGTTGAACTGATCTGAATAATGACACTATTGTCTCCTGTAGATCTGCTTTACAGAATCTGAATTTGTATGTTTTTTTCTGGTTTATCCCTGTGAAGCCGCTGAATAAAGCTGATGAGTGTCCTTTTTTATCACCCGAGATTAATAATAACTGCATGTATGTCTGTGCATGTGGTTTCAGTTCAGTTAATATCTGGTGAATTTAGTCAATTTTTATTTACACACTTTGACTTCCAGTTGGGTAAATATTGACAGAGTAATCGTACTCTCAGTACATTGATAACTGTTAGAAAGATCAACATTCTCCCCTAAGAGTGATCGGTCAGACCAAACCGTAAGTCGTAGAGACTTGAAGCTTTGAGGGCTGGTAGTTCTCAAACTGTCAAGACTCGTCCCGATCGGCCTGACGGGGGCGCTTCAGCGGTCAAAACTCCTAAACCGTGTGTCTTATATTTTCGGATATTTCGGATTTTTTGAAAAACCTACTTTTGCAAACTAGTCTTATGTGTTTCGGCCAATCGGAACCAAACCATTGTGGAAAGATTCTCTGGAGTCTGACTGTCAATAGCTATAGAAAAACAAGACGAAATTTCGGTTCACGTCTGCGACGGGACGCCAAAATGTTTGGAGTGGGCGGAGCCACTTTTACTTAAACGGCTTTAACTCTTGAACGGAATGAAATAATTTCACCAAACTTGGTACACCAGTGTACAGCCTCAATCTGTGGTCATGTGAAAGAGGATGCGGCAACTGTCCACTTGGTGGCGCTATAAAATGAAAAAAAAAAAAAAAAAAAAACGAAAAAGGCTATAGCTACGCAACAGTCAGTCCGATTGACTTGAAAACTGGCATGCAGAGTCTTTGTCCAAGGTGCCACAGCTGTCTACGAGGACATTCGCGTATCTCGAAAAACACGGCCGCTATCAGCCAATGAAGTTCAAGCGGCTGTCAGACAAGGTTAACAGGGGCGATCGGAAAGAAACTCACTGGGCCCGTTTGACTCGGGGCCCTAGAGGTCTGTGAGAAATTCAAAAGAAATCAGCCAACGGGGGCGCCATCACGTTTTCAGGTGCATAAATTATTGTATTCATTCAATTTTTCAAGCATGCATGCCATATTAATACCGCAAAATAGATCTCTCTTTGAACAACTTTTGCTTCTAGGACCGCCGCTGTCAATCAAATTGATCGTTAAATACTGGAAATGATTTGAAAAACCTACTTTTGTGAACTTGTCTTAGGTTTTTCACCCGATCATAACCAAACCAGAGTCTAGAGTCTGATTGTCAATAATTACAGAAAAAAAGCCAACATTTCCATTTACGTCTGCGACGGGACGCCAAAACATTCGAAGTGGGCGTGGCCACTTTTACTAAAATATCATTATTAAACGAGATAATTTCACCAAACTCAGTACACATATGTACGGGCTCGGTCTGTGGTCACGTGGAAAAGGATGCAGCAACTGGCCACTTGGTGGCGCTATAACATGAAAAAAATTTTATTGGCTGTAAATGGTCTTTTCCATCTATAATCTTGGTCGTTACAAACTTGTTAAATAAAACATCTTTTCACGCATGCGCTTACATGCCTTAAAGTCGGCATGAAGCAGAAGTTGCGATTGTCTTTTCTTCTCTACTGTGACGTCTATCCGAGTGAAACGGCATGTGAAATGAGAGGGCGGGACTTAATTTCGTCCTTCGGGAATTGATTGGATTGTTGGAAGAAAATGGAGGCAGATCTGAATACCCGTTTGCAGTCAGTGGGGGATTTCTCTCCACAGGACTCTGCGAGCACCCTCACGTACGTTACCGTAAGAACTTTATTTATTGAGAATGACGAGGACGGTCAGCGGCAATAGCGAGAGCGCATGCGAGAGAGACTGACTGACGGTGCGTGTCCTCCATCAGGTTCTCAATGTTTGAGGGTACTGTACACCAGCATTTTCCCCTTATGTCATTGGATCTGCTGGCAGCTCCAGATAGCTCCGCCCTTGCGCCATGGCATGTGACAGGAAGAGACGATGAGTCGTTTTGAGGGGGGAGGGGAGGTTAATGTTTTTGATTAAAGATTACGAGGGCACATGAATTTTTAAAAAATAATGAAGTGCACGGATAAATTATTAATAATAAATACTACAATATTCCATAAAAAAAAAAGAGTTGATTTCATGCCGACTTTAAAGCGCTTGAACCCCGATAACTGCTGCTCGCAGCTATATTCTTTCTACACTTTTGTTGCTCCGTCCAAGCACAAACAAACTGTATGTTTTTGAATGTCATTTTCTGACAGTATATTACAGCTGATTAACATTGAGGATGTGAAATACATAATTTCTGTCCAGTTTCTGTTCCTGTAACGCTGATATTTCAGAGGTTTGAACATGTATAGTGTTCATGAGAAATAAAAACCCCAGAAATGATGTTCCTCAGTGTAGTTTCACTGATTGTGCTTCACCTCTCGAAACAGGAACAGCATATTCAGATGAAACGATTTGTCGTCAACATGTCCAAATTCCCACACACGGATGCGCTGACCAATAGCATCGTAACGATATTTGGCCACCGCCCAGTCCTGACCTTCTCGAGCGCTCTGAAACACACACAGATAGATACCGCTCAAATGTTTGGGATAATTAAGATTGTTTTAATGTTTTTGAAAACATTTGACCAAGGCTGCATTAATACAGTAAGATGGTGAAATATGTGAATATATAGTAAAGTGTAATTGAATTTTCAGCATCATTACTCCAGTCTTCAGTGTCACATGATCCTTCAGAAATCATTCTAATATGATGATCTGCTGCTCAAGAAACATGTATGATTATGATCAGTGTTGGTGAATCTCTGGTAACTCACCACGCTCATACTGCCGGACAGCAGCGGTGGAGTGCCTGTCGAAGCAAGATCACAACATTTAAACACAGTGTTTCCAGCGTGAACTAATGAGGCGGACGCTGCGCTCGCGATCTGGAATCTGTTTTAGCTTTATTGTTTATCACTTCCCTCTAACTGGACGGAGCAAATTGTTTTCTGAGATCTGATAACAGACAAACACATTACTGTAATTCCTGCATGATTATGCAGTATTTATGAACTCATTAACTACATTTAAATATTCATGTCAAACTGCAGGACCATTTAAATTACCTAAAAATATAAAATAAATCTGACTGAAATAGTGACCTGCATTCAAAAACACAACAATTCAAATACATTTTAATCAAAAAGCTTAATTATGTTAATCTTAATAAACATCAACATCAAAAATTATTACTTGAAATAAAAAATAAACATTAACTGCAATAAAATAAATTATAAATATGTATTACCATTATTAATATTATTATTAAACTTTTTTTCAGCATCGCTAATGCAACGTTTCTCATTTAAGTACTAAAATAACTCAAAGTAAATAAAATACAAATAATATTAAAACTTAATAAAAACCTTATAGACTTTTTGTTGTTGTTGTTGTTGTTTTTAAATGCAGCACTTCACAACAAGGTGCCACTGGTTAAGGTGAATGCATTAATTAATATTAACTAACAATGAGCAACACACTATTAATTTTTATTAAAGTTAGTTCATAAAAATACAACTGTGTATTGTTAGTTCAGGTCCATTAAATAATTTTAACAGATACTTTTGATTTCAATAATGCATTAGTAAATGGTGAGATTAAAATTAACTGAGATTAATAGAGATTGATTTATTATTGTTATTTCAACTAATGTAGTTAACTAATTTAAGAAATGAAACCGTATTGTAAAGTGTTTTTCCGGACATGTACCGTGGTATATTCTTCAGAGCACCTGTGATCTATGTAAATAAGATGGTACATGAATATAATCATCACCCTGTTATTATACAGATGATAATTAGAGTACAGTACAGACATGAATCAGTATTTCAGCACACTTACGGCATCGATGCGGCTTCTGAGCCGAACAACTTCCGGTGAAAACCAGCAGCAGAGCCAGAGAAAGCAGCGACTTCATGTTCGCAGCTCTGAAGACCGAATCTCAGTGTGACCTTCAGCCGAGTCTGCCAGTGTAAACACATCCACAACTTCCTCATTCACTCACAGTTCAGTCCACAATCCAGCCGCCTGCTTTTCCTTCTGCACACATCCAGTCCGCGGAATCCAGTGAACTTCCACGAGTTTTCATTCGTTCGGATCAGGATTTCTTACTTTTTATTTTATAAATGGGCCATTATACAGAATTGGTGCAAACTGCTGTCCCACAACCAATAAACACATTTACTAAGATCCTTCTATTATCTATTGAATCCCACAATAATATAAATATTTATAAAATCATCATTTATTGGGTACTTTTAATTAGGAGGTGTCTGTCCTGAACCTTGACCCCTAAATTTCAACTTGTGAAAATGATATTGAAATAATTTTTGCAATTTTTTCCATTGTTGTTTTTAAAAATATATATTTTTTTGATTTTTAATGGGTTAAAAAAAAATATTTATTTTATTTTTAAATCATGTAACTTTATGTAACTTTATATTAAGAAATGTGTCCCTCATGTTCATGTCACTACCGAAACAGTGTGTGTTTGAGTCCATTGTCTGAGACTGATTTTAACACACTTCTACATTTCTGATCAGAAAATATTCCAGTGTTCCTCCCTCTCACAGCCTCTTTCACAGTAGATAGATCCTTCATTCTGAGTTAAATGTGTTCAAAAGTCTGAAAATCTGTGTGGAACTTTAAGGAACGTCACTAACAAACACCTTTTTCTGCAAATAAGCAAACTTTTTTGTGTGTTATTCCATAAAATGTATTTTTTTTATATGTGTAAACTGTTCAGAACTGTGTTAGCTAACCATGTGCTGATTAGCATCTTTGAGCTAGACTCAAAAATATCTAAAATTGTCACTACCGAAACATTTTGTGAAGTTTCGGTAGTGACATCATTGTTTTTTGAGTGTTATTCGATAAAATGTATTTTTTTCTGTGTACAACTGTTTAGAACTGTGCTAGCTAACCATGTGCTGATTAGCATCTTTGAACTAGACTCAAAAATATCGAAAATTGTCATTACTGAAACTTCACCACGTTTCGGTAGTGACTGTTTTCGGTAGTGTCATCATTGTTTTGGTAGTGACAAAATGGACACATAATCATTTATTTGGAGGACTTAAACAAAATTTTAGTACAGTTATGCAATCATTAGTATTTTAATATGTTTTAGTATGTGAGTTAAATCCTGTCATGTGATGTGATGTCACTACCAACACATTACTGTCACTACCGAAACTGTGCAGTCACGACCGAAACATGGGATGTTTTGTCAAAAATAAAGTATATTGAATTATCAGCTAAGATGTTATTATAGTGTTTGGTTTAATGTTTATTCAAACTAATGAATCCTTCACTTTGAAATCAGTTTGATAAACTTTATGACTTTTACAAAGAAAGACTGTATTCAAAATACAACAAATCTCATAAATTACAATTTAAATATTGTTAAAATTGTAATCGTTATTGATTTACCTGTGAAAACTTTTTAATAAAATAGCAAAAAATATATTTACGGGGTAGATGTAAACAAAGTCTCAATAGGTCAATGTGACCCTTCTTATTATATTATTTATTATTGTGTTTCAGTAGTGACAAATTTGGGGAGAGGAAACTTTCTGAAAATACAATATGAGAATTAACTGCACAAATAAATTAGTCTTGATGAGAGACGTGAGCTTGTGTTCATGTATTTGTTTTGAAACTCTGGAATGGAGATCTTCTGGTTTCAGTCACATGATGCAGCCGCACATTAATGATGTAACTGTCATCTGACTCTGTTAATGTGACCCACATATTTCACAGTGTGGGAGTGGATTTATTGTGTTCAAAGGTTCTTGTGGTCTGACTGATAATACTCTGTTCCTCATTTCTCATTCAGTATGAACATTTTAATAGCCTATAAATTTCAATAAATAAAACATGCAACACATTTTTATAATAGGGTGAATTCAGCTAAACTGAGTCAATAAAACTATTGTCTTTTTACAGCAGAATTTGAATATGTGATGTAGTTTGCATCAATGATCCTGACTGTGAAGCTGCTTTGAAACTATCTGTACTGTATAAAGCTCCAGTTCTATTATTATGTCATGTGATGTGTTTGAGTCGGGCAGCTCTGCAGATCTCGTTACAGTCGTCTCCATGCTGATGTTTAATGAAGTTGTTGATTCCGGTCTGCTGGAAGTTGCTGGATCTCGGCTTCCTGAGCGAGTGAATCTGAGGGTCGGTCAGGTACGTCAGTCCCTTCCCATTGGCCGTGATCCATCCTGAGGAGAAAAACGCTTTAGAATGGAAAAGTTGCTGGAACGCTTTTCAAAACAATCTTCAGTGAGTTCAGAAACAGAGACACTGATATAGAGAAGAACTGCAGAGCTTTTTCATGCTCAAACAGCAACAGTACACACTAGAGACAGTCACACAGTTCTTCTAGAGATGTTGCTGGAGATCTCAGATCCCTCACCTTGCAGATCCACCACCACTTCCTGATGACCGGAGAACTCGTAGGTGAAGTGACCGAAGGCGATGCCGTACTTGGTCGCGTCGGTCTCCGCTTTACCTCTTGCGTTGTTTGTGAGTTTTACAAACGTCCCAGACATGTACGGCTCTGCAGACAAACAGGTCAAGATCCGGTCCGCCTCCAGAACCTGAAACAGACAAGCCTTCAGTTCTGTTTCAATGCTGAAACTATCTTATTTAAAAACGTCATATGCCATATACACAACAGAATAACAACAATTATGTATGATTTGTATCATTTATGGTTCAAAAAGCACATCCCATCAGTCTCTTTAACAGCCTCCTACTGATTCCCCCATTCAATGACTATGCAATAACAATATTCATAATAATTATTATTATTTACAATATTTTTATTGTTATTTAAACAAATACTCTTCAGAGCACAAATACATTACAATTTCAATAATACTATTGCACTGTAAAAAAACAAGTATTTAATAATAATAATTTTATTTTATTATTATTATTTACATTTTACAAGTTAATCATCCATAAATCAATAAATATATTATTATTAAAAATACTATTTTATTGTTATTTAAATTTTATAAATTATAAATCAATAAACAAATATATTACAATTCCCATAATAATATTGCACTGTAAAATAAAAAAAAGTATTTATTATTATTTACATTTTACAAGTTAAAAATCAATATTATTATTAATAAATAAATACATTATTATAATTATTAAAAATAATTGTATTATTTAAATTTTACAAATTAAAAACCAATAAACAAATATATTACTATTCCAATAATACTATTGAACTGTAAAAAAAAAAAAAAAAATGAGTATTACTATTATAATTATTACTTACAAGTTAAAAATAAATAAACAAATATATTACTATTCCAGTAACAATATTGGACTGTAAAAAAAAAAAAGGTTTATTAATATTATTATTATTATTATTTTATTTCATTATCATCACTTGAATTTTATAAATTAAAAATCAATAAACAAATATATTACTATTCCAATAATACTATTGCATGGTAAAATAACAAATAGTATTTATTAATATTGTATACTAAATAGTATTTAGTATAATAATAATAATAATAATACTTATATTAATAATACTTATTCAAAATATTTTTATTTTATTATTTACAATTTGAATCAATAAATATTACTATTCCAATAATACTATTGCACTGTAAAACACATAAATAATAATAACATTAATAATAATAATAATAATAATAATAATAATAATAATAATAATTTACCTACTGATTTACTTTCATAATTAATTATTACACATTCAGTGTAATGGATTCCATGTCAATCATGCTGAACTAACAAAAGTGTTTAAAAATACAGGATCTCTAAATGTACGAGATGAGTTTACTTGGCGAGTTTGATCAATTATTAATAATGTGTTGGATCTCACCAGCAGCACTTCAGAGGGGATGAAGAAGATCTGAGTTGTGACGTTATTATCATACAGGCATTTATTAAACTCGGTAACGTAGTATTGTGCCGTCATCTGTCGCTCCACGTCGTCCAGGTGCGCGTGAAGCCCTTTATCCTTCAGATACTCTTTCCCTACATAACTGATGATTGAATATGATGATTAGGACACAATATGATGATTATTACAGTCTCAGGCATCTATCAACAAAAAACATACTTTTCCCTTATTCAATATGACTATATAACAACAACAATAATAATACTAACAATCCTAACCTTAACTATTATTATTTTTTTAAATAATATAATTTTATTATTTAAATGTTTAAACATTTCAAATATTTTTAAACATTACTTTTGCAATAATGCTATTGTACTCTAAAAGAAAAATTAGTATTTAATTATTATTATTATTGTTATTAATAAAAAATCATATTTTATTTTATGATTTTTGCATTTTTTTAAATTAAACAAATTAAAAATATTGCTATTGCAATAAAACTATACTATAAAAGAATTGAATGTACATTTCTAATGCAATTCATTGTTTTATTATCTTAACATTGAATTTCAGAGAGCTGGTTAACGAGTGTTAATGAGTGTTTCTAATACAAGTTTGACATCTTATTTCTGACCAAAGTAATGCTATTAGATCAAATAAAAACACACAAACAAAACTATATTTAGTTGCAGTTTCTGTTCACCCATAGTTTACCGAACTACTACAACAACTTCCACTTCTGAGAAAACGGAATTGTGAAAAAGATCAATAGAGCTTTTATTCTGGCAGAAAGCTGTTTGGAAAACTTAAAGCTTCTTTATGTTGACAACAGATTTATAAATTCTTATTACAGACTTGGGAAGATAGCAATTCATGTGGGTCATACTTTATAGATTAAAAAAGAAAATCCGGAAAAATCCCACCTGAGCAATGTTTTGATTCTTGTGGCATGATCGTTCATTAATGAAACTAACGGTTTGTATTTGTGCATTTGTGGTGTTTCACCTGTTGAGCAGTTGTTCCTGGTGCAGATACTGAAGCTCGATGGCTTGTCTCTGTTTGCCTTTGACACCCATCGATTTCCCAATGTAAACGCTGGTTTCGCATCCCATCCAGACGCCAGAGGCCTTCGAGTACTTCAAGACGATGGCATCTGCAGATCAGATGAAGACAGACTAGTCATTTCAGCCGCCAACACTTCATAAGGTGAAGTACATCAGAACCATTAACCTCAGTTTGCAGAAGATACAGCATCCAGCGTCACCTACCGTAGGCCTTCTCCAGTTGTCTTCTGTCCAGGGGTTTCAGCGGTTTGTTTGGCAGTCGCTTGATGAGGCAGCTTTGACAAACTCCAGCCAAGAGCGATCGGTAGTCACGCTCCGTCAGAATGTCACTTCCCATGATGCAGTTCTTGAAGCATTCGTTGCACGGCGGCTCGTTGTCTCCCGTAGACGAGGGTGGGATGGTAGAGTCTGACAGATGCTCAAACCCCAGTTCCTCAAACGGTTCGCTTTCGGTGGACAACAGAGTCGTTCCTTGGCATTCTTGAATCTTTTGCGGGAACGCTTTTGTAAGCCGATCTGTGGGGCTCATGGACAGTTTTTGCCAAGATGAGTGTGATCCGAAGCTATCGCACAGGGAAAATGAGGAAGTGCTTCCACCTTTGGGATGGTCAAACTTTGCACCTTTATTGATTTTGTAGCTGTCATGGGAAGGATCTACAACGTCCTCCACGGTTTCAATGCCGCTTTGAGACACTCCCGATACATGTTCCCATGAGGAGCCGCTGTTCTTCCGGACATCTTTCTGTTGGTCCTCAACGTCTTCAGTTGTGACGAGCTCTTGCTTTGGTTGGGATTGACTCTGAGATCCGTTGTTGTGTCTAAAGGTGTTGGGAACACTACATTGATTGCTCGGAGAGACAACGTTTGCTTCTTTACTTCCATCAAGAGCCTCAAAAGATCCAAAACTGCTTTCTTTATCACAAGTATGACAAGTTTGAGAAGGATCTACAATGTCTTCCACAGTTTCCACACAACTCTGAGACAGTCCCGATACTTGTTCCCATGAGGAGCCACTGTTGAAGGAACTTGAAGACATTCTTGCCTCAGGGATCTTCTGAACGTCTCTCCGTTGGGTACCTGATGTATTCAGTATGTTGTCCTCGACATCTTCAGTTGTGACGAGCTCTTGCTTTGGTTGGGATTGACTCTGAGATCCTTTGTTGTGTCTAAATGTGTTGGGAACGCTACTTTGATTGCTCGGAGAGACAACGTTTGCTTCTTTACTTCCATCAAGAGCCTCAAAAGATCCAAAACTGCTTTGTTTATCACAAGTATGACAAGTTTGAGAAGGATCTACAATGTCTTCCACAGTTTCCACACAATTCTGAGACAGTCCCGATACTTGTTCCCACGAGGAGCCACTGTTCAAGGAACTCGAAGACGTCCTTGCTTCTGGGTTCTTCCAAACATCTCTCCGTTGGGTACCTGATGTATTTGGTGCGTTGTCTTCAATGTCTTCAGTTGTGACAGGCTCTTGCTTTAGTTGGGACTGACTCTGAGATCCTTTGTTGTGTCTAAAGGTGTTGGGAACACTACTTCGATTGCTTGGAGAGACAAAGCTTGCTCCTTTACTCCCATCAATAGCCTGATCAACCAGAATTAAAGATGGATTCTGTTTGGAGGAAAGCAGGCTCGAATGATCGGCCGTTGCAAGAACTTCTGTGTCCGTCTGAAATGCTGTTATGCATTGCTCATGAGTCGAGCACGAACCACCTCGAACGCCGTTCTCGAATGCCTCACAAACTGACTTGTGATGCTTCCCAAAAACATCCAACACCTTGGCAAAATCGCTGAGCGCAAACAAAACAGGGCCAAACTCTACCGAACGGTAGCTGTCGGGAATAAAAGAGCATGGGTCAGAATTACGGAAAGTTTCCACCTTCAACAACGACTTAATCTGCTGTATCCTCGCCATGATCTCAGCACACAATGAGGAATCCGCTCTAGCGCAGTAGTCAACAAATAAAGTGAAGGCTTCCCGACAGATGCCGGTCGCTGTGATGACCGTCTCGGATGTGCCGCTCATCCATCTGTGCGTCGTGACTAAGCAGTAAGCAGCTTTGAGGAATGTGTGCAGCTCCAGCTTGCTGGTGACGGCGTCTCCTGACGTCTTTGTTAACAAGCCGATCTCAAAGGCCTCTTTAGCCAAAGCGAGGTACGTTTGCAGTTCCTCCATGGGGCATTTCTTTGAGAAACTGTAGGATAGTAAACAAATGCCCTGGGCGACCTGCAGAAGAGCATTAGGAGGGGAAATAAAAAGGTAAACACATCTAGTGTTAATGTCTGCAATAACAGCCTGCTAACCTGAAACTGTAGAACAGATTCAGTGTAATAACAGAGCAAATGAGTTTGTCAGTCTGGTTCTTATTTAGTTTGTCAGTCATTAACGTTCCTTTTTATTTAATGAATGAATACAGTCATGCACATTTATGGAAGCCCATATTCTATATCCATAAAAAGTCATAATGAGATAAAAAATAAAAATGGACAAAAATCTCATGATTTTGACTTAATATTATTATTCTGACTTTTTGTCAATTTCAACTTATAACTGACTTTTTGTCATTATTATGACAGCTCATTTTTTATCTCATAATCTCAACGTTTTGTCAATGTTGACTATATATATTTAACAATTTATGACCCAATATGTCATAATTCTGACTTTTTATCTCAATTATGATGTAATGTCATTATTTTGACTTTGTCATGATTATGACTGTCATAATTTTGACTTTTTATCTCATAATTTTGACTTGTGTCAAAATTCCGACATTAACAATTTTAACTTTACATCTCAATTATGCCATACTATTCCATAATTTTAATTTATCACAATTTAGATTTTTGTCAATTTTGACATATCTCATAATGTTGACTTTATATCATAATTATAATTGTCATAATTATGACATTTTATCTCATAATCTTGACTTTTTCTGTCGATTTTGACTCATTATTATAACTTACTATGCCATAATTTTGACTTATCACATAATTTAGATTTTTTTTTTCAGTTTTCAGTTTTATCTCATAATGTTGTCTTTATAACATAATTATGATATATCCCACTTTTTTATCTCATAATTTTGACTTTTTATCTAAAAAAACCCCCCAAAAACTTATGTTGTAATTTTTTTATCTCATAATCACGACTGTCACATACTAAAAAGAAAGTGAATATAAAAATGTATAAAATGTGCATTAGCGTATATAATACTTAAGATTAAGACAGTAAAAGGCACTTTACACAAACAGGGTACAAAACAGTGTCAAACTCTTAATTTTGTCATTTAAACAAACTAAATATTATAAATGAGCTGTTATATTATGTTACATTTTGTACCTTTTAATTAGGTGTGCAGTTTTGCAGCACATTTTGTTATTTTACAGTCAGATTATAGAAATATTAGTGCCTCTAATGCTTTAGAAAAATGAATGTGACATGAAACAAACTGTTTGTGGAATAAATGTCTTAAGGTTCAGTTTACGCTGACACAGAGTCCACTCACCACATTGGTCAGGACATACAGAGATCCATACTGACTGAACACAACTGCCATTTTGGCGGCCCGCGCCGCAGACAGCAGACGATGGCGAGTCTCTCCGAGAAAACTCTGGAAGAGAGCCGGAGAAGATCTGACAACAGGCTCAGCACAGGCAAAAACTGATTCAGGACATTTCAGACTGTCTTACCAAGTCAATATAAGGCTTTTCCTGAAGCGCAGCGAAGTCTCTGTCGTTCATGGAGGTCAGTATGTTGGCCAGGAGCCCGAGGGACGTTCCAATGCCCTGAAAAGAGGATCACTGATGTTCAAGTCTAGACACACTGATGGGCAAAATGAGTGATAGAGGTCAACAGTGTGTAGTTTCATTAAGTGTGTCCAGACCTTTTTATCAGGTTGTGGAAGAGCGTAAAAGCCAATCAGAGACGCCCATATGAGTTCAGCAGCCTCAAGCCACAGACCTACAATAAACACAAGCATTATACAGTTACAATAACAGACACACATTAACCTCTTATGATTTAACTTGATATAACAGTCTAAACTATCAATCAGATGACAGAAAGTCTGTAGGAGATCGTTTTGATCATGTTAGAGGCCTTAGAAACTTGATACATAGAAACTTAATTCCTGTAATTCCTCACCTAGCGTCTGCAGCACTTGTCCGCGCACCTGAAGACTGACGGCTTGCACTAGCGTCTGATCACTGGCCTTCTGATACGTCCAACAGCCTGAAACAAAATTCAGCCCACGGTCAGAAACAACAGTAGAGATGGACAGATGAGGTGGAAGAGGAATGAAAGTAAACGTACCTGTTGAAGCTTTATTATTGATCAGACTGCTGAGAATCGACTCGGCCTTCTGCAGTTTACCTGCATCAACAAAACCAGACAATCAAACTACAGAAGAATCCCCGCGAACAGGGAACGTTCTGGCAACGTTATGAGCAAACGTTCTTCCGGTGGCGTCAATAGAACGTTCGTTCAACGTTATTTGGTCTTTAATAATGTTCTCAAAACGTTAGCACAAAAACATTATGGATTGTTTTTCTGAAACATTTTAGTTGGACGTTTTTTTAAATGTTACAACTTGATTCAAAACATTCAGAGAACATTCAAAAGTAACTTTCAAAAGTAGAAAAGACGTTTTTTAAATGTTACTACTTTTTTCCAAAAATCCCATAATTCTTGGAAAATAATCAAATAGGCAAAACATTCCTTTAAAGGGGTGGTTGATTATGATTTGACTTTTTTAACTTTAGTTAGTGTGTAATGCTGCTGTTTGAGCATAAAAAACATCTAAAAAAGTTACGACGCATTAAATCGCTTTTTAAGCGGCTGGTAGGGACTAAAACGAGCTTCTTCCCGGGTTGGTGACATCACAAACCCTAAAATGTACATAAACCCCGCCCCCCAGAACACACAACAAAGGGGGCGGGGCCATGTTGGGCTGCTTTAGAGAAGAGGAAGAGTTGTTGTAGTAGAGTGTTGTTGTCATGCCGTCATTTTACGCCGGACTGCTTCACAAACGAGGGTCAATTCAACACAAAAGATTAACATGACGGCACATGCTAGTCGATGAGTTGAATCAACTCCACAGCAACTACATAAATTTATCCACTAACCATTCAGAAACGTCTAAAAGTTGTAACTTCTTCCTGAGTCTCTCCATCAGTGTCGACTCCGGTTTGAACAATGTAAGGCTGAACACCGTCACTGACAATCCTCATTTTGGCTGCGTGAGATTCTCCAGCTTTGTTGTTGTTGAGCTGTTAAAGCTCCGCCCTCTTCTGGAAAGGGGGCGGGAGCAGCGGCTCATTTGCATTTAAAGGGACACACACAAAAACGGCGTGTTTTTGCTCACACCCAAATAGGGGCAAATTTGACAAGCTATAATAAATGATCTGTGGGGTATTTTGAGCTGAAACTTCACAGACACATTCTGGAGACACCAGAGACTTATATTACATCATGTGAAAGGGGCCTTTAATGTTTCTCTAATGTTCACTTAACCAAGAATAAACATTATTAGTCTTTCTTTTGAACGTTCAGAGAATGTTAGCACAACGCTCTTAGAACATATGCTTGTCAGCTGGGAATAGAGACGAGCTCACCGGTGTTCAGATAGACACGAGCCTGTCTGATGATGACCTGAGGGGCGATGGGAACGTCTGGGTAACGTTTGTGCAACATCTTAGCAATCTTCAGCAGGACATGCGAGCCGTCCATCCAATACAGAAGCCGGTCGAGCAGGAAGACGGCAGCGACGGCCCACTGCGGCTCATCTGCGGCGATACTGTCTCTGAGAAACACCTGGAATCACAGCAGGATTCAGATCTCGGATTCAGCGTTATTCACCATGAGTGACGGTCCAATCATTACCAGTAACTGCGGCAGATGCTTCCTGACGAGGTCCGACGAGTTCGTTTTGTCCTCAGACATCACTGACTGTTTGTACTGCCATTTCTCCTCCACGAACGGCCACTTTCTGTCCGCCGCCTCCTGTAGGAGCATGTTCAGTTCGTCCGGAAACGACCCTGAGGGTGAGAGGTCAGAGGTCAAGCCTTGTTTAACGTCTTTCTTGGATCAATGTTTTGTTTTCGTCCATACAAGGAAAGTCAAATGGGTCCAACTTTTTGGGTGAACTACCCAGCTAACATAAATATTTAATATTGTAAACTTAAATGCAGAAAGTGGGCTGTAGTGTTGCAGCTATTTTCACACATTTATACTATCTTTTGTATTCAAGAATCGAAAGGAATAAATAAAAAATATAAAACAGATAACTTGTTTGCATACTGTAGGTCCATCATCACAAATAACTGACTGACTGGCGCCCTCTGCAGCGCTGTGTGCGTCATTACCGCGGCGGTGCGGGAGCGTCGAGGTGTCTCCCGTCGGTCCGCTGACTGCGCGCCTCAGACACTCCTGCAGCAGCAGCGACACCTCCTGGCCGCTCATGCTGTTACAGGCAGAAAACAGGACGAGACTTCACTATATAGTTATGTTTTTATAGAACACCAATATCTCACAACAACACTGATGTCTACCCCATTTCTGCCACATAAGAAAAAAAGAAATCTTAATTACGACACAAACATTCTAAATTATGACATACTAAAGTCATAAATTATGAAAGAAAAAAATTATTTTGTCATCATGACGTCATAAAAGTTACGTTTTAAGTCATTACTTCTACTTTTTTTTTCTTTAAATATATATTTATTACGTTTTAACTCACAATTATTTTTCACAAAAGCATGATTTTTTTTCTTCCTTGTGTGGCGGAATTGGGTTTCCATATATGTATGTTTCCAATCAAATGTAATCAAATATTTTTAAATTACTGTTCAATGTTTCAAACTTGTTACTTTTAAACTTGTTTAAACTTCCAAACACGTTCCGTCATATTACATTACAAATAACATGGAAACGGATCATTTTACAACAAAATATAACGGAAAATAAACGTCTTTAAACAACACAAAATGCAAATTTTTTTACCTTAGGAAATCCCGACCGGTTCTAGGAGGTTATCAGAGTAAAACACACAACATCAAAACGGGAACTTCCATAAATAAGTCCTCGCCGTTAGAGTTTGACGAGAGGTACATTTACCGTGTTTATGTTTACCATGTAATAAACTTTGTTTGTAAACCTTGTTTATTTGTTTATGTTAAGAAGTTAACAGAGTAACAACAATATCGGGTCCATTTCATGTTCCTTTCGCTTCCGTGTGACGTGTACCAGCGTCTCAGCCAATCACAGCACGCACTGGCGTCTCACGAGCGAAACGGAACAAGACTGAACGCAAACAACGCGGATCTAAAGTAACATGTAAGAGATTTGTATTACTAATGTTACATATTCAAAAACGTTTAAGATGTAAATACTGAAAAAACATACATCTCACACAGGTTACAGTGCTGAGAGAAATAACTGGCGTAATATTCAACTCGATCAACAGGTGGCTCCGTGGCGCAATGGATAGCGCATTGGACTTCTAGGCAAATCTAGCGATGTGATTCAAAGGTTGTGGGTTCGAGTCCCACCGGAGTCGCACTTTTTAAATAATGATCATCAAGTATATGAATTATAAAATAATAATAATACTATAATAATGCAACTACACAAGTCCTTTTGTGCTATAAATATAATAAAGCTTGTTTGATATTTGTCAGATATTGTAGACGAGCTCAAATGACTCCTCATTCTTAACAATCGTCATTGTCCATGCAAATCATTTCTTTATTTTCTGTTTCTGTATTTGCATAAACACATTTGATGAGCATCATTAGCTGAACGAATTCATGTGTTTTACAGCTGCAATGAACGACATATGCAAACGTGTGCGAGTGTGTGTGTGTGTATTTGCCTTAGCACTGTCTGTTATTGTGTACTATGTATGAAATGTTTGATTTAAACAATTCAAAGGGAAACTTAAAATCCTGTCATCATTCACCCTCATATTGTTGCAGTGATCTAAACAAAAAAACAAAAACAATGATCATTAAAATAATCATAACATTAAATAATAATAAAATTAGTCCGTATGACTCATACATTACAAGTCTCATATTACAAGTCTTCTGAACCCATAGGACAGACAGGAAAATCTATCAAATTTCATTCGTCCCCTTATATTTAAATGTGAATCTCGTCTGTATTTTCACCTGCTGTTCCTCCAGCTGTCCAGCAGAGGTCAGTGTCTCCTGATTGACTCTCCTCCTACTGGACAACACTGACACTACAACTGAAAGAGCTTGAAATAAAATAATATAAATAAAATATGCTTAAAAAATAAAATAAAACAAGAATAAAATAAAATAATCTTACAATAAAATAATCTTAAACAACTCGATCTATAAAGCATCTCCACTGACTCTACAAACCTATGCTTCATTTGAATCGGTCCAACATCTACAGTATTGGCTGTTATTTATCGGCCACCGAAATACAGTAATACCTTTTTAGATTAATTTTCTGCATTTTTATCCTCTCTGTGTACCTTATCACCTAATATTATTCTACTGGGTGATTTTAACATTCATGTGGACAATGTCAGTAACCCACTCACAAGAGATTTCATTTCTTGCCTGGACAGTTTTTGTCTCCAGCAATATGTGGACTTTCCAACCCACTCTAAAGGTCCCACTCTGGACCTTGTCTGTTGTTCAGGTGTTACACCCATGAACTGTACTGCAGCTGCAATACCCATATCTGATCATAAATCGCTTTCTTTTAATGCTGATGGTACACTCTCTAAATCTAAACAACAACACTTGATGACATTTCGGAATATAAAAAAGATCATCCCTTCAGTCTTTACTGCTGCAGTTACTGATCTTCCACATAGTGACCATCTCACTTCTCCTGAGGATCTGGTCTCCTTTTATAAGTTTGAATCACGGCAGCTCCTTGACACTTTCGTACCTCTTAAAGTTCGGACTGTATCATTTACTCACTCTACGTCATGGTTTACTCCTGAACTTCGCCAGCTCAAAACTAGAGGACGGCACTTGGAACGTCTTTATAAGCGTACTCGACTTATGGTGCATATAGAGTTGCATAGTGAACATGTACATCTTTATAAAGATGCTCTTTCTGCTGTTGCAAAAAATATTTTTATTCACATTTAATTGAGTCTGGAGACGGTAATACTAAAGCCTTGTTCTCCACTGTAAATCATATTCTGAAACCTCCTGACACACTTCCTGCACACCTGTACTGCACTGCTCAATGTGATAAATTTATGTCTTTTTTCAATGACAAAATATCCGACATCCACCAGCAGTTGGCCGCTTTGGCTACCGTTCACTGTAGTTCCTCTTACTTTTCTTTCTTCTTTTGACTTGCCATCCAAACAAGAAATTTCTCATCTCATTCACAAATCTAATTCTTCCACATGTTTACTTGATCCTATACCAACTCATTTGCTTTTCCTTCTCTTTCTTCTCTTGTAACTCGTATTATTCACACCTCTCTTAGCTCCTGCATTGTTCCATCATCTTTTAAAATAGCTGCTATTACCCTAATTCTCAAGAAACCTGACACAGACCCTAACAATTTAGATAATTTCCGTCCCATCTCAAATATTCCTTTTATTTCCACAGTTCTTGTAAAAGCAGTGGCAGCACAGGTCCATGGTCACCTTAGTAATATTAACTTAAATGAGTGTTTTCAGTCAGGGTTTCGTCATAAGCATAGTACAGACACCGTGACTAATGATCTGTTAATGGCTGCTGATGGCGGATCCTTATCCATTCTTGTTTTGCTTGATTTGAGTGCAGCTTTTGACACCATTTCACACAATTTTCTGCTGAACCGTCTGTCCGCCATTGGTATCACAGGTATTCCTTACGCCTGGTTCACTTCATACCTTTCAAACCATACACAATTTGCACAATTAAAACATTTTCAATCCCAACCTTCTTCTGTTAGCTGTGGTGTCCCCCAAGGTTCTGTCCTAGGTCCACTGTTGTTCCTAATTTACCTTCTCCCACATGGTAATATTTTGCTTTAGTAATCTTATTTAAAATGACATGAACTGTACATAAAAAGTGTGTGTGTGTATGAAGGTGTAGAGAAATCACGGACATTGTGTCCTCCAGGCTTAAGAGGAGGGAGACCTTCCAGTGTGTTATCAGCGTTCAGTTCAAAAGCCAGCATCTCTGATGGTATGGGGGTGCATAAGTGCATACGGTATGGGCAGCTTGCATGTTTTGGAAGGCACTATGAATGCTGAAAGGTATATAAAGGTTTTAGAGCAACATATGCTGTCCTCCAGACGACGTCTATTTCAGAGAAGGCCTTGTGTATTTCAGCAGGACAATGCAAAACCACATACTGCAGCTATTACAACAGCATGGCTTCGTCGTAGAAGAATTGGCCTGCCTGCAGTCCTGATCTTTCACCTATAGAGAAAAATACGTCAAAGATGACCACAAACTCTTCAGCAGCTGGAAACCTATATCAGCCAAGAATGGGACCAAATTCCAACATCAAAACTGCAGAAACTCATAACCTGGATGCCCAGATGTCTTCAAACTGTTAGGAAAAGAAGAGGAGATGCTACTCATTTTGTGCATAAAATTGTACAATTTCTCAGTTTAAACATTTATGTTATATATGCTCTATTGTGAATAAAATATTGGCTAATGTGATTTAAAAGTCTTTTAGTTTTCATTTTATTCAAATTTAAAAAACGTCCGGAAACGTTCCGGAATTCGGCTTGTAGGCTAAATAATTAGACAGGTAAATAAATCAATCAATTATTAATTATGTTGATAATTTATAATATTATGTTAATATTTTGAAAATTATTATTATAGGTGTCAGTGCCATTTGTCTCAAGATGCACACCAGTAATGTTTTTTTTCTAAAGTGCATTTATAAAAGCTACTTAAATGCCTTAATTGAACTAAGGCCTAATCCTGGCTTAATCTAAACCCTGTCTGTGAAACCAGGCCTTTGTGTTATTATTTTGTTTCAAATCATTTATCTGGAGCGTTTATGTTGGGATGTGTAGGTTCTGCTGTGACACGTAACTTGAAACTCTTTCAAGGAATTCTCTGTAAATGTGTTGTTAAAGGGGAAGCACATCTGCTGAGATGTGCACCATGGAGTTGGTTCACCCTCCACCTATAGCCTAACGTGTACAAAAAAACTTTTCTGAAGTAAACATGCAAATGTCAATTGTTAATGAGACTAAATCATGCACTGTGTAGCTGCAATCAAATTAGTAAAAATGGATGTCTTTCAGTGTTTTTGAAGCATTGTTAGTAGCTTCCCTCTTTTTCAATACCTACAAATTATTTAAAAAGGCAAATTGTCCAGCACAGCGATAAATGTAATGCCAGAATGTATCTGACACTGAACTTTCACACTAGATTTGATAATTCTGAAACGTAATGGCACAATCATCATAATTTTTGCTTCTCTTTTGGGACACTTCCCTTTTGTGGAAAACCTTCTGCACTTCCCTTTTCCAGATAATATTCAACGTCCAGTTAGATGCACATTCGAGGACTAATATTTGAGCACACAACCTGAAGGAAACTGACGACTAGTTGGCATAACTCTGTACACATGTTGTTAAACTGTTGAATTGAAACTAACTAAAAATCTCAGGGTAAATATTTTAGGTCAAAGGAGATCAGATGACAAAAAAGTTTGGATTAAGATATTATAAACTTTAACCACCATGTGCTGAATCTGTAGGTGGTAATTCACAGGTGTCGCTAATGAATACCCTTACAATATCAATGTACTAGAAGTATACTTGTAAGTGTACTATTTCAATACTGCTTGGGACTAAATTGTCCCACTTGTTAGTGTATGAAAGTATACTTTTTAGAATACATTAACTCAAAGTTTACTACTAAGTTTTTCAATTTGTACTGCAACTATACTACAAGTGAACTTACTGGTATACTAATAGATTATTAGTCAAATACTTTAGCACAAGAAAGTACACTTTGAAGTATGCCATCAGTAACTACTTATTTAACATAATACTTTGTTCCTATTTAGGTACTATTTTTTTTTTTTTTTTGTAGCACTTTACAATAAGGTTTCATTAGTTAATATGAATTCTGTCAGGACCACTATCGTCAAATATGATTGATAATTGCACAGAGTTTATATTGTAGCTTTCCTGTAGCTCAGTGGTTAGAGCATGGCACTAGCAATACCAAGGTTGTGGGTTCGATCCCAGGGATTGCACATACTCAGATACAAATGTATAGTATAATGCAATGTAAGTCGCTTTGGATAAAAGCGTCTGCCGAATGTAAATGTAAAGGTATTGGTGGTATGGTTCTGTTCTGGGCAAGAACTCTCTGTGCAGCCTAGCATGGATAAGAGCAGGGAGAGCAGCAATTACCCCTCTTGGGTAAACAGAACAGAACCAACATATGCAGATATAATTAATTTCAATAATTTAACATGACTTTATCCATTGACGGTTCTTCCATTTTCCCTTCCCACCAGGTTAGGAACTTGGGGGTCATCTTTGACAGCACCCTTTCATTTGAAGCTCACATTAATAACATAACCAGGTCTTATTATTTTCATCTCCGTAATATTGCTTGTCTCCGTTCATTTTTCACTCTGCGTAGTTCTGCTATTCTTGTTCATTCGCTTGTCACCTCTCGCATTGACTACTGTAATTCTCTTTTAATTGGTTTACCACATAAATCTCTTCATAATCTCCAACTGATTCAGAATTCTGCTGCTCGTATCATAACCCGGACTCCATCTATACAACATATTACCCCATCGCTTCAACAGCTTCATTGGCTTCCTATCAAATTCCGGATTGAATTTAAAATTCTTCTCCTCACTTACAAATCTCTTCATAATCTCTATCCACCTTACCTTTCATATCTCTTACAGCCCTACATTCCTTCTCGAACTCTCCGCTCTTCTTCTTTGGGTCTCCTCTATACACCTTCTGCTCGTCTAACCACCATGAGCCACAGGGCCTTTAGCCGTGCTTCTCCACGCCTTTAGAATTCTCTCCCAGTCAACATCCGTGATTCAGACTCGTTATCTCAATTTAAAGTTAAACTTAAGACTCATTTATTCAGAATAGCTCATCCTTCATGATTACTGTGTGCACTCAAGTCTAGCACTTTGGTTTTTTGTTATTCTTATAGCTGTCATGTTTGTAATTGTTGCTTTCTACTTATTTATGGCTTATTGGCATTGTTATATACTGTTATTTATTATTTTAATATTGTTCTTGTTGCTATTTCTTCTTGATGTATGGTGACCTTGAGTGATTTGAAAGGTGCCTAAAATAAAATGTAAATGTATAATTAAAATAAAATAAGCTTAAAATGAAATAAAATTTGCTTAAAGTTCCCCTGTAGTCAACAATTTTATCCCTTAAAACTCATATTTAATCACCAAAATAGCATGCGTTTTTTTCCTGTGAAAAAAAATTCTTAATGCCTTAAAATAGCTTAAATGTAACTCTACACCCTTGCCTCATTTAATATACAGAGATCTATGAATATGATAATTAGCCCCGCCTCCACTCACTTGCACAAGCTCAGACGAGATCCACTCGGTCAACTTACTGAGGTAAATACTGCACAATGGTATCGCTTTTTACAACATCGGACACATACAGTAAAAGTAATTAATATGATTAGCCTTTTGCTTGACTACATTATCAAACAGCTAATAATGAGTTGCTAATGTTACACAAACCATGTTCACATTCACGAGTCGCACCGCTGCCAGGATCCTTAGATACACTTTGAACAACTGAGAACGTCAGTGGAGAAAGGCATATAGTTCATCATAACATAGTACTATACATCATTCACCCGCTATATCGCTAAATCTACCCGATTTTTTTTAAATCAACAGAAAAATATTCTGGGATAACCTTCTTTTGAGACTCCCTTGCGCGGTCAGTTAATGATATGCTAAAGCCTGCCGGAACGTTGACATGATTGGTTACAAGGTAGCTTGTGACGTCATAAACACCAGCGATTTCAAACTGCGGGTTTGAGACTGTCTTTGGTTCACTGCAGTTTTAAAGAGAAAATACTCAGCAATGGTGTTGACTGATGAATTTGCACATGGTTTGTCTTAAAGCATGTTAAAAACACCAAATAGACATATGAACAACATTAAAATCTTGTTTTTCACTACTGGGGGACTTTAAGATAAAATAAATAAAAATACAACCCGAATTCTGGAAATGAAAAAATAGTATTTATATAATACACCTATAATAATAATTAATAATTGATTCGTATTAATAATACAACCCGAATTATGAAAATGTTGGGAGGTTTTTTAAATTTAAATAAAATGAAAACTAAAAGACTTTCAAATCACATGAGCCAATATATTTTATTCACAATAGAACATGGATAACATTAGAAATGTTTAAACTGAGAAATTTTACACTTTTATCCACTAAATGAGCTCATTTCAAATCTGATGCCTGCTACAGGTCTCAAAAAAATTGGCACGGGGGCAACAAATGGCTAAAAAAGCAAGAAATTTTAAAAAGATTCAGCTGGGAGATCATCTAGCAACTAATTAAGTTAATTGATATCAGGTCTGTAACATGATTAGCTATAAAAGGGATGTCTTAGAGAGGCAGAGTCTCTCAGAAGTAAAGATGGGCAGAGCTGTAAAAGAGTGCGTAAAAAGATTGTGGAATACTTTAAAAATAATGTTCGTCAATGTCAAATTGCAAATCTCATCATCTACAGTGCATAACATCATCAAAAGATTCAGAGAAACTGGAGAAATCTCTGTGCGTAAGGAACAAGGCTGAAGCCCTTTATTGGATGCCCGTGGTCTTCGGGCCCTCAGACACTGCATCACTCATCGTCATGATTGTGTCAATGACATTACTAAATGGGCCCAGGAATACTTCCAGAAACCACTATCGGTAAACACAATCCGCCGTGCCATCTGCAGATGCCAACTAAAGCTCTATCATGCAAAAAGGAAGCCATATGTGGACATGGTCCAGAAGCGCTGTCGTGTCCTGTGGGCCAAGGCTCATTTAAAATGGACTGTTTCAAAGTGGAAAAGTGTTCTATGGTCAGACGAGTCCAAATTTGATATTCTTGTTAGAAATCACGGACATTGTGTCCTCCGGGCTTAAGAGGAGGGAGACCTTCCGGTGTGTTATCAGCGTTCAGTTCAAAAGCCAGCATCTCTGATGGTATGGGGGTGCATAAGTGCATACGGTATGGGCAGCTTGCATGTTTTGGAAGGCACTATGAATGCTGAAAGGTATATAAAGGTTTTAGAGCAACATATGCTCCCCTCCAGACGACGTCTATTTCAGAGAAGGCCTTGTGTATTTCAGCAGGACAATGCAAAACCACATACTGCAGCTATTACAGCAGCATGGCTTCGTCGTAGAAGAATTGGCCTGCCTGCAGTCCTGATCTTTCACCTATAGAGAAAAATACGTCAAAGATGACCACAAACTCTTCAGCAGCTGGAAACCTATATCAGCCAAGAATGGGACCAAATTCCAACATCAAAACTGCAGAAACTCATAACCTCGATGCCCAGATGTCTTCAAACTGTTAGGAAAAGAAGAGGAGATGCTACTCATTTTGTGCATAAAATTGTACAATTTCTCAGTTTAAACATTTATGTTATATATGCTCTATTGTGAATAAAATATTGGCTAATGTGATTTAAAAGTCTTTTAGTTTTCATTTTATTCAAATTTAAAAAACGTCCGGAAACATTCTGGAATTCGGCTTGTAGGCTGAATAATTAGACAGGTAAATAAATCAATCAATTATTAATTATGTTGACAATTTATAATATTATGTTAATATTTTGAAAATTATTATTATAGGTGTCAGTGCCATTGTTTTGTCTCAAGATACACACCAGTAATGTTTTTTTTCTAAAGTGCATTTATAAAAGCTACTTAAATGCCTTAATTGAACTAAGGCCTAATCCTGGCTTAATCTGAACCCTGTCTGTGAAACCAGGCCTTTGTGTTATTATTTTGTTTCAAATCATTTACCTGGAGCGTTTATGTTGGGATGTGTAGGTTCTGCTGTGACACGTAACTTGAAACTCTTTCAGGGAATTCTCTTTAAATGTGTTGTTAAAGGGGAAGCACATCTGCTGAGATGTGCACCCTGGAGTTGGTTCACCCTCCACCTATAGCCTAATGTGTACAAAAAAACTTTCTGAAGTAAACATGCAAATGTCAATTGTTAATGAGACTAAATCATGCACTGTGTAGCTGCAATCAAATTAGTAAAAATGGATGTCTTTCAATGTTTTTGAAGCATTGTTAGTAGCTTCCCTCTTTTTCAATACCTACAAATTATTTAAAAAGGCAAATTGTCCAGCACAGCGATAAATGTAATGCCAGAATGTATCTGACACTGAACTTTCACACTAGATTTGATAATTCTGAAACGTAATGGCACAATCATCATAATTTTTGCTTCTCTTTTGGGACACTTCCCTTTTGTGGAAAACCTTCTGCACTTCCCTTTTCCAGATAATATTCAACGTCCAGTTAGATGCACATTCGAGGACTAATATTTGAGCACACAACCTGACGACTAGTTGGCATAACTCTGTACACATGTTGTTAAACTGTTGAATTGAAACTAACTAAAAATCTCAGGGTAAATATTTTAGGTCAAAGGAGATCAGATGACAAAAAAGTTTGGATTAAGATATTATAAACTTTAACCACCATGTGCTGAATCTGTAGGTGGTAATTCACAGGTGTCGCTAATGAATACCCTTACAATATCAGTGTACTAGAAGTATACTTGTAAGTGTACTATTTCAATACTGCTTGGGACTAAATTGTCCCACTTGTTAGTGTATGAAAGTATACTTTTTAGAATACATTAACTCAAAGTTTACTACTAAGTTTTTCAATTTGTACTGCAACTATACTACAAGTGAACTTACTGGTATACTAATAGATTACTAGTCAAATACTTTAGCACAAGAAAGTACACTTTGAAGTATGCCATCAGTAACTACTTGTTTAATATAATACTTTGTTCCTATTTAGGTACAATTTTTTTTTTTTTTTTTTTTTGTAGCACTTTACAATAAGGTTTCATTAGTTAACATGAATTCTGTCAGGACCACTATTGTCAAATATGATTGATAATTGCATAGAGTTTATATTGTAGCTTTCCTGTAGCTCAGTGGTTAGAGCATGGCACTAGCAATGCCAAGGTTGTGGGTTTGATCCCAGGGATTGCACATACTCAGATACAAATGTATAGTATAATGCAATGTAAGTCGCTTTGGATAAAAGCGTCTGCCAAATGCATAAATGTAAATGTAAAGGTATTGGTGGTATGGTTCTGTTCTGGGCAAGAACTCTCTGTGCAGCCTAGCATGGATAAGAGCAGGGAGAGCAGCAATTACCCCTCTTGGGTAAACAGAACAGAACCAACATATGCAGATATAATTAATTTCAATAATTTAACATGACTGATGTCATGCTTGACTGACGTGACCTGCCAGAACTGATACTTGATCTATAAAATCAACATTTTTAACAAGCATTTATTAATCTTTGTTAATGTTAATTTCAACATCGATTAATACATTAAAATCAAGTTGTATTTGTTAGTTAATGCACTGTGAACAAACATGAACAGCTGTATTTTTATTAACTAATGTTAACAAACAATAATAAATATTGTAACAAATGTATTGATCATTGTTAGTTCATGTTAAAGTTAAAATTATCTACACAGTAGCACAGACCACGAATCAAGCCATAGAGCTATTACATTTTCGGTCATTTCAGTTTGCATTGTTAAATTTAAAAATGGTTTTAAATACTAATATATATATATATATATATATATATATATATATATATATATATATATACAGTATACATGCTCTTTACCCACTGTCACACTAAAATAGCTGTTCCACCATATAATTGCTATAAATACCGGGGTATATGGCTTGATGAAAGGCTGGGTTTTAATATACATATTGAAAATCTTTTAAAAAAGCTCAGACCTAAAGTGGGTTTTCTCTTTCGTATAAAGAAATTTTTCCACTTTGAAGCTAAAACGAGAATTATCCAAAGTTGTTTCCTGTCAGTGTTGGATTATGGTGATGTGATTTATGCAAACCTATCTTTACTAAAGAAGTTGGACTGTATATGTCATGCTGCAACACGATTTGTGATGAATGCATCATCATGTTCACATCACTGTAATTTGCATGAATTGGTTGGTTGGTCCTCCTTGTACCAAAAGAGAAAAATGCATATGCTGTTTATTGCCAAGGCATTATTTAGGCAAATTGCCAACTTATATCTGTAATCTCTTATCATATTATAGTTGTAATTTTAGGACTAGATCTTCTTTTATTTGTTCCTATAAAGCATATTCTGAGTTTGGCAAAACTGCCTTTTCCTCTTACGCTCATATAGGTTATGGAATGAAACTCAGCAATTGTAACAGAACGACTAACCAACTATGAATCCAGCCACACGGATTATGCACCTCCGTCAGGGGAAACGGACAATAGCAGAATATACCATGGAGTTTATTGACCTTGGCACAGGACACGGTATGCCTTATGATTTTTTGGGGGGGACTATCTGAGCCACTCAGTTCGCTCATGCCCTTGCATGATCTTCATTGGACCCTAGAACATTACACTGATCTTGTACTGCAACTGAGCGACTGTGTGAGTGCTGTGGAAGAGGAACGCAACATTCACTTTGTACCTGATGTGCCAGAGTCCTCAATGAGTCAGTCTCTGGTGTCTCCAGCCTTCACAGGTGCCTCACTGGAGTCTTCAGTCAGATGTTCCTGTCTATTCATGTGGAGTTTTGTAATTAAAAAACATGCGTGCAAGTGGATTCTCCCTCTGCCTCGTTTCTCAGCAATTTTAAAAATTGACACAATTTTTGATTTTAATATATTAGTAAATGTTGAAATTAATATTAAGATTAATAAACGCTTTAGAAGTATTTATCATTGTTAGTTCATGTTAACAAATGGAATCTTTTTGTAAAGCGTTAACGAATTTCCTCAAGGCAGAATCTCAAAGATTCAAAAACATCCACTAAGTTTTGCTTAATTGCAAAAAACGTGCTTGTGATGCATTTCCTAGAAATGGTTTCATTTTCGCTCCTCCCTCATTTCCACCCAATAAAAATCAGTCAAATGAGCATTTCAGACACTTTCTGAACTGCAGCTCAGACTCAACAAGACTCTTTCATTTCCACGAGCTCAAGAACGACACGCAGGTAAATCTATGTACAAATATAAATAATATAGTTCAGATACTGAAGATCATCTTAATAATGCATTACTGTCTTTAATCATCTCATTTTAATTGTTACAACTAGTCTTGAGTGCTCTTCAAGATATTAATCTTGATGTGAAGCTCTTTTAAATTGATTTCAGAAAATGTATTGATGCTTTCAAATCATTCTAACGTATGCTGTAATTATATATGGAAAGTTGTTTCAGACAATAATGTGCAGTAGCAGCAAAAGATTTGTTCTTTTTAATTATTGCACAGAAATGTTATGTTTAGCAGTCAAACCCCGGCAATGTGTAAGCACAGTTAACTATTAAACTAGCAGCTGTTTTAGCTAATAACTTTTGAACCAAATAATGGGCCAAATTCTTTACCATTTAGTTGAAAATTTCCTGTTTTTAACTTTTTAAAATCTGATTTGCCACAAATTCAGCACAGATCAGATCATCTTCAGGCTGTGCTTGTCAGAAGGGTCATCATCAAGCTAAAGTTAAAAAGATGAAAATAGCTATTTATCATAGTCACACTGCCTTGAGCAGAAGAACCTTACTGGGCAGCAGGCAGTATCTACTCAATATATTCAAGTTATTTATCCTTTTTCTACCCCTGAACCTAAAAATCAAAAAATCAAAAAGCTTAATAAAATAAAATAAAAAAAGGTGTCATTTTCTAGTTTCTGCCTATTTAATTTCAAATTGAAAAACAATCAAATGTTCATGGACCTGCCCCCAAAAAACTGGTACATTCTAAAACGCTTAATGTGACTTAAAGATCAGATTCTGTACACACCTTATTAATAAACCATACTATGTGCAGATAAGCAGATGCGTCCAGAATATGAACGCAATGCGTCAAAACTCTTACACCGTGTCCTAACCAGACGCGACGCGATAAGATCCCAGCGACAAACAACACACCAGATGTGACGCGACTATGAGACGAGATAAAGTTGTGAAAATTGCATCAAAGCAATTTAAAAAAAATTTATTAATTATCCATTCTGCAATTGCATGAAAAAGTATGGGAACCACAATGGGGTCTAATTAAACGCACTGCATTAATATTTGGGCTCATCTGTTTATCTGCACATAGTGTAGTTTATTTATAAAGTGTGTACAGAATTTGATCTTTTAATATCCCTGTCTTAGAACATTAAGCGTTTTTCAGGTTAAGCACTTTAGAATGTCCCAATGAACTCGGGTGTCTAGTTAATTGTAATGAGCATTTTAAAACGTGACAAATTCACAAATTTGTAATGAGAATCCCTTATAAACCGGCTGTTGTCAACAAAAGAGCGGCTTTGAGGGCTTCCTGTTTTCCTTAAAATAATGTAAAATGTGGCAATGTTTCACTGCAAAATAAGAGTATTTAAGAAATTATTATTATTATTATTATTACTTTAACCATATAGAGATATATTGAGAAAAGCCTTGTTGTAGAAGCTGTTCATTAGCTTGTGTTCATTATCTTATTAACGACTCATTGAAGCTCTAAGCGTGTCACTCTCGTTCTCAGGATGAGATCGGCGGTTCTCCTCTTACTCCTCGTCACTCTGATGTTCACAGATGGATGGGAAGAGTTTCCCTGCGAGTCAGTTAAAGATAACAACGCTTATTATAAGTTTGAACACAAACATATTCTCCCATCTAATTTCAACACAAGGAGTCAAAGAGCTTGGGAAAGTTACATGACAAGAAATCGTCTTTGTGGCAGAGCTCCTCAACAGTCCTTCCTCCACAAAAACGACAAGGACAGAGTTAAAGGAATCTGCCATGAACGAGGAGTCAGATACAGTGGCAACATGTGCATCAGTAGGAGATCGATGGAAGTGTACATTGTTAAAAGTTATTATGATTCAAATAGAATGTGTAAAGTTCAGTTTCGGTCTAAGCGCTCTTATGTGGTTGTAGCTTGTGGTGTCGTTGGCAACCAATGTTTGCCTGTTCACTATCAGACACAAACTACCAGCCGACCATCGGCTAGAAATCTGCCCTGTGCGCCGCGGGCCTAAGTACAGTATAGGGTTGAAAAGTGAAAAGATAGAAGCAAGTAATTTCTACAGGACGTTTAGCATAAGCATTATCATCCAAGACGCATGCCAACATGTTCATTAGCTTCACTTCTATCCTCTAACATCACTTCTACAGCTGCTTTTAGTCCTTTTAGGTCAGAGATTGTTGTTTATTTTTGTGAGTGCTTCATTTAAAGTGTACAGAATCAGTGAATCAGTAATTAAAAATGATCAATTTTTTTTGTCAAAGGTTCCCTGAAGTATTTGATTGGAGAAATTATTGCTGTTTATTACTGTTTTTAATTCAATAATGGCAATTACTATGCTTTTCCATGTGCAATTTTTCAGAACAAAATTATTTTTTCAAGCTCTTTTATATTCTTCAAAAATACAACAGTGTAAATGCGTGTGTGGTGTTATGGTTTTGCAAAACCAAAGTTGTGTTATTCATGCAAAAAATAAATAAATAAATCTTACTGTGTGAGTGACTTACTGTCCAGCTTTCCAAGCTTTATAATGGCAGTGAACAAGGATCAATGAGTTATGAAGTAAAATATCTAGCTTCCGCCAGACCACCTTCCGTATTCAAAGTACGAAGAAAGTGTAAAACTCTTGCAGTTCAAAAAGCTTATGATACTTCCTACGCCTTCCCTATTCAACTTACAGAAAAAAGCTTAACTGATGCGAGGCCAGTTCAGTTTTTTCCGTAAATTGAATACGTCTAAAACAGTCTTTTTGTAACAATTACTAACACCATGTCTACACCATATCGCAACACAGAGTCTTGCATGCGGGCGGCCTGCTAATATTTGATGTAACACGTGTTGCGATATGGTGTAGACATGGTGTTAGTAATTGTTACAAAAAGACTGTTTTAAGTGCTACTAAAGGTCACCCAAAAAATTTACATTCTGTCACCATGTACTCTCCCTCATGTCGGCCCAAACCTTTGTTTCTTTATCCTGTGGAACACAAAAGTATTTGTAAAGGTTTAGTTTGTTGTTCATTTAGCATCTACAGCAGGGCTGTCCAAACCTGCTAAGGCCACTGACTCTTATTAAACACTCCTGAACCAGCTAATAATGGACGTCCAGGGGTCCATTTCAGAAAGGAGGTTAAGTGAAAACTCTGAGTGTGTTAACCCTGAAATGAGGGAAACTCTGGGTTTTCCGTTTCAAAATGGGAGGTATGTCAAACCCGAGAAAGCAGGGTAAGTCAAGCCCGTTTCTGAAGGAGAGGTAACTTACACTCAGAGTCAGTTACCATAGTAACTTACTCTGTGAACCTAACCTGGTCGCGAGCAGGTTTTCTTCTGTAAACCCAGAGTTTCTTTCAGTCTCCTCCCCCTGTTTAAAGTGCAAGCGATGTTTAAATACTTCATTCATTCATTCACGCTGCAAAAATGTTTGTCTTATTTCAAGTACAAATATCTAAAAATTCTTAAATCAAGATGGATTTTCTATATAAGAAAATTATATAAGATATTTAGTCTTCCTGGGGGGCATCTAAATTAAGAGCATTTTACTTTGGTAAAATTATCTGCCATTGTGGTAAAAAAAAAAAAAAAAAAATCTTAATGCAAATGGAAAACAAGATCATTCGAAGTGCCTATTACTAAGTATGAATGTATAGTAGCTCTGCCAACCAATGTCCACAAGGTTAAAAACAACGCTAGAGATTAACAGTTTCAGTAGTGTTGGCAGTAACGTAACGCGATGGGCGTGGAGAACTAATTTATGACGCGAGTGACGGGGTTTGAATCCGACTTTTGCTGAGCTTGCTCTCCTCTCTTTTCCCATCATATAACACATCAGAAAGGCATTTATTTTCAATAAAAATTAAGAAAATGTTCTAAAAGTGGAAGTAAATTGCCTAACGATTGTTTAATAATGATAAAATAATCTACACTCTGTTATTATTGCATCCTGTTAATGTACAACAATACTGAGGTGCAAATAGTATGTATCTGTCAGTGTAAAGTATAAGTAACATCTAATTACTATTTACACTTATTGCAAAGAATTTGCAAAGTAAGAAAAATGCATTTAAATTATTATTAATATTTTACTCTTTTTTTTTTTTTTTTGCCCATGGGATACCATGAAAAGGAATATTAGTTCAATAACCTACCGTTCTGCCAGTTTTCACCTCTGATTTTATAACAGCGATAAGAATTAAACTTGTATTGACTGAAAAAGTATTGATTAAAAAGTATTTTTGTCGGGTGCTGTTGCCATGGTGAATTGTAATATCGGCGCTCCGTTGATAATGGCTTTTCATAAGTCATGGACACATGCTTAACTCAGAGTTGATTGAACTAACTCAATTCAGCTGTTCTGAAACAGAAAACTCAGAGTTTCCCATCTCAGACTAAGTCAACTCAGAGTTCAAGTTTTAACTCAGAGTTGGTTGAACCTCCCTATTGAAACGGGCCCCAGGAGATTGTTGGGTGGCTGCAGACAGGCAGGGCTGGCCTTGGATGGGGAATGGCTTAAAATAAAATAAAATAATCTTAAAATAAAATAAGCTTAAAATAATATAAAATAAAATAAGAAATAGAAGCTAAAATAAAAAATAAAATATGCTTTAAAAATATATGTAGTTGAAAATGAATTAAGCTAAAATATGCTTAAAATAAAATAAATGAGCTTAAAATTAAATAAAATAAGCAAAAGATAAAAATAAGTTCAAAAGAAATAAGCTTAATATAAAATAAAATAATTGTAAAATAAAATATGCTTAAAATAAGCTTAAAATAAAATAAGATTAAGTTAAAATAATATAAAATAAGATATAAATTAAAATAAAATAAGTATCTTAAAATAAATTAAGCTAAAATATGCTTAAATAAAATAAATATGCTTAAAATAAAATAATCTCAAAATAAATAAGCTTAAATGAAATAAAATAAGCAAAAAAAGTTTAAAATAAGTTTAAAATAAAATAGGCTAAATAATTAGGTCAATAAACAATTATGAATTATGTTGATTGATAATAAATTGTTAATATTTTGACTATTATTATAGGTGTATTATATAAATGCAAATTTTTTGATATGCATAAGTCCCCTGAGGTACGTGAATGTCTGCTTAAGAATCACATTCCAAAGTCAAGCACTTAATATTATTATTTCTACTCTTTATTTATTTTGGCCAATAAACAAATAGTTAAATAGAGTACAACATTTTACATATTTAAAAAAAAGGCCCAGATACACCAATGTTATTGTACTGAAAGGTTTAGGTTGAAAGATTCAGGTCCAGATTTAGTTTGAAGCACTCAGTGGCAAATAATCTAAACTCTCACAAGCAGAGCTGTATATTCTGCTTTGTTTTCAGTCTCATCATCAGTATTTATTACTTTGGACAGACAGAATCAGAAGCTCTGATGGGCCGCTGTCTCATGACAGAGATATTATAACTTCGCTCTCACTTTCTCTGTCCTCTGAAAGACGTTTCCATTCGCTTGCTGCCTCCATTGCAGATTTGCCTGCTCTGGCATCCCATGAGAGATCAGCCTCTGCTGAATCTGATGGAAACAAATACAGACTTGTGTTTTTGTGCTTAAACATGCTGTCTGAATGCAGCCTATAGAAGAAAATACTGTACTCATGAGGTATGGGACCAAACTGGTTTCACAAACAAACCTGCTATTAGTTTTGAAAATAGCAACATTTTACTCTCAAATTAATCAGTTGAAATTCTCTCTCAAAAAGTTGGGAAAGAGTTGGAAAGTCTGATTCATTTTAGAGAATCAGTTCATCCAGATGCTTCATAAGCAGTAAACAAAAGATTCACCAATAAAATAAAAGAATCACTGAACAGAATTATTAGTCTTCGTTTTTTGTGAATGTTGTACTCGATAAGTTCAAGAATAAAGATCGATTTCTGAGTATCACTCACCTCCTCTAGGATGGCAGTCTTCACATCAGGATCGTTCACATTCTGATCCGATTCCACCTCCAGTTTCAGAACCTGTTTATACACTGGGACTGTGGGACACACAGTAAAAAAAAAGAAAAACATTTCACATTTTCTCTATGATCAAAGAACCCTTTTAACAGGGACCATCTAAGGTTCTCTCAAAGCTATGAGCAAACATTCTTCCAGTAACACTAATAGAATGTTCCTGACCTGACAGAGGAGGTAAAACAGGCAAAATATGGACCCTAGGGATGGCTACAGGGGGCGGTAGGGAGACCTCGAGATATTCCGGGATTAAAAAAGAAACACCAGTGAGGGGTGGCTCACTGGCTGATGACCTTGTAGCCAACACGCTGGCACCAGCGGAGCTGTGTCTGGCAGAAATGCCTTGCAGGTGTACCCACCTGTGCTTCCAACTAATAAAGCTGGTTCTACAGTGACTACTGCGAACAGGGCAGTTGGCATCCAGGAAAGACTGGAGGGCTGCGAAGGAAGACTGGTTGGTGGGAGGAAAGACTGCATTAGGGGTGGAGGGGCTAGTTACTCATTTCCACATGTCCCTAGAGTATGAGCTCCAAGGTCTCCCAAACCAAATACAAACAGAACAGGAAAACAGCCAGGCAGTTCACCGAGAGGCGGAATGGAAGATGGACCAACTAGGATGGACTACACGGTAATGACTAGCACACTAAAGGAAAACGAACAAAGGATCCTGAGAAAATGCAGCTGTGGGTTGTCCAAAGTGACAACATATGTAGGCGTGTCAATCCACCAAGGATAGACAAAGTGTGGCGGTAACCAGATGCGAGCTTGCACCGCGACAGCAGGTCAGACAAGAGGGAATCACAGGCAGGTTGAGCACCACTATGCTATAGGTCAGTCTTCCCATCAGGGCCAGCACCAGGAGCAGGTCAGCCTTCAACAAGAGCATCCCGATTAAACATTAAGCAGGGAACCTATAAGACCGTCAGTCAAGCATACCCAGAAGCCAAAAATCAAGTGGCCAAAATCAAGTGATAAAGACACATGGGCAAGCTTTGACTGTACACCACTCTCCAGTCCACTTTAAGAGGCAGTATAACCTCTAAGTTAAACACCATTGGCCTCACCATATACGACAAGGGCAAAATCAGATTTGGAGAGTTGCCCCAGAGGAGAGACACTCCTAAACAGACCGGGAGATGGGAGCAAGAAATCCTCCAACTGCTAAAAGAAAGACGACTGCTTCAGAAATCATGGCGCACCGCCAGCAACAGGGAAAACGAGGGCCTGTGGAGCCAGATAAAAAACATAGCTCAAACACTGGAGATGAGCAGAAAGAATTAGGAAACACAGAAGTTGGAGGGAGAAAGCAAGGGCTAGCTTCATCCGGGATCCCTTCAAGTATGCTCAGGGGTTGTTGGAGGACAAAAAGTCTGGGATACTGCAGACAACTGAGTAGGAGTTGGAGGAATACTGCAAAGACCGACTCAGTGACAGTTAAAAGGAGAGCCCACCTGGATCACCAGGGCATGTACCTTAGCCACCAGAACCTTCCTCTCAGTTTGACACCAGCCCCCCTAAATGGGCAGAAGTCAAGTAGGTGGTAGGGTAAGCAAAAGCTGCTTCAGCACCTGGACCAAATGATCTACTCTATAGGGTTTTCATGAACTGCCCCAGGCTCCTGAAGCTGTTATAGGAGATAATGCGCATTGCCTGGAAAACCATTGCAGTCATCACCTTCACTCCAAAAGAAAAAGACTCCTGTAGCATCAGCCAATTCAGAGGCATTGCCCTGCTAAATGTAGAATGGATTTTCTTCTCTGTGGTGTCTCATCTGATGGACGGGTTGAGAAAAATCAACCAAAGCAAAAGAAATCTGAATTTTAAACTGCAAACTATCTTTACTGCGGTCTTTTACTGAGTATACCGTTGCATACTCAGTAAAAGCACAAAAACACACTCACTCGCATAGCAGAAGAAAGGTTGTGGACTGCCGCAGTTCTGAGCATCCCACAGTCTTTGATCTTGTAAATGTTGTGCCACACATTCTCCTGATCCATCCGGTTGAGAGGAGGCCCAGTTTCTGAAGGAAGACGTGCTGTTATCGGACCAGGTGAAAGCGTCTTGGAACAAGCCGATATATGTGACTTGTTCTGCAGGAATCAGCTGCTGGATTTGAAGGTTCTCGTCCTGGTTCCTCACGCTGACCAAATCTGTGTGAAACTGTCTGCAGTATCTCTGAGCTTCTCTCCATGGCTTTGGCTCATTAATGAAGATGTATCTGCGTTCATTATAATTCTGACCTTGAAGATAAAAAAGAGAAGAGCTGAATTTGCTTAGTGCTAACTACACCATTTCATGAACTCAAAGTTTAAATGTTATTAATCAAAGCAGCAACACAAAAGCTTCTTTTATTCAAACAAATAATATGGCAAGCAATTTATCATAAGTTGTTTTGGATAAAAGCTATGAGATGGTGATTGAAAATAATATGGAAGAAAAATTTATATTTCATTTAATACTTTGGCGTTCATTCACAAATAAACACTCCTGATAAACATTTTGTTCACTTGTAAAAGCACTGGGATAGACTGTATAAATGATTTTGAAGTTGTAGGCTGCGCCTGAAATCAAATACTTCCCTACTATATAGTATGCGAAAAACAGTACGCAAACAGAGTAGCATGTCCAAATACATAGTATTCGAAAAACAGTAGGCAAAAAGTACTTCTGGCGAGATTTTGAAGAGTTCATTCGACGAACACTTGTATCTCATGAGGCCATGGGAAAGATGGCAGTGAAGCAACACAACTGATGCTGGTAGGTCACATGACAGTATATAGTAGCTATATATCATGTCTTAATTTCATTCATATTACCCTTATTCATACTAAATAGAGTGTACTTTTCTAGTGATCGCAAAGTGAGTTCAAATTCAAATATAGTACCTACAATTTTGGACGCACCAATAGATTTTCGGAGTAAGTTTAATCACAAATACTACAGCCTATGGAGCCCTTAAAGGGATATGGTGATGGAAAAAAAATATCAAATGGGAGGAAAAAAATGCTTTTGCGTTCTTCTGAGAACCTTTGCATTCGCCCACAAAATATTTGCATTCATCCTTAAAACTTTGCAATCGCTCGCAATACGCAAACGCAAAGTTTCTCAGGGAAATGCAAATGTTTTGCAAGGCTCCGTGTTTCAAGATTTCAGTGTTTCAAAATTTCGTGTTTAATTCACACTACGAAAAAAATCAATTAATTGTGAAATTTACTAGCAATTTCTGAGTGAAAATTCTTTCTACACTAATTTTTCCTCCAACCTCATTTTTTTCCATTGCAAAAAGTTTTGTGTGCAAACACAGTTTCTCAGGGTTTGCAAACGTTTTGCTAGCGAAGCATTGAGATATAATGTTTCCTCCCGTCTCTTTTATTTGCCTTCACCATGATGACCCTTTAGTGGCTCCGTCATACACATCTACAGAAATGCATACATGTAAATTATGAATACCAGTGACGGCTGGCCAGTAATTACCATTGTAGCAGATGAAGGTCCTGGACGGCTCACACTGCGTGTCACGAAACTTCCCTTTATCATCCATTACTGAACAATATTCATCACCATAGTTAGTTGGTTCTCTTGGTCCCCAATTTCTGTATTCAGTTTCTCCTTCCTTGTAAAACCCTCGATCAGCCAGAGCCCAACGCCACTGTTTGCGACTCGTTTTCTTCAGTCCGATCCAGGCGTATGTAGTGTACGCGAAGTTTTCAAGAGCAAAGAGCTCCTCCATTTCTGCCCGGTCCGTTAGAGTCACCAGATCAATGTAATTGTCTCGGCAGTACTGTTGAGCCTCATCAAACGTCTTGGGTTGATTCACAAAGCAGAAGTGTTTAGAGGGATTTAAAGTGCCTTGAAAATATAGCATTTTTGGTTAAAATTTCCATTTAAAATGCAGATGCAAATACAATATATATTTTGTAGGTCTCTATACCTGCTGCATGAGGATGTATAAAATACCCTGAGCTACTAACAGATGTATGTTTCATCTCACCTGTAACACAATATACACCACAGCTCATGAGGATGAGAAGAAGCCTCTGCTCCATGACTGTCCTGTCAACAGAAAATATTGGCACACTAAGAACTCAAATAATGCCTAAAAATAATAGATTACACATGCAAAAATTCTTCCTCAGTATTTTTGTCTTGTTTTCCAGTACAAATATCTAAACGTTCTTAAATCAAGATTTACTGGAGAAGCACAATGACACAGAACTCTTTCTTTGAAGAGTTGATCAAAATTAAGTGAGTTGATAAATTAAGCAGATTCTACCAATAAAGTTAAATTTTTTTATAGTTTATTTTTCTGACCTTACTGGCAGAACTTTGTTCTTGTTTAAAGCACAAACTCACTTCAATTTTAAATACATAAAACAAGACCTTTCTGTCAGTTTGCATCTCGTCTTGATTTAAGAATGTTTAGATATTTTATTTATCATTTGTAAGTCACTTTGGATAAGAGCGTCTGCTAAATGAATAAATGTAATCATCCAAAAATGTTATGCAGTATCAAAATATGAAGACAAGCCTTAATAATAGTATTTTTTTTCTGAGGTAAATGTCTCATTTGAAGCATGTTTACATATCTTTACTAGAAAACAACTTGTGAACTGCTAATAAAAATTCAGAAAAGTTTCTTAGTCACCTGTTGTGCTGAACTCAGATCTGTTAAAGCACTCTGACTACTTTGGTTATGCTTTTTCCTGCTTTCTGGTCTTCTTGTTTGCTCTACGACCCTTCTGAATGACACAGACTGATTTTCATCCTAAATTTGCTTGAAACATGAAGCCTATTATTCAAAACACATTAAATGAGGTCATGCAATGGAAAATACTGACAGGCTGGGTAAAGGCAGCTGGTGTTTTGCACTTCAATAAAGTCACAAAAAGACAAAAGAGCCAAGAGGACTGTAGAATTGCTCTTATATATCTCAGCGATTCATTAAGTATCAACTTTCTCTCAGACGTTTCTTTTAAAATTCCTTCAGGGAAATAACAGTTGTGAATAGTTGACATTCATTAAGATAAAACTGAAAAGAAAAGAAAAATTACTTCTCGTCCAGTACAAATATCTTAACATTCAAGATACAGAAGCAAAACGACTTTTTAAACAAGAACAAATATCTGCCAATGGAGTCAGAAAAAATAAACTTGTTTTCCCTTTAAATTAAGTTGATTTTTCTGACCCCATTGGCAGATATTTGTTCTTGTTTTAAGCTTCAACTCACTTTATTTTGATACAGTTTTCAGTAAACAAGATTTAATATTTTAAGTAGTTTTTGCTCCTCTAGTAAATGTGTCTCGATTTAAGAATATTTAGATATTGGTACTGGAAGACAAGACAAAAATACTGAGGCTTAAAGTAATTATGCAGTGTATCAAGCTAAAATGAATGTAGATAGCAGATCAGACTTCTTAAGCAAAGAAACTTGTCTTCATATGCTCTCCATTTACCTAAGAGAAACAACTGAGATATTAAAGAGGTCTCATTTGTGATTGTTTTGTGCAACGATATGCCACATTAGGGGAATCCGAAAATGAAAACGCACAAAAACTGGCAAGAACAAAAGCAGATTTACAGATAAACCTGGACGTTTAGATCACCTTTATGGAATCATGTGTGATGACACACAACTTGCACAGGTTGTGCGATGCCCTCATCTTTAAAAAACTACGAACAAACTAAACTAGATCAAAGATATGATGCAAGTGACATTAAACACGTGTTCAGTTACAGTATATGTGGATAAAAATGCATGTTTGTGCCGTTTTATTGCCTGGTATGATCAAGAATTTCAAAGAAAACATTTAGAAACCAAACAAAACAGTAATTTCTCATATTGTTTATCCATGATAATACATTAATCATTTTCAATGTATTTTAACCATATTTTCTAGTACAATAAATCATTTTGTTACTGTGTTGGGATGTCCAATCTAAAGTCATAGAGAAACACTGAGGTCATTGAGTTCATTGAATTCGTCAACTTCTGCTCAACTCAAAGCTGTGTTTCTGGTCTAATCCACTCATTTTCATGACATTTTGTGTACATTTGACTAAAGACCTGGTGAACCTGACTGGAACATCTTTCCTAGAAGTGATCTGCATGAGAGATTGACACCAGCTTTGTCATTCCTTAATCCTTAATCAGTTCTGCTTGCATTATTCTTATTTTTTTATTCTTATTTTTCAAGTATTTAAATGTCAAAATGAAATACTCCAGCCACTTTATTTTAGTGCACTGTTTGAATGTTAGGAGGTTGTTGGTGAACCTGCTTGATGTGGTCAGCTCACATAAAAGAACCACAAAGAACCTTTCAATGATCAGTTCTTAAAATATTTTTTTTTTCTTAGTGTGAAGAACATTTTAATAATCTTAAGAACCTTTTTCACTATAAAGAATCTTTAGTGATTCCACAATTTATTTATTTTCTTTCTTTTTTTTTTTAAATTTGTCTCTAATGTATGGAAGCCCCTTTCTGCCACATCATGCTTTAAAAAATTATAATTATGATGAAGTCATAATTTATGGGATGAAAAGTTAGGACAAAGTCAAATGACTTAAAGTATATAAATATAAATTATGACATACTAAGTCAAAATCATGACTTAAAAAGTCATGATTATGACATGAAAAGTCAGTTATGACAAAATAAATTATATGACAGTCATAAATTCGACTTTTAATCTCATAAATGATAATTCATCTGTATTATATATATATATATATTGTTTGGTTGCTATCAAGCCTATAAATTAACAAGTGTACTGTAAATCAACTACAACTACAATCGTATTGTAAAAACACAGCACAACTAAAAAAACTGCAAAACAAGAGCAGCAGTAAATTTACATTTTTTATTTTTGCTCTAATCTACTTTAAGATGTTACTGTAATAACACCATGCACTGAATTAAAACTGAGTTAAATAATTTCATTTGAGGAAAATGATTGTCTTAATTTGGTCAACTGCCATTTAATATTTATTCTGTGTTAGTAATGTGAGTATATTAGCACTGTGAACTTGTTTTATTTGAGTCCACTAAGAAAGCACACATTCATGTGCTAAATACCTTAAGGCTATCACTGCATCAGCAACTACACAATTACTGCCTTTAAATAAATCAAAAATGTATTAAAAACAGCATAACATCAATGTTTTCCGATTATTGAATTAAACATGACTTAAACACGGGCTCTCTTTTCAGCTCAATGGTAACCTCACAAAACAAAGACAACAGAAATCCTAACAGACATTAAACACTAACAGATCTTCTCTACATCATTGTGTGCAAAAACACATAAAATAACGCTTCAGTTCAACATTTACTCTCCTGATCAGTCATTGAGTGATTGACTGAACTTTTTTTCAACTATAAGTAGAAAAAAAAATGACAGTTTACTGCTGACTTCAGCCACAGTCTCGGATGAAATGAAGATTAAAGACATTAAATCTCTCCAGATCTCAGCAGAGGAGGATTAAACAACTCCACAAACAGCATTATTAGCTCCACTTATTACTAACCAGATTGAATTTATTTCTGTCATACATCCACAGAAGTTCTAATTGAGAATTAATGGAGGTTTAGGTGTTGATGTTTTATTGAAAATGTTTGGTTTGAAATCGCTATTATGGTGATCAGTGTTTGCTTTAGTTGGGCTCTTGAGCCTTGACTTTACATTACATCTGGCTGCTGTAACTGTGTGTTTATAACATACATTTGTTATGGCAAAAAAGAAAAAAAAAAGAATTTGAAAAAGCCTTTTGAAATAGGAAAGCCTTCGTTGTACTGCTGTGGCGCATTTGGTCTTCGAATGAACCTTCTGAACACAGCTTATATATCCTCAAAATGTTTGAATTATGATTTAAACCATGTTGGATTTTGTAATTTAATGATCAAGAGATGAGATCGCTGGTTGTTCATGAGTTTATTTGAGCTGCTGTTGTTGACACGTTCTTTTATGTTTAGCACAAAAGGATTATAGATATTTTATACCCAACCTTCACTCCTTCATAAATAAACAATATTTCATTTAGCTGAGGCACATAATGTTGGTGCTTACTGATTCACATTCATCCAGTCATTTCTAAGATAAAGTCATTATTAACACATGAAACTCAATATAAGAGAGAGAAGTACCACAACAGCATACAGAGATCCTTAAAACACAAATGAGGAATTTAAAAAACTCACACCATCGTCAGTTACATAAATTATATCATGATAGAACAGAAATAAAACAGTATAAACATACAGTATAATGATGAGTATATGATGTCCTTTGACCCCTCACAAAATACAATTACACGCACAAAAAAAGCAAAGAGGTTCTGGACGTCAAGGCTCTTAACAATTAACAATTTGACAACAAACGTCAATATTTGAAACTGTTTATTTAGACTTACATGATACCCTACTGTGTAAGTCTCTTTTATTTTATTGTGTAACCATAAAGACACTGGTTCACAGAGATCATAGCGGCAAACCATTAAAATTTCGAAATGTTTAAAAAAGTAACAAAGCCTTGTTTACTGAAATCACGTGACTTTGGCAGTTTGATACGTGTGGTGAATGATTCACAACAAACCAAGTGATGAATGAAACTGAAGTTATAGGAAATAAACACACAAGCATTTGTTATCTTACATGAAAGGTGTGTGTTTCCATTCACTCTTCATATCTGCTGCAGATGAAGTTGAGTTTGTCAGTCTCAGGACGGCTGATCCAGCGCTGATCTCCTCCAGACTGAACTGCTCCAGATCTCATTGTATGCTCACACTCTTCCTCTCCTGTGCCGTTCCCTGGAGCCCAGTTCTGATAGCACACGGTCTGTCCGCTCACCCAGAACCAGAGGCCCACAGTGCAGGAGTGACGTAAACCCAACCACACCACCTCAGTAGACGCCTGTTTAACCACATTCATCACCTCACGCTGCTTCTCTTCTGAATGAACCGAGACCAGATCCACATGATTCTGTCTGCAGTATCTCAGAGCTTCAGACCACGTCAGATTCTCTTTGATCAGAATCAGTTTATCTGGACACAAAACAAACCACAAGAAAAACTAGAGAGAGACTGATCAAAAACAACATGCAGAACAAACACTGTGGAGGAATTTGTCATGTCAGACATGTAGTGTGAACTTTAAGATATCTGGAGGTGATGGATGGATTGTGTGTGTTATGTGAGGATCTGCTCACCTTCATGACACACAAAAGGAAATGGGTTGTCGCAAGAGATGTCTATCCATTGTCTCTGAGCGTTCTGTTCGATCGCTGCACAGTTTTCATTTCCTCCATTATTATCAGGTTCACCAGTATTCCAGTATCTGAATGAGGAGTCACTCTGATCTGACCACTGCCATGAGTCTCTGAACAGACCGATCCAGACATCACCAGATATGTGACTATCATTGATGAACTTCTGAAGCTGTTGACTCTCATTCTGGTTCCTCACACTGACCAGATCAATGTGATTCTGTCTGCAGTAACTCTGAGCGTCTCTCCAATTCTTCGTCTGATTGACAAAGACGAGTCCTGTGTTCGCTTTAAGAAAGACAAATGGAAACAGATTCATGAATCAGTTTGTTCATTATTCTTATGCTGCTTTATGGTTTGGATGTGAATAAGAGCAGCAGTGGAAACAGCAGAAACACGTGTCATTCAAAGACTGTTTCTACAGCTGATGATATATTAAATATTCACAATATATTCATGATGATTTTGCTGATATAACATTAAGTAACATTTGTGAATATTTTATTGAAACTTTATATTCCTTTATTATGTTTTGTTATACATTTCTACTTGATTCAGACACAAAGATCTGAATGAGAGAAACATCAAACAGATGAAGATGTTTCACTGCAGCTGAATATATTTGTTAACTAGTCCTAGAAATATGTCAGTAAAAAGTTCATTCAAAATGTTGGATTTTAGACTTGTCACAGACACGCCAGGTTCCAGCACCATCCAATCACAGCGCACCCCATCTCCTGAGTATTGATCACCCGCACCTGCACCTCATCTAGTTGCTCATCACCGCCACCATAAAACACACTCACACACTCACAGTCACTGTCCGGTCTCGTTCGCATCAAGGATTCCCTATATGCTTACCTCAAGGACTCAAACCAAGCTACTTACCTGTCTCCAACGTCTCCAAGTCTTCTCGTCTCCATCCAGTCTGTGTGTGAGTGTTTCCTGTCGTCCACGTCTGCTTCATCTCCTCATCTCCACGGATCTTCACCCCTACAATCATCACAAGGACAGTATCACTATTCATCTTCACTATAACATCATTCATCACTCTGTTCAACTCACCTGCACTGCCGTTATCTCTGCTGTGTGTGAAATAAAGCCGTGTTACCTGTTACCTCTGTCTCTGCCCCGTCAGTATTGTAACAAGACTATTACAAATGAATATTAAAGTTCATCTGAGAATTAATTAATTAATTTATTTTAAAAAGTGAACACAATAAAATCAGACTGATGGATTAATACAATAAATGAACTTTGTTCTCAGGACAAGAGTTTTGTCAAGATGTGACAGGTTGTCATATGTCTATTGCATATTTAAGTTTTATCCATTCATCAAAACAATGGTTTGATATTTTTGTATTTTATGTAATTATGGTGTAAATTCTCTAGGCTCTCTAATGGCAGATTCCCACAGTTATCCCAAGTGACAACAAAACATCAACATGCGTACGAGTTAGATATTGACAAGTTGAAAGTGTGAAAAATATCCACAGTCTCTTTATGACCACATTAAAAAGTAGAAGCATTTATTATTGCATTGCAATTTTGTACAACATATGGAGCATCTTTCTATAAATAATGTTCATTGTCATTGTAGGGAGCTGAACTTACTGTTGTTAGATGAACTGCAGATGAAAGTCAGGCTGTGACCACATGAGAAATCATGCCATTGTCTCTCTCTCATCCCAGCACACCTCTCTCCTCCTTTATTTGGTTGTCCAGGAGCCCAGTTCAGATAGAGCGCAGGATCACCTGAAGACCACTGCCATTCATCAGCACCCGTCTTCTTCAGCCCAATCCAGACACGTCCATCATTCACACTCTTCTTCAGCTCGTTCATGTCGTTCATGTTGTCAACGGTGGCCAGATCTGTGTATTTCTCTCTGCAGTATCTCTGAGCTTCAGTCCAGGTCTTCATCACATTTATAAAGTGATACTGACGCTGAACACATTCAGATACGGAGCAGAGAGCTGTGAAAGAGAGGGTTTGATTTAATGCTTTTCATAACAGAGTCAAACCTGATGAAACTATAAACCATAAATAAAACAACAAACACACTCACCAATGAGAAGAAGAATGAAATATAGAGTTTGCTCCATTTCTGAGGAAGAAACACAGTGAAAAACTCAGATATCAAACATTCACAGATTCTTTTTGGAGTAAAATATGACAATTTCAGTTAGTATCTGAACAGCAGCATGAATTCACTGTACATAATCATTCAGACAATATTAACATCTCAAAGTCTAGTTGTGTTTGAAGAATGAACATGTGAGTTGTTCTTACTTTAGAGGTCGTGTGTTTCTGTCCTGAGTCTGATGTTTCTGTCTGCAGCTTTAAACAGTGTGATTATTATATCTGCTCTCGTCCCTCATTCATCATCACATCATTTGTATATTACTCTAAACTAATTTTCATATTTTTCTTTCTCTATATTTGTGTATTTGTCCAACTCTTTCCCTTTATTTGCATCTTGACGTCTGTGTCAGTCAGTGTCAGTCTATATGAATATGGACCTTAATTAAAATATTACGTATGTTTGTGTTTCTCACTTTTTATCTGGTGCTGGTGACAAAGAGGGAGAAACATTTTTCTGCTCTCATGGTCTTTCTTCTTTTCCCTCTTCTGAGAGCAGAGACCCCTGGTGTTGAGGAGGAGACATTCACAACAGAGACGAGATAAAGACATTAAAGTGCTCATATTGTGCTTTCATTCCCCTGAAGTTCATTTATAATGTTAGTAAAGGTTGTTGGACTCTCATTATCCCACTGAAATAATAACATCATCTTCTGCTGCTGTTTCAGAATAAACGTTTTATTTCCTCTAAATACTTGATTGTGATTGGCTGGAATGCAGACATTAAAACATTGTTAATATATATATATATTTAGAATGAATTTTTTCATGAGAATTAAATGTATTTTAATTATTTTGTTTTGTTTCATATTCCTGCTGTTTACTGTTTATTTCATGTTTATAAAATATGAACACATTTGCACGTAAACACATCCTCATCACTCATTTTCTTATCTCCACATCACATGTAGACGTTCAGGATGGACAACATTTACATCTCTGACGTGAAACAGGATAAACAGTGAGAGTTATTGTTCTAGTCATATTTCATATTTCATCCAGTCTTATTCATCTATTAGTTTTATTGCAGCAACAGGAACGTTACACTAAAACTGTGTCTCAAATCAGAGCTGCATCCTTCGAAGTCCATGAAGGTTGAAGTGAGAGTTGTTAAATGAGGAGACAGGGGTCACTGCAGGTCAGAGTAATGGGCGTGCCGAAAGGTAAATTGCTACAACAGAAACTAACTCTAACCCTACCCCACACCCTGGTGACAGTTTTAGTGACCAATGATGAAGATCTTTCTCCACGCCCTCTACCATTTAAAGGTTAGTTTGATGTTCCTGAAACATTTGAACACCTGCTGTTAACAAGCAGAATCACCGAAGTAAAAAGAGAAACAACAAGAACAGAAACTATAACTGACTTCAGCCACAGCCTCAGGTGAAATCAAGTAAAGATAAAAGAACAATAAATCTCTCCAGATCTCAGCAGAGGATTAAACAACTCCACAAACAGCATTACCAGCTTCAATTATTACTAACCAGATTGACATTATTTCTGTCAGACATCTACAGAAGTTCTAATTGAGAATCAACAGAAATTTAGATGTTGATGTTTGGTTGAAAATAATTTTCATTTGAATTTCAATTATTTTCAGTGTTTGCTTTTGTTGGCCTCTTGCTGTTTGCTAGTGTATTTCTCTTTCAGCAATTGCAGGTGTTTTTAGAAAAATATTTTGCATTGATAGAGAGACTGAGAAGGCAGATCAATATGTCTGTTTAAATGACAGTTACTGCACTAAAAGTGATTTAAACCAGTGTTTCCCAAAGTGGTCACAGCCAGCACCATCCAACACATCGCCACCGGATCTTCACGCTCCACCCACTCGTTCACAGTCCCCTGAGTTCTGATCACCGACACCTGCACCTCATCACCAGTGACATTTAAAAGACACTCTCACTCCCTGCACTCAGTGTCTGGTCTCGTCAGACTTACATGGACTTTCTACCTGCTACTTACCAGCATCTTCCCGTGTCTTCCTCCCATCATCTTCTGTCTCCAAGTCGTCTGCTCCACGTTGTAATCCCAACCTGCAAAATAGAACTCTTTTTGCCATCAGCTAAGTGACTGTTTCAAGTGCGTGTTCATCTACTCACCTGCAATCTCCATTACCTGTGTTCTTGCCTCTGTTTAAATAAACATCTGTGTTCACTTATCCCTCCGCCTCCGTCTGTGTCCTGACAGAAGACGGGGATCATACTGCGGACCCGTTCGCCACTTTGGTCGACTCACTCCCACAGCCTGCCACAAGCACTGCACCCACAGTCCCTGCTGATCTACTGCACGCCATTTGCCTTGCACTCCAGCACCTGCTGCTTCTTCTCCAGCTGCCTCTGTCAGTCCCATGGCTCGACCAGCGACATTCACTGGTGTGGCGGAGGATTGCAGCGGGTTTCTTCTACAATGCTCCCTCTATCTGGAAGCCCAGTCTCAGCTGTTCACCACCGAATGATCTCGAGTGGCCTTCGTCATTTCTCTGCTCGCCGGACGAGCGCTACAGTGGGCTCAACCTCTCTGGGAATCTAACGCTCCAGTTACAGCCTCCATCAACTCTTTCTTCTCCCACTTCCGGGAGGTATTTGGACAGTGCACCGCTGAACTCTCTGTACACGAGCAACTTTTCAATCTACGCCAAAGCGATGAATCTGTGAGTATGTATGCCCTCCGTTTCCGCACTCTGGCTGCTGCTAGCAGCTGGAATGAAACGGCCCTGATAACCGCCTTTCACCAAGGCTTGAATCCACATGTGAAACAACTAATGGTCGTGTATGATGATACAATGGGCCTGGAAAACTTAATCCAAAAAACCATCCGTGTAGCCCAGCGCTTTTCTGCATGTGTGCTCCACACACCTGCTGCCAATCCTCTGCCCGCCACACCATCTGTTGCCCTTCCAGCACCTGAACCTATGCAGGTCGATTCTAATTGCCTGACCCGTGCGGAGCGTCAGAGAAGAATCCAACAACATCTCTGTCTGTACTGTGGGGGAGAGGACCATGTGATTGCTATCTGCCCTGTCCAACCACCACGCCCAGCGGTGAGTACAATCCAGCTGCCCGCTTGCATTGCACCTCTCACGAGAACACCTGTACATATCCTTAACTCTCATGTCTGTGTTTCAGCGCAAGCCCTCATCGATTCCGGCTCTGCAGGGAACTTCATCAGCAACCAGATTCTCCAGAAATTAAATGTACGCTGCCAACAGGATCTCCGTATCCACACCATACAAGGAAAACCTCTGGGCCGTGGTCACGTTCGACATTTCTCCCCCACACTGACGCTCTTCATCGGCTGTCTACACACTGAGGAAATCACATTCATGGTGCTGGAAGGTTCCACCGCGGACATCATCCTGGGACGCCCCTGGCTCACACAACACCAACCGCACATCCAATGGAATACGGGTGAGATCCTCAAATGGAGTGAAGAATGTTTTCAAAATTGTTTGTCTCCTACCAGAAAGTCTTCCTCGAATCTGCAACCATCTTCTTCCGATTCCAACATCCTTTCTGTCCTCTCCACCTCCATCGAAAGTCCAGAAACTGACCTCAAAGTGGAAATTCCTCCTGAATACTGGCCGTTCCAGGATGTGTTCAGCAAGCGGTTGGCAACGCATCTACCACCTCACCAGCCATGGGACTGCGCCATCAACCTGCTGCCCAAGGGTAGGGTATACCCTCTGTCCAACCCCGAACAGAAGGCCATGGAGGAGGAGGAGTCCAGGAGGCACTTAAACAATGTTTCATCTGACCCTTAACGTGTCCTGCCGCTTCAAGCTTCTTCTTCGTGGCCAAGAAGGACGGAGGCTTGAGGCCGTGCATTGACTAATGACTAACTCCCAGACAGTCAAGTTCAGTTATCCCCTTCCTCTGGTCCCGGCGGCTCTGGAGCAGCTACGTGGAGCTCGCATCTTCTCCAAGCTGGGCCACGTATAACCTCATTCGTATACGCTGAAGGAATGAGTGGAAGACTGCCTTCATTACACCGTCTGGACACTATGAATACCGGGTCATGCCGTATGGTCTGTCCAACTCTCCCTCCGTGTTCCAGAACTACATGAATTAGGTGTTCCGGGAGTTCCTCAATCGATTTGTGGTGGTCTACATTGACGACATCCTCATTTACTCCCGGAACCAGGCCGAACATCGCCAACACGTCTCCCAGGTCCTCGAGAAGCTCCGCCAACACCATCTATACCTTAAGCTGGAGAAGTGCGAGTTCCATACCACCTCTGTACACTTCCTGGGCTACATCATTGACCAACACGGCATCCAGATGGACCAGAGGAAGGTGGAAACCATCCGCAACTGGCCATTACCCACAACCATCAAGGAGCTACAACGTTTCCTGGGGTTTGCGAATTTCTACCGTCGCTTCATCCATAACTACAGTCTCCTCAGTGCACCCCTCACCTCGCTCCTCAAAGGCCGGCCCAAGTTTCTGTCCTGGACTCCATCTGCCCGAGAAGTATTCCACCAGCTCCAAGAGGCCTTCCTCACTGCTCCGATCCTGGTCCATCCGAACCCTGATCTCCCGTTCACCGTCAAAGTTGACGCATCCTCCACCGGGGTCAGGGCGGTGTTGTCACAGCGGCAGGGTGACCCACGACGACTCCACCCATGTGCCTTCTTCTCCAAGAAGCTATCCCCGACGGAGAAAAATGATGACATCGGAAACAGAGAGCTTAGCTTTGGAAGAGTGGAGACACTGGCTGGAGGGAGCGAAACATCAGTTTGAGGTAATCACCGACCATCGTAACCTGGAATATCTGCGTGATGCCAAACAGTTGAACCCTCGTCAAGCCCACTGGGCCCTCTTCTTCACTAGATTCAACTTCACGGTCTCGAAGCTGCCGAAGCATTGTTCCATAATGTCTTCTGCATTTCAGCATTCCCGAAGACATTGTTTCCGACCGTGGACCTCAGTTCATATCCAGAGTGTGGCAAGCCTTCTTCTAACTCCTAGGAGTGTCCATCAGCCTGTCATCCAGATACCACCCACAGACCAATGGCCAGACTGAGTGCAAGATCCAGGAGGTCAGGAGATACCTGAGAGTTTACTGCCACCGGAACCAGGACAGCTGGAGCCAGTTCCTACCCTGGACGGAGTATGCCCAGAACTCCCTTCGGCAGACCACCACCGGGCTCACCCCATTCCAATGTATCCTGGGCTACCAACCACCACTTTTCCCCTGGTAGGGTGAGCCCTCTGAGGTTCCAGCTGTCAACCACTGGTTCCAGCAGAGCGAGAGAGTGTGGGACTCGGCTCATGTCTATCTCCAGCAGGCAGTCCGGAGACACAAGAGACACACCGACACCAGAAGAGGCCTCACTCCTCAGTACCAACCTGGCCACAAGGTGTGGCTCTTGACGCGGGACATCCGTCTCCGGCTGCCCTGCCGCAAGCTGAATCCCCGGTACATAGGTCCCTTCACCATAGTCAAGTCAAGTCACCTTTATTTATATAGCGCTTTTTACAATGCAGATTGTGTCAAAACAGCTTTACATTGATAACTGGTATATAATTTTGGCTGCACAGCAGCTCTTAAAGAATAGTGTCAATGCAGGCAGATCAAAGCACTGTTCAATATCAAATGTCAAGTGTCCCCAACTAAGCAAGCCAAAGCCAACAGCGGCAAGGAACCCAAACTCCAACAGGTGACATCAGATGGCAAACAGGTGGCAAATAGACTGCTGTGTTAAAAATGGAGAAAAAAACCTTGGGAGAAACCAGGCTTAGTCGGGGGGGGGCAGTTTTCCTCTGGCGAACAGTGCTTTGGTACGATTCATTTTTCTTATGTCCGTTAGGATCTCAACATTCAAAGTATTTATTCCAGTTCAGTCCAGTTGAGGATCGTATTCATCACACCGGTATGGAAGGTTTTTTGAGGAGCTGTGCCACTGGCTGTTGTGTCGATGAGGCCTTCACAATGGATGATCTAGTTGACTCAATCTCTGCTGATACTTCAGGGCTGCGTTGTGGTCGTGTCAAGGCGCCGGTCCTCAGTCTCACCTGGATACGGCCCGGATCTGGTTGACTACGGTAAACCTCGGGATAAACAGAAAGACTGATATTAGCGTAGATGCCATTCTTCTTCTGATGTAACGAGTACATCTGGTGTTGTAGGAAGTGTTCCCGGTTCCGGCTGACCTAATTTATGCAGCCTAATAATCCTTTAATGGATTTGAAAATATAAATTGATAATGTGTTATGTGTATGCCAGGTTAAAGAGATGCGTTTTTAGTCTAGATTTAGTTTTTAGTGTGTGTCTGCTTCCCGAACAATGCTAGGAAGATTGTTCCATAGTTTAGGTGCCGGATAGGAGAAGGATCTACCACCTGCGGTTGATTTTGATATTCTAGGTATTATCAGCTGGCCTCAGTTCTGAGATCGCAATAGACGTGAAGGACTATAATGCTTTAAGAGCTCGCTCAGGTACTGGGGAGCTAAACCATTTAGTGCTTTGTAAGTAATTAGCAAGATTTTAAAATCTATACGATCTTTAACAGGAAGCCAATGCAGTGTTGACAGAACTGGGCTAATATGGTCATACTTCCTAGTTCTGGTAAGAACTCTAGCTGCTGCATTTTGGACGAGCTGTAGTTTATTTATCAGGCGAGCGGAACAACCACCCAGTAGAGCGTTACAGTAATCTAGCCTTGAGGTCATGAACGCATGAACTAACTGTTCTGCATTTTTCATTGAGAGCATATGTCGTAGTTAAGATATATTTTTAAGATGGAAGAATGCGGTTTTACAGATGCTAGTAACATGGGCTTCAAATGAAAGATTGGTATCAAAGAGCACACCCAGGTTCCTAACTGACGACAAAGACTTAACAGAGCAGCCATCAAGTGTTAGACAGTATTCTAGGTTATTACATGAAGAAGTTTTTGGTCCAAAAATTAGAATCTATGTTTTTTCTGAATTTAGAAGTAGGAAATTACTGGTCATCCAATTTTTTATATCAGCTATGCATTCTGTTAATTTTGTGAATTGGTAAGTTTCATCAGGGCGCGAAGAAATATAGAGTTGAGTATCATCAGCGTAACAGTGAAAACTAACGCCATGCTTCCTAATGATATCTCCCAAGGGTAGCATGTACAGAGTGAAAAGCAACGGTCCTAGTACTGAGCCTTGCGGTACTCCATATTGAACTTGTGATCGATATGACCTCTCTTCGTTTACTACTACAAACTGATAACGGTCAGATAAGTATGATTTGAACCATGACAATGCAGTTCCACTAATGCCAACATAGTTTTCAAGTCTATTTAAAAGAATATTGTGATCGATAGTGTCAAATGCAGCACTAAGATCCAGTAACACTAATAGAGATACAACCACGATCTGATGATAAGAGCAAATCATTAGTAACTCTAATGAGAGCAGTCTCAGTACTATGGTACGGTCTAAAACCTGACTGGAAATCCTCACAGATACTATTTCTGTCTAAAAAGGAACATAGTTGTGATGATACTGCCTTTTCTAGTATTTTTGACAGAAAAGTGAGATTTGAGATCGGCCTGTAATTGACTAATTCTCTAGGATCAAGTTGTGGTTTTTTAATAAGAGGTTTAATAATAGCAAGCTTAAAACTTTTTGGTACGTATCCTAGTGATAAAGATCAATTAATGATATTAAGAAGAGGATCTATGACCTCTGGAAGCATCTCTTTCAATAGTTTAGTCAGTATAGGGTCTAACATACATGTTGTTGATTTTGATGATTTAATAAGTTTAGACAATTCTTCCTTTCCTAAAGCAGTAAATGAATTGAATTTTTTCTCAGGGACACTACAATGCACTGTCTGACGCGATACTGCAGTTGACGGTTGCATGGTTATAATTTTTTTTCTAATATTATCAATCTTACAAGTAAAGAAGTTCATAAAGTCATTACTGCTGTGCTCTTTGGAAACATCAGAAGTTGAAGCTTTATTTCTTGTTAATTTAGCCACTGTATCAAATAAATACCTAGGGTTGTGCTTATTTTCTTCTAAAAGTTTTGAAAAATAGGCAGATCTAGTATTTTTTAAGGCCTTTCTGTACTCAATCATTCTCTCTCTCCGTGAAATGCGAAAAACTTCTAGTTTTGTTTTCTTCCAGCTGCGCTCCATTTTTCTGGCTGCTACCTTTAGGGCCCGAGTGTGCTCATCGTACCACGGCGTTGGATTAATTTCCTTAATCTTTTTTAAACGCAAAGGAGCAACCGAGTCTAATGTGCTGGAAAAGACAGAGGCAATAGTTTCTGTTTCAACATCGAGGTCTTCTAAGCTATCTGGTATGCTAAGGCGATGAAACTGATCAGGAAGATTATTTAGAAAGCGATCTTTAGTGGTAGAAGTGATGGTTCTACCATATTTATGGCAGGGAGGCAGTTTAGCTGCCTTGACTAAATGTAGTATACACAAGAAATAATGATCTGAGATGTCGTCACTCTGCTGCAGAATTTCAACGGCATCAATATCGATTCCATGTGACAATATTAGATCTAAAGTATGATTACGACAATGAGTGGGTCCTGACACGTGTTGTCTAACACCAATAGAGTTTAGAATGTCTGTAAATGCCAATCACAATGAGTCTTTTTTATTATCTACATGGATATTAAAATCACCAACAACAAGGACTTTATCTGCAGCTAGTACTAACTCTGAAAGAAAATCAGCAAATTCTTTGATAAAGTCTGTATGGTGCCCTGGTGGCCTGTATACAGTAGCCAGCACAAATGTCAACTTACATAATGTTACGTAAAGCACCATCACTTCGAAGGAATTATATTTGGAAGACTTTTGACTAATACTGTAAATATTACTATAAATTACAGCAACACCTCCCCCTTTGCCTTTCTGACGAGGATTGTGTCGATAATCATAACCTTGAGGGCTAGACTCATTTAAAGTAATGTAATCGTCTGGTTTTAGCCAAGTTTCTGTCAAACACAGCACATCTAGATTATTGTCTGTGATAATATCATTCACAATAAGTGCTTTTGAAGAAAGGGATCTAATATTTAACAACCCAAGCTTTATCATTTGTTTATCATTTTTATCTCTATTTTTTATTTGTTGAACATCAATTAAATTTTTACCATTAAATGGGTTTGGAAGTTTTTTGTTTTTACTAATTCGGGGTACAGACACAGTCTCTATGTGATAATATCTAGGTGTAAGAGTTTCTATGTGTTGGGAATTATCTGACTTCTGCAACGTGAGGCAGCTAGCAGACGGTCGGTTTAGCCAGTCTGTCTGCTTCCTGACCTGGACCCCAGTTTGTCATGTTTTAGTTCTAAGACTATGTGCCATATTACTAGAGAGAAGAGCAGCACCATCCCGGGAGGGATGAATACCATCTCTTTTCAACAGGTCAGGTCTGCCCCAAAAACTTTTCCAATTGTCTATGAAACCTATATTATTCTGCGGACACCACTTAGACAGCCAGCCATTGAGTGATGATAATCTGCTAACTATCTCATCACTCCGACGAACAGGAAGAGGGCCAGAGCAAATTACTTCTTGTGACATTGTACTTGTGAGTTCACACACCTCTTTAATGTTAATTTTAGTGATCTCCGACTGCCGAAGTCGAACATCATTAGTGCCGACGTGAATAATAATTTTAGAGTATTTACGATTAGCATTAGCCAGCACTTTTAAATTTGCTTTGATGTCAGGTGCTCTGGCTCCCGGCAAACATGTGAGTATGGTGGCTGGTGTCTCTATTTTCACGTTCCGTGTAATAGAATCGGCAATAACTAGGGCACTTTCAACAGGATTCTCAGTGGGTGCGTCACTGAGTGGGGGGAACCTGTTTGATGTTCTTTTTGGAACGGAAGAGTGGTGTTTTCCGCGGCTAGGCCGCCTCACCGTTACCCAATTTCCCTGCTGCGCGGGCTCTACAGCCGGAACTGAACAATGTACAGAGTTCACTAAGCTAGTCGCATCCAAAACAGTATCTGAAGCCCTTGCATTCTTACTATCCTCGATTAAAGTTTGGATGCGTGTCTCTAATTCTGAGATTCTCTCTGTCAGCCTGACTATTTCCCTACATTTATGACATGTAAATCCCTCATCGCTGACAGAGAGAGCTATATTGAACATGTTGCATATGGAACACGACACGATACAAGGAAAGGATGACATGACTCACCGTGTTTGTAGACTGATCCGAGTTACCACAGCTGTTTGATGAACGCGTTGAAAAAGGAGCACGCGAGAGACTGATGACAAGTTAACAAGCTAGCGAGACGCAAACGCGTTGTAACAGCGATTTAGATTCAAAGATTACAAGCTAGCGACGTCAGATTAATGTGGTAGGCAATATTATATAAGGTAATGATAATATAAGCAACAATGAACAAAAGTAAGAGATTCAAAACAAAGCTATACGGAGTTACAGACGCAAACCACTCTGAGCAGCGAGGCAGAGAGAATCAGACTGGACCAATCGATCAGCAACCTTACAGAGGCAGCTCAACGAAGTCACTTACCGGGTCAACCTCCCAGCACAGTACCGTATCTCACCTTCATTTTTAATGTGTCTCTGTTGAAACCCCACACTGATCCCATGCCTTCTCCATCCACAGATCCTGGTGACTAATAGACTTAAGTCATGACCTTTGAAGTCCCGATCATTTAACATACTGTGCAATGAAACGGGGTCTGAGCATCAGAGTCTGTTGCTGCATACGGAGGTGCGCTGGCTGTCACGGGGTAAAGGTGCTTTCCCATGTCTATGATCTTAAACTCAGGCAGTTTTCAACTGAGCATGACATTTCTAATAACTCAAAGGATGGCATGAATGAAATCTGTGTAAAATGTATCGTATTATTTTTAGAGAAATCATTCTAAACTGTACTCTCTGTACTCTCTGCTAAGAGGAAAGTTAAGAGACCACTGATAACATGTAATTTACGGTGAGAGGAGGAGAAAAGCCACCTCTGAAACAAAGACAATACCTAATTGGTTAGAACTCCTCAAAGAGGTTGGACAAACACCTCAGTTTAAAAATTCAGGACACGAACAAAGAATCAGACGGATGAGAAGACAATGATGACAAAGATCAGATTTGGGAGATGAAAATGGGTTAAGAACAAACAGCTTTATTCAAGCCATCTAACTACTCTCGTCTCACTTACTTTTCTTTCTTCTACTTAGTTTCCTTTCTTTTCCATGAGAGTCTCTTGTTCCAAGTCAAGTTTTGCCGCAAAGTTTAATCAACGGCTCTACAGTCTTTGCCCGCCTCAAAACGTCAGACGAGGGAGACTCCATGGGGAAACACCCTTCTCCAAGCAAAAGATGCCAACAAAGGGAATTCCCATTTAAAGACACAAACATCGAACGCAAGTATACCTCCAGATTCTAGCTGAACTGGTGCATTGATATAAAGCCTAATAATCCCGCCTAAGAAGCGATAGAAGGGTTAAATTAATGATTGATGGTTCGTTCAGATGATGTCTTATGAAGTGCATATATTGCTAGAAACTTGGGATTTCATCCTATCACTCTTTAAAAATTCATTCTTTCCTTACTTCCTTTCTTTCTGCAACTGGTATGAATGTGTGTGTGTGTTAGATTTTAGTTTATGTGTTAGAATAATCAATAAAGTCTAATTTCTATATTTTTAAAGAGAAGTGCTTACTAATTTAGCATCTTAAACTGCCAATCTATGTTACCTTGCTGATAAATAGTGTTTTCACTATAGTTTGGATATTTATATCCACTACAGAGCTGATCGTTACGACCCATTCAAATAAACACTGGGCGATCCATTTGCTCGGTCGTAAAATAAATGAAGTTTTAAAATTAATTAATAATTCCCTTTGAGCTAAATTGACCTGTGTTCCTTACACCAGTTCTATGAAAATCAATAGCTGCACATCTGAAATGCTACAGTTTTACAATTTACTTCCCCACTGCTAATGAAAACTTTGACTGCATCTGTGACCATTTTAACCCTCTCTCAACAGAATCAGCAAAGATGTTGCCAATCAAAGTCTAATAAGAACTGGCAGAACTCTGTATGGATCGCACTTAAAAACTAAAATTTAAAAAAAGGTCTTCGGATGAATTTTGGCTGCATGTGAGACACGAATACCCATCTATCTCAGAATGCGCTGTCAATGTGCTGTTGCCGTTTTCAACTTCTTACTTGTATGAGCTAGCGTTCTCAAAATTTGAGTTGTTTATTATTATTTAAAAGAGTTAAGTATCCGTCTTTAAATGTGTTTTGTTCTAATGATTCCCACATACAGTAAATGGTTCAAATCAGTCTGTTGACATGTGTCATCCAGTTGTAAAAGACAGATGGTTCATTTGAATGGGTTGTTTCATCTCATATTATGTCTGTTGTGATAAATTCATAATAAATTCATGCTGCTGTTTATGCTTCATTTGTTGTTTGCTCATCTGGATTTAACTTTATATATGTATGTACGCATGTATGCTTAGTTTAATTGGGTTGGGGTGCAGTGGAAAAAAAACACTACAAAGGTGTGCCATGCTTTCAAAAAGTTTGGGAAATACTGATTTAAACAACACGTTTTGCCTCACATTATCTAACAAATCCAGCCGAGCAGGTGCAGAGGTGCAGCTCTGTGATGTCTTGAAACTTATTACAATTGTTTTAACAGCATTTTTGGTTTTTAATAATGGCCATTGGTCTTCTAATATTTGTATGGCTGCCTATTTAAGCTAATTAAAACACAAGACTTACATTTAAATGTAAACCATCAGTCACCACCGAAGCACAACTTGTCGTTTTCTTTGAAAGGATCCAGTCGTCACCGGTGCGCAACGGATCTTGGAATAGGCTGGGCTGTAAAGGATCCACTCGTTCTGTCCTTCACGGCCCGGGGAAAGAAGGATTTTTCATTTGTAGGCCATATTCGAAGAAGCCTTTGAAATAGGAAAGCCTTCGTTGTGCCGCTGTGAGGCATTGGTTTTTCAAGTACAACCTTCAAAGGATGCAGTATCTGAACTGAGACACAGCTTATGTATCCTCAATATGTTTGAATGATGATTTAAATCAGTGGTCTCAAATTCAATTCCAGGAGAGCCATAGCTCTGCACAGTTTTGCTCCAACCCTAATCAAACACACCTGGTGTGAGATGGAGCTGGTTGAAGATAAACTCTGCAGAGCTGTGGCCCTCCAGGAATTGAGTTTGAGACCACTGATTTAAACCATGCTGGATTTCGAAAATATCACTGACAAAATTAGAGACCTCGGTTCAAGACTTAAAATGCCAAATAAACAGTGTGGAGAGCAGAATCCGGGAGACGGAAGAATGGATAAACGTTGCTGAGGAAACTGAAATGAGGCACAAAAGAGCGCTCCGATATCTCCTGGAACGTGAGGTGGATCTTACAGTTTAGATGAGAATAATCTGCGAATATATCAAGTTCCTGAGGGCTGCGAAGGAGAAAACACCACAGTTCTCCACAGTTCTACAGCTACCTCGGGATATGATTGGAACAGATCGGCTGCACGCACCCGGTGCACTTTTGGCACCCCAGGGGGTCTGTCTGATGGGGAACATTTAAAACTGAGAAGGGAATGGGTGGACCAAGTTTACAGTGCCTCATACAACAAGGGGAAGAGGAGAGGTGTTGCAGTCATGTTTGCCAAGTCATGCATCATGGTAGTTGGAACAATTTTAGGCAAAAAAATTACGATTCTCAATCTTTATGCACCTAACGAAGAGCATCCACAGTTTTTCAAGAATGTTTTCTCTCTGTTGGCACAGAATGGTGAAGGAATGTATTTAATTGGTGGGGACTTTAACTGTGTATTAGATAGTCATGTGGATAGGTTGCCAGCAGAGGGACCACAGTCAAAATAAGTAAAGGCTCTTTTAGGAATAATGAGAGAATTAGTGTGACCAGAGCAGTATCTTCTGGTGAGATTCAGCTGATAATGACTACGGCACCCTGGGGTTTGCACCCAAGGAAATATGGTAAAAAGGACACAGGTTTGGTGGTACAATGAAAAGACAGAGACGTGTTGCCCAATTTATCAAAAAACTTTTATTAACAAAAATAAATAAATAAATAAATCAACCCAGAACCATCATAATCATCATATACAATGACAAATGTATTATAACAATAATATTAAAACTCACAAGGCTAAAAGAACATTTCTCTGAACATCTGCAAAGGCCTATTCACAATCAATGTGAAAAACTAAAGAAAAATTGGACCTTCCACACCAAAAGATATATTTAACAGAAACAAATGAATCACCAAAATAACTACAAGGCTAAAGCTTACCTTAGGGGTGGCAAACTAGATGAAAGAAAGCGTGCTCTCAACCACACGTGCACAAAGCAAACAATAGGAAGAGGTGCTCACAACCTGGTGCTCCAAACTCACAACCGTGTGCTCCACCCAGGTGACTAGCCTCCCCCTCAGCACACTCAGCCTGGGCTCAAACTAAAGAAAAAAGGAAAAATTAGTGGGTCCAGTACAATATCAATTAATCCTTCAACATAAGGAAAAGACCATACAATAAATAACACCAGTTGATAATGGAATACAGCGTCCTACCTCGCTCTGGGAATAAGCCCAAGATTACACAAACACATAAATGTCGTAGAGATAAAGGACGCGCAACCAACACAGCCTAAACGGCCCGATGCCAACTGATCAAACCAAGATCTCAAAACAAGAATAACAAAAATGAAGACACAATCATAATATAATTAAAGAAAAAAAATAAATAAATAAATCAAACTCAGAAAAACAGCAGCGCGACCAGCCATTCACCATGTGACCTGCGGGAGGCTGCAAAACAAAACATACCAATGAAAAAGAAACTCATCCAATTAATAGAAAACAAAAACTAAATCATACATACTCAGATCCACGGATCAAAGAACATCAAGATGCTAGAAGGCCTTCATAAATGTTCCACTAAAAACACACAATAAAAAACAATGATTGAATACTTTGATATTAATGACAATGGACTGGTTACTCCATCTATTTTGTGGGAGGGAGCCAAAGCAGTGACAAGAGGTAAAATAATAGAAATAACATCCAGGAATAAAAAATTGAGATTAGCCAAACAAAACGAGATCAGAAAACTAGAAATTGAACATAACAAACAGGTAAAATTAAAACTCTAGAATGTTTAAAACAAGAAAGAAAGAAATTGGATGATTTTCTTACAAATCTGAGTGCCCCCTCTGCTTTATATGTAAGTAGAAAATATTATGAGATGAGTAATAAAGCAAACAGGCTCCTAGCCTTCCAATTACGTAAGGCTAAAGTAAGCAGGGTAGTTCCAAAAATTAAAGACCTAGATACCTCAATAATGCTAACACAACCAAATGATATAGTTAATGCATTTGAAGATTATTATTAAAAAAATATATGAAGGCCAGAAATTAATAAATATGGAAGAAAAAGTTAAAGGTTTTTTTGCAACTAATTGAATTAAATAAATGAACAGAAGAAGAAGCAAAGGAAATGATATCCCCTATCACAGAAGAAGAAATAAGAGAGATTATTGCAAAATTAAAAAAATAATAAGTCACCTGGCGTAGATGGATTCCCCGAAAAATTTTATAAGGAATTTGTAAATGAATTGGCTCCTAACTTATGTAAGGTGTTTAACTATGTATTACATAATGAAGACCTCCTGCACTCATGGTCTGAATTATTACTGTAATTCATAAAACTGGAATAAGTTTCCTTTGTCAGGATATGAAAATTTTAACTTCAATACTAGGAAACAGAATTCAAAAACATATTAAAAAATTGTCTAAACCGGATCAGACTGGATTTATTAATGGATGATATGGCATAAATAATGTAAGAAAAGCTGTAAAGGGTTAGTTCACCCAAAAATGAAAATAATGTCATTTATTACTCACCCTCATGCCGTTCCACACCCATAAGACCTTCGTTAATCATCGGAACGCTTATTGAGATATTTTTGTTGAAATCCGATGGCTCAGTGAGGCCTGCATAGCCAGCAATGACATTTCCTCTCTCAAGATCCATTAATGTACTAAAAACATATTTAAATCAGTTCATGTGAGTACAGTGGTTCAATATCAATATTATATTGATCTTGATCTTGATCTTGAGAGAGGAAATGTCATTGCTGGCTATGCAGGCCTCACTGAGCCATCGGATTTCAACAAAAATATCTTAATTTGTGTTATTTTCATTTTTGATTGAACTAACCCTTTAAACTTACAACAAATTGGAAAAGACAGTAAAACACCATCAATGCTTTTCAGACTAGATACTGAGAAAGCATTTGATAGGGTGGACTGGGTGTTTCTGGAGCAGACTCGTAATTATATGGGATTAGAGTTAATAAGGAGCAACCCCAGAATACAGAGGATAACAGGTAAAGGAGGAAAAGATCGTAAGATATTGCTATATGCAGATGACGTATTAGGTTTAGTGATTTTCATATGACGTATTGATTTCGTTGAAATTTAATGATTTCTTTAGATATTTACAATTACAACATATCACAAATTATAAATATTGGGACATAATCAAAAGAACTCCAACTAATGTTAAAAAATATTTTATTAATATTATTAAACATGGTCTACCTACTAAAAATCATATAGCACATATTTATAGGAAGGTAATGCAGGACACGTTTCATATCAAAAGAAATTGGGAGTTAAATACTGTAATAGAGGATGAGATGTGGATAAATATATGTGCTGGCTGTCATAAGGTTATTAGTAGTCAAATGTGGAAGCAATTTGATTAGAAAATGAAAATGAGATTCTTCAGAGTTCTATTATTGGTTGCCAAATTTGACAGTACATCGGCATTATCACAGTGTTAGAGAGAATGTGGAATGGTGGGGGACTATGTGCATATATTCTGGGAATGTCCCAAAGTACTGCTGTATTGGCAGGGGGTTAAAAGGGAAATTAATAAAATTTTAAGAAGAGATATATAAATGCACCCAGTATTTTTTTTTTGCTTGATGTTTTCCCCTCGGATCAGTTCAGTAAATCCCACTTATTTGTATTACATATATTATTAATGGCAGCCAGGAAGATAATCACTGTAAACTGGATATGAAACTGGATATGAAACAGATATATATGTAATATATATTTGAGAAAATGACCGCAGACTTGCAGTTAAAATCTGACTTTTTTGACAGAAGTGGGCACTTATTGAAACATACTTGCTTGAAGGAAATATCTCTAACATATATTAATATTTAAACCATGCAGATAATTTACCGATATGTGGTGCACTTACTGAATTGCTGTCAGGGACTTATTTATTTTTAATTTAGTGTTTTTTTTTTCTTAATGTTTATTCATTTATTCATCAACTTTTCATGTATTAATATTGTATGTAAAAGTTCTGTAACAGTGTTTTTTTTTTTTTAGTTCAATAAATATACCGTTCAAAAAAAAAAAAAAGAAAAAAAGATGAGATTGCTGGTTGTTCATGAGTTTATTTGAGCTGCTGTTGTTGACACGTTCTTTTATGTTTAGCACAAAAGAATTCAATATGTTATACACAACCTTCACTCCTTTAAGAATGAACAATATTTCATTTAGCTGAGCTGCTCATTGATTCACATCATCCAGTCATTTCTAAGATAAAGTCATTATTAACACATGAAACTCAATATAAGAGAGAGAAGTACCACAACAGCATACAGAGATCCTTAAAACACAAATGAGGAATTTAAAAAACTCACACCATCTTCAGTTACATGAATTATATCATGATTGAATAGAAAGAAAACAGTATAAACATACAGTATAATGATGAGTATATGATGCCCTTTGACCCTTAACAAAATTCAATTAATTCTGAAGTTAGTAAATAACACAAAAAGAGACAGAAAGAGTTTGTAAAAGCAAACAGCGATTCTGTCCGTCGAGGCTCTTAACAATTAACAACTGAACAACAAACGTCAATATTTGAAACTGTTTATTTAGACTTACATGATACCCTACTGTGTAAGTCTCTTTTATTTTATTGTGTAACCATAAAGACACTGGTTCACAGAGATCATAGCGGCAAACCATTAAAATTTCGAAATGTTTAAAAAAGTAACAAAGCCTTGTTTACTGAAATCACGTGACTTTGGCAGTTTGATACGTGTGGTGAATGATTCACAACAAACCAAGTGATGAATGAAACTGAAGTTATAGGAAATAAACACACAAGCATTTGTTATCTTACATGAAAGGTGTGTGTTTCCATTCACTCTTCATATCTGCTGCAGATGAAGTTGAGTTTGTCAGTCTCAGGACGGCTGATCCAGCGCTGATCTCCTCCAGACTGAACTGCTCCAGATCTCATTGTATGCTCACACTCTTCCTCTCCTGTGCCGTTCCCTGGAGCCCAGTTCTGATAGCACACGGTCTGTCCGCTCACCCAGAACCAGAGGCCCACAGTGCAGGAGTGACGTAAACCCAACCACACCACCTCAGTAGACGCCTGTTTAACCACATTCATCACCTCACGCTGCTTCTCTTCTGAATGAACCGAGACCAGATCCACATGATTCTGTCTGCAGTATCTCAGAGCTTCAGACCACGTCAGATTCTCTTTGATCAGAATCAGTTTATCTGGACACAAAACAAACCACAAGAAAAACTAGAGAGAGACTGATCAAAAACAACATGCAGAACAAACACTGTGGAGGAATTTGTCATGTCAGACATGTAGTGTGAACTTTAAGATATCTGGAGGTGATGGATGGATTGTGTGTGTTATGTGAGGATCTGCTCACCTTCATGACACACAAAAGGAAATGGGTTGTCGCAAGAGATGTCTATCCATTGTCTCTGAGCGTTCTGTTCGATCGCTGCACAGTTTTCATTTCCTCCATTATTATCAGGTTCACCAGTATTCCAGTATCTGAATGAGGAGTCACTCTGATCTGACCACTGCCATGAGTCTCTGAACAGACCGATCCAGACATCACCAGATATGTGACTATCATTGATGAACTTCTGAAGCTGTTGACTCTCATTCTGGTTCCTCACACTGACCAGATCAATGTGATTCTGTCTGCAGTAACTCTGAGCGTCTCTCCAATTCTTCGTCTGATTGACAAAGACGAGTCCTGTGTTCGCTTTAAGAAAGACAAATGGAAACAGATTCATGAATCAGTTTGTTCATTATTCTTATGCTGCTTTATGGTTTGGATGTGAATAAGAGCAGCAGTGGAAACAGCAGAAACACGTGTCATTCAAAGACTGTTTCTACAGCTGATGATATATTAAATATTCACAATATATTCATGATGATTTTGCTGATATAACATTAAGTAACATTTGTGAATATTTTATTGAAACTTTATATTCCTTTATTATGTTTTGTTATACATTTCTACTTGATTCAGACACAAAGATCTGAATGAGAGAAACATCAAACAGATGAAGATGTTTCACTGCAGCTGAATATATTTGTTAACTAGTCCTAGAAATATGTCAGTAAAAAGTTCATTCAAAATGTTGGATTTTAGACTTGTCACAGACACGCCAGGTTCCAGCACCATCCAATCACAGCGCACCCCATCTCCTGAGTATTGATCACCCGCACCTGCACCTCATCTAGTTGCTCATCACCGCCACCATAAAACACACTCACACACTCACAGTCACTGTCCGGTCTCGTTCGCATCAAGGATTCCCTATATGCTTACCTCAAGGACTCAAACCAAGCTACTTACCTGTCTCCAACGTCTCCAAGTCTTCTCGTCTCCATCCAGTCTGTGTGTGAGTGTTTCCTGTCGTCCACGTCTGCTTCATCTCCTCATCTCCACGGATCTTCACCCCTACAATCATCACAAGGACAGTATCACTATTCATCTTCACTATAACATCATTCATCACTCTGTTCAACTCACCTGCACTGCCGTTATCTCTGCTGTGTGTGAAATAAAGCCGTGTTACCTGTTACCTCTGTCTCTGCCCCGTCAGTATTGTAACAAGACTATTACAAATGAATATTAAAGTTCATCTGAGAATTAATTAATTAATTTATTTTAAAAAGTGAACACAATAAAATCAGACTGATGGATTAATACAATAAATGAACTTTGTTCTCAGGACAAGAGTTTTGTCAAGATGTGACAGGTTGTCATATGTCTATTGCATATTTAAGTTTTATCCATTCATCAAAACAATGGTTTGATATTTTTGTATTTTATGTAATTATGGTGTAAATTCTCTAGGCTCTCTAATGGCAGATTCCCACAGTTATCCCAAGTGACAACAAAACATCAACATGCGTACGAGTTAGATATTGACAAGTTGAAAGTGTGAAAAATATCCACAGTCTCTTTATGACCACATTAAAAAGTAGAAGCATTTATTATTGCATTGCAATTTTGTACAACATATGGAGCATCTTTCTATAAATAATGTTCATTGTCATTGTAGGGAGCTGAACTTACTGTTGTTAGATGAACTGCAGATGAAAGTCAGGCTGTGACCACATGAGAAATCATGCCATTGTCTCTCTCTCATCCCAGCACACCTCTCTCCTCCTTTATTTGGTTGTCCAGGAGCCCAGTTCAGATAGAGCGCAGGATCACCTGAAGACCACTGCCATTCATCAGCACCCGTCTTCTTCAGCCCAATCCAGACACGTCCATCATTCACACTCTTCTTCAGCTCGTTCATGTCGTTCATGTTGTCAACGGTGGCCAGATCTGTGTATTTCTCTCTGCAGTATCTCTGAGCTTCAGTCCAGGTCTTCATCACATTTATAAAGTGATACTGACGCTGAACACATTCAGATACGGAGCAGAGAGCTGTGAAAGAGAGGGTTTGATTTAATGCTTTTCATAACAGAGTCAAACCTGATGAAACTATAAACCATAAATAAAACAACAAACACACTCACCAATGAGAAGAAGAATGAAATATAGAGTTTGCTCCATTTCTGAGGAAGAAACACAGTGAAAAACTCAGATATCAAACATTCACAGATTCTTTTTGGAGTAAAATATGACAATTTCAGTTAGTATCTGAACAGCAGCATGAATTCACTGTACATAATCATTCAGACAATATTAACATCTCAAAGTCTAGTTGTGTTTGAAGAATGAACATGTGAGTTGTTCTTACTTTAGAGGTCGTGTGTTTCTGTCCTGAGTCTGATGTTTCTGTCTGCAGCTTTAAACAGTGTGATTATTATATCTGCTCTCGTCCCTCATTCATCATCACATCATTTGTATATTACTCTAAACTAATTTTCATATTTTTCTTTCTCTATATTTGTGTATTTGTCCAACTCTTTCCCTTTATTTGCATCTTGACGTCTGTGTCAGTCAGTGTCAGTCTATATGAATATGGACCTTAATTAAAATATTACGTATGTTTGTGTTTCTCACTTTTTATCTGGTGCTGGTGACAAAGAGGGAGAAACATTTTTCTGCTCTCATGGTCTTTCTTCTTTTCCCTCTTCTGAGAGCAGAGACCCCTGGTGTTGAGGAGGAGACATTCACAACAGAGACGAGATAAAGACATTAAAGTGCTCATATTGTGCTTTCATTCCCCTGAAGTTCATTTATAATGTTAGTAAAGGTTGTTGGACTCTCATTATCCCACTGAAATAATAACATCATCTTCTGCTGCTGTTTCAGAATAAACGTTTTATTTCCTCTAAATACTTGATTGTGATTGGCTGGAATGCAGACATTAAAACATTGTTAATATATATATATATTTAGAATGAATTTTTTCATGAGAATTAAATGTATTTTAATTATTTTGTTTTGTTTCATATTCCTGCTGTTTACTGTTTATTTCATGTTTATAAAATATGAACACATTTGCACGTAAACACATCCTCATCACTCATTTTCTTATCTCCACATCACATGTAGACGTTCAGGATGGACAACATTTACATCTCTGACGTGAAACAGGATAAACAGTGAGAGTTATTGTTCTAGTCATATTTCATATTTCATCCAGTCTTATTCATCTATTAGTTTTATTGCAGCAACAGGAACGTTACACTAAAACTGTGTCTCAAATCAGAGCTGCATCCTTCGAAGTCCATGAAGGTTGAAGTGAGAGTTGTTAAATGAGGAGACAGGGGTCACTGCAGGTCAGAGTAATGGGCGTGCCGAAAGGTAAATTGCTACAACAGAAACTAACTCTAACCCTACCCCACACCCTGGTGACAGTTTTAGTGACCAATGATGAAGATCTTTCTCCACGCCCTCTACCATTTAAAGGTTAGTTTGATGTTCCTGAAACATTTGAACACCTGCTGTTAACAAGCAGAATCACCGAAGTAAAAAGAGAAACAACAAGAACAGAAACTATAACTGACTTCAGCCACAGCCTCAGGTGAAATCAAGTAAAGATAAAAGAACAATAAATCTCTCCAGATCTCAGCAGAGGATTAAACAACTCCACAAACAGCATTACCAGCTTCAATTATTACTAACCAGATTGACATTATTTCTGTCAGACATCTACAGAAGTTCTAATTGAGAATCAACAGAAATTTAGATGTTGATGTTTGGTTGAAAATAATTTTCATTTGAATTTCAATTATTTTCAGTGTTTGCTTTTGTTGGCCTCTTGCTGTTTGCTAGTGTATTTCTCTTTCAGCAATTGCAGGTGTTTTTAGAAAAATATTTTGCATTGATAGAGAGACTGAGAAGGCAGATCAATATGTCTGTTTAAATGACAGTTACTGCACTAAAAGTGATTTAAACCAGTGTTTCCCAAAGTGGTCACAGCCAGCACCATCCAACACATCGCCACCGGATCTTCACGCTCCACCCACTCGTTCACAGTCCCCTGAGTTCTGATCACCGACACCTGCACCTCATCACCAGTGACATTTAAAAGACACTCTCACTCCCTGCACTCAGTGTCTGGTCTCGTCAGACTTACATGGACTTTCTACCTGCTACTTACCAGCATCTTCCCGTGTCTTCCTCCCATCATCTTCTGTCTCCAAGTCGTCTGCTCCACGTTGTAATCCCAACCTGCAAAATAGAACTCTTTTTGCCATCAGCTAAGTGACTGTTTCAAGTGCGTGTTCATCTACTCACCTGCAATCTCCATTACCTGTGTTCTTGCCTCTGTTTAAATAAACATCTGTGTTCACTTATCCCTCCGCCTCCGTCTGTGTCCTGACAGAAGACGGGGATCATACTGCGGACCCGTTCGCCACTTTGGTCGACTCACTCCCACAGCCTGCCACAAGCACTGCACCCACAGTCCCTGCTGATCTACTGCACGCCATTTGCCTTGCACTCCAGCACCTGCTGCTTCTTCTCCAGCTGCCTCTGTCAGTCCCATGGCTCGACCAGCGACATTCACTGGTGTGGCGGAGGATTGCAGCGGGTTTCTTCTACAATGCTCCCTCTATCTGGAAGCCCAGTCTCAGCTGTTCACCACCGAATGATCTCGAGTGGCCTTCGTCATTTCTCTGCTCGCCGGACGAGCGCTACAGTGGGCTCAACCTCTCTGGGAATCTAACGCTCCAGTTACAGCCTCCATCAACTCTTTCTTCTCCCACTTCCGGGAGGTATTTGGACAGTGCACCGCTGAACTCTCTGTACACGAGCAACTTTTCAATCTACGCCAAAGCGATGAATCTGTGAGTATGTATGCCCTCCGTTTCCGCACTCTGGCTGCTGCTAGCAGCTGGAATGAAACGGCCCTGATAACCGCCTTTCACCAAGGCTTGAATCCACATGTGAAACAACTAATGGTCGTGTATGATGATACAATGGGCCTGGAAAACTTAATCCAAAAAACCATCCGTGTAGCCCAGCGCTTTTCTGCATGTGTGCTCCACACACCTGCTGCCAATCCTCTGCCCGCCACACCATCTGTTGCCCTTCCAGCACCTGAACCTATGCAGGTCGATTCTAATTGCCTGACCCGTGCGGAGCGTCAGAGAAGAATCCAACAACATCTCTGTCTGTACTGTGGGGGAGAGGACCATGTGATTGCTATCTGCCCTGTCCAACCACCACGCCCAGCGGTGAGTACAATCCAGCTGCCCGCTTGCATTGCACCTCTCACGAGAACACCTGTACATATCCTTAACTCTCATGTCTGTGTTTCAGCGCAAGCCCTCATCGATTCCGGCTCTGCAGGGAACTTCATCAGCAACCAGATTCTCCAGAAATTAAATGTACGCTGCCAACAGGATCTCCGTATCCACACCATACAAGGAAAACCTCTGGGCCGTGGTCACGTTCGACATTTCTCCCCCACACTGACGCTCTTCATCGGCTGTCTACACACTGAGGAAATCACATTCATGGTGCTGGAAGGTTCCACCGCGGACATCATCCTGGGACGCCCCTGGCTCACACAACACCAACCGCACATCCAATGGAATACGGGTGAGATCCTCAAATGGAGTGAAGAATGTTTTCAAAATTGTTTGTCTCCTACCAGAAAGTCTTCCTCGAATCTGCAACCATCTTCTTCCGATTCCAACATCCTTTCTGTCCTCTCCACCTCCATCGAAAGTCCAGAAACTGACCTCAAAGTGGAAATTCCTCCTGAATACTGGCCGTTCCAGGATGTGTTCAGCAAGCGGTTGGCAACGCATCTACCACCTCACCAGCCATGGGACTGCGCCATCAACCTGCTGCCCAAGGGTAGGGTATACCCTCTGTCCAACCCCGAACAGAAGGCCATGGAGGAGGAGGAGTCCAGGAGGCACTTAAACAATGTTTCATCTGACCCTTAACGTGTCCTGCCGCTTCAAGCTTCTTCTTCGTGGCCAAGAAGGACGGAGGCTTGAGGCCGTGCATTGACTAATGACTAACTCCCAGACAGTCAAGTTCAGTTATCCCCTTCCTCTGGTCCCGGCGGCTCTGGAGCAGCTACGTGGAGCTCGCATCTTCTCCAAGCTGGGCCACGTATAACCTCATTCGTATACGCTGAAGGAATGAGTGGAAGACTGCCTTCATTACACCGTCTGGACACTATGAATACCGGGTCATGCCGTATGGTCTGTCCAACTCTCCCTCCGTGTTCCAGAACTACATGAATTAGGTGTTCCGGGAGTTCCTCAATCGATTTGTGGTGGTCTACATTGACGACATCCTCATTTACTCCCGGAACCAGGCCGAACATCGCCAACACGTCTCCCAGGTCCTCGAGAAGCTCCGCCAACACCATCTATACCTTAAGCTGGAGAAGTGCGAGTTCCATACCACCTCTGTACACTTCCTGGGCTACATCATTGACCAACACGGCATCCAGATGGACCAGAGGAAGGTGGAAACCATCCGCAACTGGCCATTACCCACAACCATCAAGGAGCTACAACGTTTCCTGGGGTTTGCGAATTTCTACCGTCGCTTCATCCATAACTACAGTCTCCTCAGTGCACCCCTCACCTCGCTCCTCAAAGGCCGGCCCAAGTTTCTGTCCTGGACTCCATCTGCCCGAGAAGTATTCCACCAGCTCCAAGAGGCCTTCCTCACTGCTCCGATCCTGGTCCATCCGAACCCTGATCTCCCGTTCACCGTCAAAGTTGACGCATCCTCCACCGGGGTCAGGGCGGTGTTGTCACAGCGGCAGGGTGACCCACGACGACTCCACCCATGTGCCTTCTTCTCCAAGAAGCTATCCCCGACGGAGAAAAATGATGACATCGGAAACAGAGAGCTTAGCTTTGGAAGAGTGGAGACACTGGCTGGAGGGAGCGAAACATCAGTTTGAGGTAATCACCGACCATCGTAACCTGGAATATCTGCGTGATGCCAAACAGTTGAACCCTCGTCAAGCCCACTGGGCCCTCTTCTTCACTAGATTCAACTTCACGGTCTCGAAGCTGCCGAAGCATTGTTCCATAATGTCTTCTGCATTTCAGCATTCCCGAAGACATTGTTTCCGACCGTGGACCTCAGTTCATATCCAGAGTGTGGCAAGCCTTCTTCTAACTCCTAGGAGTGTCCATCAGCCTGTCATCCAGATACCACCCACAGACCAATGGCCAGACTGAGTGCAAGATCCAGGAGGTCAGGAGATACCTGAGAGTTTACTGCCACCGGAACCAGGACAGCTGGAGCCAGTTCCTACCCTGGACGGAGTATGCCCAGAACTCCCTTCGGCAGACCACCACCGGGCTCACCCCATTCCAATGTATCCTGGGCTACCAACCACCACTTTTCCCCTGGTAGGGTGAGCCCTCTGAGGTTCCAGCTGTCAACCACTGGTTCCAGCAGAGCGAGAGAGTGTGGGACTCGGCTCATGTCTATCTCCAGCAGGCAGTCCGGAGACACAAGAGACACACCGACACCAGAAGAGGCCTCACTCCTCAGTACCAACCTGGCCACAAGGTGTGGCTCTTGACGCGGGACATCCGTCTCCGGCTGCCCTGCCGCAAGCTGAATCCCCGGTACATAGGTCCCTTCACCATAGTCAAGTCAAGTCACCTTTATTTATATAGCGCTTTTTACAATGCAGATTGTGTCAAAACAGCTTTACATTGATAACTGGTATATAATTTTGGCTGCACAGCAGCTCTTAAAGAATAGTGTCAATGCAGGCAGATCAAAGCACTGTTCAATATCAAATGTCAAGTGTCCCCAACTAAGCAAGCCAAAGCCAACAGCGGCAAGGAACCCAAACTCCAACAGGTGACATCAGATGGCAAACAGGTGGCAAATAGACTGCTGTGTTAAAAATGGAGAAAAAAACCTTGGGAGAAACCAGGCTTAGTCGGGGGGGGGCAGTTTTCCTCTGGCGAACAGTGCTTTGGTACGATTCATTTTTCTTATGTCCGTTAGGATCTCAACATTCAAAGTATTTATTCCAGTTCAGTCCAGTTGAGGATCGTATTCATCACACCGGTATGGAAGGTTTTTTGAGGAGCTGTGCCACTGGCTGTTGTGTCGATGAGGCCTTCACAATGGATGATCTAGTTGACTCAATCTCTGCTGATACTTCAGGGCTGCGTTGTGGTCGTGTCAAGGCGCCGGTCCTCAGTCTCACCTGGATACGGCCCGGATCTGGTTGACTACGGTAAACCTCGGGATAAACAGAAAGACTGATATTAGCGTAGATGCCATTCTTCTTCTGATGTAACGAGTACATCTGGTGTTGTAGGAAGTGTTCCCGGTTCCGGCTGACCTAATTTATGCAGCCTAATAATCCTTTAATGGATTTGAAAATATAAATTGATAATGTGTTATGTGTATGCCAGGTTAAAGAGATGCGTTTTTAGTCTAGATTTAGTTTTTAGTGTGTGTCTGCTTCCCGAACAATGCTAGGAAGATTGTTCCATAGTTTAGGTGCCGGATAGGAGAAGGATCTACCACCTGCGGTTGATTTTGATATTCTAGGTATTATCAGCTGGCCTCAGTTCTGAGATCGCAATAGACGTGAAGGACTATAATGCTTTAAGAGCTCGCTCAGGTACTGGGGAGCTAAACCATTTAGTGCTTTGTAAGTAATTAGCAAGATTTTAAAATCTATACGATCTTTAACAGGAAGCCAATGCAGTGTTGACAGAACTGGGCTAATATGGTCATACTTCCTAGTTCTGGTAAGAACTCTAGCTGCTGCATTTTGGACGAGCTGTAGTTTATTTATCAGGCGAGCGGAACAACCACCCAGTAGAGCGTTACAGTAATCTAGCCTTGAGGTCATGAACGCATGAACTAACTGTTCTGCATTTTTCATTGAGAGCATATGTCGTAGTTAAGATATATTTTTAAGATGGAAGAATGCGGTTTTACAGATGCTAGTAACATGGGCTTCAAATGAAAGATTGGTATCAAAGAGCACACCCAGGTTCCTAACTGACGACAAAGACTTAACAGAGCAGCCATCAAGTGTTAGACAGTATTCTAGGTTATTACATGAAGAAGTTTTTGGTCCAAAAATTAGAATCTATGTTTTTTCTGAATTTAGAAGTAGGAAATTACTGGTCATCCAATTTTTTATATCAGCTATGCATTCTGTTAATTTTGTGAATTGGTAAGTTTCATCAGGGCGCGAAGAAATATAGAGTTGAGTATCATCAGCGTAACAGTGAAAACTAACGCCATGCTTCCTAATGATATCTC